>JAOTRN010000002.1:6628733-6654306 GCA_028566695.1 Bagroides melapterus
TACATACACTGACTAGCTGTTTACGTATCCGTGTTTATTATATAATAAATAATTATTCCAAGTCAGAACCTTCATTTTTATCACTTAAAAGTAAATAAGTTAGGACTTTTGTTTAAAAATGCAAAACATTTTTTGATGACTTAACATATACTAATTTTCCTGTACTTGTTCGTCCAATGGAATGCTGTCTACAGTGCCTGTGCCCTGCCCTCAGGGCTGTGTTTTGCTGTGTTTTACAACCAAACATGGTTGTTTCTAAAACCAAACATGGTTGTAAACCGTGTAAACACCGTCTCTTGGTTGATAATTAGATGTTTGTTCAGTTTGAATGCTCATTGTTTATACATTTTCAAGAGGCTATAGTATGTGCATGTTTGCCTTTACATCACCTTAGGGATGTTCGCATTTAATCCTGATACCCTGTAACTCAGACTGATTAAGAGCATGACTCTGTCTGTATATATCTTTCTTTTGTACCATTCAGATGCTTTTAACGGTGAACTTTGCTTCACACATGTACAGTGTAATCCAAAAAAACACATAGCGTCTTACCGTCTAAGATGTCCTTAGGTGTGGTGTATCTCAAATGCTGTGGACAAATTATGGCTGACAAGCCAACAAGACATCACAATTGTTTTCTGTCCAAGACTAGACAGAGAACTGCAGCTACGTACGAGCTACTATTGTATGTGCTGTAGCCGTCAAGCAAACATTTAGTGAACCACAAAATGGAGCTACTGAGACCTGCTGTGGACACTTGTCTGAGTACGGTTTGCTTGATGTTTAGCAGGAATGCTGAAATGAACCTATAGATTTCAAACATATAAACATGGCTAGCTTTCTGTTTAAATGCGGACTATAGTAGCCCTAAATACTCCAGATATGTAAATTCAGTTTAGCTTTCTTATGCCATTATGGAAGTAAATTGAGCAAAGAGACACATTAAGGTCCATCTGTGTGAGCCTGCGTGGTTTAAAATGTATTAAATTAGCACAAATAGTAAATGCAAAGGGGCATGGTTGCTTAATTTTTAGCATGTTTGCATCATTGGGGGTTTTCTATGCTTCAGGCTTCCGCCTTCAGACCTGTGTTGTAGAGTGAGTGTGTGAGGGAGGGAGTGAGTGAGGGAGTAAGAGAGAGAGAGAGAGAGAAAGAGTGAGCGCGTGTGTGAGCGTGAGCGCGCATGTGCGTGCGTTGTGAGGGCTTGACACCCCGTCCATGGCATCCCCTGTCTTGTGCCCTGGGTCCCCTGGGGTGAAGACTCCAGGCTCCCTGCAGCCCTGTTTAGGATAAATACAACTGATACAGAAGATTGCTGCACAACAAATAGTCTACAGAAGTTTGATTCTTTATTCAAAAATAAAGATTTGACCCACCTGCCCCTTTAATAGGAACACTTATAGACCTGCTAGTTCATGCACTTTTCCAAGCAGCTGACGAGTTTGAGCTGACAGGAACCCTGGCAAGCAGAAATGCAAATGCTGAACCTTGAGGTAGCAAAAATCCACATCCAGTTCCTCTCCCGTCAACCAGGCACAGCGATCTGAGGCTGCAGTAGATCTGACTAACGTTGAAAATATCACATCATGATACATAATGATTGAAATTTGCTTTAATAATTATTATTTGAATCATTTAATCAGCTGCTCCAAATCAAAGTTTGCAATTATTCAAATACCGTGTCTAAGTAATTCAACTAGAATGATGACGTCTGTGAGAAACAGTATCGCTACACAGCCTGTTTGCGTTGTTCTGCGGTAAATCACTTGATTACATAGTGACTATTAAATTCACAAGAGGTCATTTCAGATCCTAGTCCTTGGGCAGTCTTCCTCATTAGCAGAACTGCAGTATGTTGTTTTCAATGACACTTATTTTGTGTCGGTATAAGAACACAGGCTGTTTTATTTAAACTGCAGGCAGATAAACGGGCACACCACAACGCACTGGAGCGCAAACGTAGGGACCACATCAAAGACAGCTTTCACAGTTTACGTGACTCTGTGCCTGCTTTACAAGGAGAGAAGGTTGGAGGACATTTCTCAATCTCTATATTGTTTGGGTTCAATATTAGGTGTAAAATGTATTGTGCCTTTTTACTACTCTTAGTATTGATTTACATTTGTATGTGTGGTGATCTGGGAAAATGGGACTTGAAAAAATGTAGCTTTTCTTTCACCTCAACTTATTTTTTATTTTTTAAATTAAAACAAAATTTTAAAAAAAAAAAAAAAAATTTAATTTCAAATCCCTGGAAAACTATTTTAAATTTTATATTTTTTTTTTTTTTTTTTTTTTTTTTTTTTTATACCCACTTCTGAGGGTGTGTGCTTTAAAACGCTGTATCTTGTTTATGCTCGAGATCCATGCAAAAGAAAAAGATTCCGATTCCCAGACCGCCACACATTTGTTTTGATGCAAAACCATTTATACTCCTGAATTTTATTTGAAGTCATTAAATTATTGGTTTTAGATTAACGATTGTCAAATTCACACCCCGATCAGCAATAACATTAAAACCACATATAAAAGTGTGTAGCTCCCCCTTGTGCCTCCAAAACAGCTGTGACCTTTCGAGGCACTAAGACGTTATTAGCAGATCCTTTAAGTCCTGTAAGTTGTGAGGTGGAGCCTCCATGGATCAAACTGGTCTGTCCAGCACATCCCACAGAGTCTTGATCAGATTGAGACCTGGGGAATTTGAACCTTTTTCATGTTTGTCAACATTCTGCAGTGTGACCGTGCGCATTATAATGCTGAAAGATGCCACTGCTGTTGGGGATTATCTGGGATGCCTTGAACGGTTTTATTTGGTTTGCAATAATGTTTAGGAAGCTGGTACATTTCAAAGTGACATCCACATGAATGCCAAGACACAAAGTTTCCCTGCAGAACATTGCCCAGAGCATTATCCTGCCTCTGCTGATTTACCTTTTTTCCCCATAGTGCATCATGGTATTATCTCCTTTCCAGTTAATGGTTGTGCACATCCTCAGGCATCCACATGATTTAAATGTAAATGTGATTCCTCAGACCAGGCCACCTTCTTCCGTCCCCCCATGGTCCAGTTCTGATGCCCATTGTAGATGTGTGTTCTGACAACTTTGTTACACTCAGCGTCCAGTCATTGGGATCAGATCAGACATGCTAGCCTTCATTCCCCATGTGTATCAGTGAGCCTTGGACACTTCTGACCTTGTTGCTAGTTCATTTTGTCCTTCTTTTGAGCATTTTTGCTTAAAGTACCAACCAAACAAGCCCTGCTGCTTTGGAAATACTTTGACTCTAACAATGCTTTGAGTCGTCTAACAATCACAATTCGACCTGTGACCGTGTCACCCAGATTCCTACTCTTGTTCATTTTTGCAGCCAGTTGCTGCATAACATATCCCACTCCTTGACAGATTTCATTGTAACAAGATAATCAAGTCACCTTCTGTTCCTGGTTTTAATGTTATGGATGATCGGTGTAGCTTGTGTGTATATATATGACTCATTTGGATATATATAAACTTGTATTTGTCTTGTATCATTTTGTTCTAACCTTTTAGAGGTCAAATGATTAGTATTGTCATATTGTTCAGCGTATGTTTGGTGGAACATCCTGTCATGATTCAGATGTGTGACAGAACTTTGTCAAACAGGCTTCCCGAGCTCAGATTTTAGACAAAGCCACAGAGTACATCCAGTATATGCGCCGCAAGAACCACACGCACCAACAGGACATCGATGACCTGAAGAAACAGAACGCTTTGCTGGAGCAGCAGGGTAAGTGTGAGTTTCAATCCATAGTAGTGCTTTTCACACTTCACACTTGTTTCACTGCTCATACTTAGAATTAATCTTGAATATTCCTAATCTGATTTTTCACCCCGTTCATTCCTAAACCCTGCGTTAACGTAATTATTTGGATAATTCTGGTGTCTACACGCATGATCGAAGAAACAACGTTTAAATTAACGGCTTGTCTCACATTTCACATCACTTTAAAAAGGACAGGTCTGCTGTTCTGCACCGGATACCTTTTATAGATTTTTAATCTTTTAGAGACTTGTGTAACTAATTAGCCGTATGCTGATGTCCAACTCCTGCTCATTTGTCAGTAATTTGTCGCGTATTTTTCACTGGCTACGACACACACGTCCATGGTGTTCAGCATCACGCAGGCTGATGCTAAGACTGATGCTCCGATAAGCATCTAGCCGTAACACTGTATACTTTTGCCACCGTAGTGCAGAGTTAACACCGCAAAAGCAGTGCTAGCGCCCCTTAAACTGTCAAACGTTTCTTTACCCAGGGTTTAACACAGTGTTTAGAAGGAATTTAACCTGGAGTTAAGCACAGTGTGAAAAGCCCTAGTATTTCACATGAATGTATGAGGGCAGCTAACTCTTAATTCGAACCCACTGTGCTGCTCTTGAAAAAAAAAAACATTTTACAGGCTTGATTTCTGACCTCAGATCCTAACTTGTATATCAGTAACAAGCGGATCTAAAAATAATAAATTGTATGAAATAAACCCCAGCATCATAATGTAAAAATTTTATTTCAGTCAAATGAAATGAGCCAATCGTTTGCATTTGTGAGCTCACGTATGTGGAAGAGGGCAGTCGGCGCTTCCCTCAGAGTCTGTTCAGCTGCACTGTTCCCTAGCATGAGCAGCAGTTGCATTGACTTCAGGTGTCATATCTCAGCGTAAGCGCGTACTCGTCTTCAACTGCCAAGTGTCGCTGAGAGCTAGAGTATCTAGAGGGAGGGAATAAGAAATAAATAATTAGATTTTTTTTTCTCACCTCTCTAAAGGTTCAAAATAGCTTTTGTTGAGTTCAAAATGAAAATGGCTCATTTATTTTATTTATTTGTTTTTGTGTGTTTATTTGTTTCTTGGCCACTCCAGTTCGCGCTCTAGAGAAGGCCAAGGGGAACACGCAGCTGCAGGCCAGCTACTCATCAGACAGCAGCTTGTACACCAACCCTAAAGGCAGCGCTGTGTCAGCCTTCGACGGTGGTTCCGATTCCAGCTCCGAGTCCGAGCCCGAAGAGCCGCCTACCAGGAAGAAGTTGCGCGTGGAGCCCAGCTAGATGCATCCATCCTGCCTGTCAGACTCTCTCCTCCACCTTTGCCCCTTTCATTCTCACCCTCACCCACAACCTGTTCCTTCCTCTCTTTTCTCCTGTGTGTTCAGCAACCTGGGGAGTGTCTTGAGAAAGGCTCAAAAAGTTTCAGCCTTTCACCTCTCAACACTGAGGGCACTTTGCGTGTGGATCAAGCAAAGCTTCATTTTTTCCTCCAAGGCGTGGCAGCTTGGCAGTTTTAAGACTGCGATATTTTTCAGCCTCTTCAAGTAGTCATGCAGCAAGTAATGTAAAGCAACAAACCGTTATGTTTCCCAAATGAGCTAGGAGATAGGAAAAAAAGAAAAAAAAAAAAATAGGTATTTCATAAAAAGAAATAAAAATAATCTACATTTATAATATTTCTAATTTTCTTTGAGATATACAATGGTGCTTTTTAAAAGAACACATGGATATGTTAGCTGTATGAGCCTGGTAGGGAAGACTGGTGTTCTCCCCCTTTTTTGACAAATATCTGTTGCTGAATTTCTTTATTTAATGGAATGTTGAGGCTGTATTTTGTTAACGTGTTGTTTTTTGCCTGAGATTATAAGTGGAAGTAGCTGGCCTCAACGTTTCCATAATCCTCCGAACTTGGATTTTTAACCTGCTTCGCCAAAAGAGGACAACTTTTTAAATACAGGTAAACTTCCCTTCAGAAGTTGAATGTTAACGCGTAGTTCAAAAGCAGTTTTTTTTTTTTGTTTTTTTTTTATTACATGTATGTTCGTCCCTTTCAGTATGTAGTATGTGGCACTGTATACTCTTCAATGTCATTTGTCTCGATGGAATAACTTTTCCCCGTGAAACTTGCCTGCCTAGGGAATGTTTTGGTTTCATTTGAAAGAGTGTGTATGAAATATTGTGCTTTTATTCCATTCCATGGAAATTACAGGTATGTTGTACATACTGCCAACAGTTGTCTTGCAAGTTGAGGCATACCTTTACTATGAGACTCCAAATAAAACTATTTTATCTTCGACCTTATCAGGTGTGGTTGTGTTGGCGGGGGTGAGATTTCGAAGGGGTTCACCAACAAGAGATTTCAAAGTGTTTACTTTCCATTTCTGGATGATTATTATTATTATTTTTGATGATGACATGAACAAATAGTTTTGTTTGAGACTATTATGACAATCAAACCTTGTACAAAATTCCTGGCTGAGTTTATATTGAGAGATATCAAAGTTTCAGCATCCGTCCCAATCATCATTGTAGTTCCTCTGTAAAATGCACTTGTATTTGTTTTTGCAGGGAAACGGCAGCCAGACACAAGCATGGTTTTGGCACCAAATACCGTACATGTGTGTGTGAGACTTGTGATTGTTGAAATGTTCAATTTTCTACCACAGCATTGACCTGTAACGGCAACTTGTCCATCCAGTTTTTGTCTTGATTGTATTTTGTTTATGAACTGTACGCTTGTTAAACTATTGTCTTTTTAATGTCTTGTCCATTTAAAAAGACATAGACATACTTTTCTTTTTTTTTCTTTCTTTTTTTTTTTTTTTTTTAATTTGGTTAACATGCTTGAAAATGTCAGCAATAATTTGGAGTGTTTCAAGCGACCTTATAAATCTGTGCCCCCTTTCACCCCTCTGAACTTCCACACTTCCTAGTGTTACTGCATTGACGTGTATTGGACTTTATGGGTATTAATGGTCATGAATCTACACTAAAGAGGTGAACAGGAGAGGTGTTGATCCAGTATAAACATCAATACAATACACAAAAAAAAGAAAAATTGAGACTATTCTGATATGGCACTATTGTGTAGTGCGTGGTGCAGGTTTGAGATCCCACCACCCCAGATTTCATTCTGTCACGATGATTCTTGCATATGGTACATGCAAGACAAAAAGGCTACTGTACGCTGAGTGTGTTTAATAAATTAAGCAGTACTGTGTACACTAACACTAGTGTGGAGAATGATCACCTTTCCATATAATGTCAATAAACCCTTTCTGTTGATGGATAAGGTAAGGGGAAAGACAAGCAGTGTACTTTGCTAGAACAACACATTATATAGTATAAACATCAAGTACCCGTCATTATTTTTTTAAATATGCTTTCACACAACGGACAGGTCAGGATCTCGCCAGCGGCTGTCATGAGGCATCAATATTGTTTTTAGTTGTATTTTAACAAATATTTGCTTATTTATTATGCAGGTGTTTAGTCGATCGTGCATTTATGGGGACAACATATGTTGTCAGATTGATATGGAGTTTTCACCAGCTTCAGCATAGTTCGTTTTTTTTTTTTTTTTGCCAGATGCATGGAATGAGCATACACAGCAGAAAACTAAAAACTTTCAAATCAGTAACAAAAGCAAATCATGTTTCAGATAACTTGAAAGTCCACTATATGGCAAGAGGTATGTGGCCAATAACAGAGTCCACTCTTCTGCGATGGAAAGATTTCTACAAGAATTTTGTTCATTTATGGGAAGTTGTTTCTATTTAATCTAAAGAACATTTGTGAGGTACTAATCTTGGATAAGAAGTTCAATGGGGTTGAGTTCAAGGGTCAAGAGTTTAGAGGCAACTGGAGTTCACTAAACATGAGGTAGTGTAGGTTGATTCATCGCTCCAGAGAACACATTTTCACAGCCTAGTAGTGATGTGCTTTACTTCTTTCTAGCCGACCTTTTGGTATAGACCAGCGGTTCTTAACCTGGGAGTCAGTAGCTAGGGGGACACAGGAAAACTTGTATTCTAAAGTTCTTACCTTGTGGCACCATTTACCAATAGCATAATATAACTAGCTCAGCAGTTTGTGGCTTATAGTCATCAAAACTCAACTGCTGATTAGACATGGAGCAATTTCATGTCAAGAATGAGAACCGAGCCAGACTCCTGATTGGAGATAGTTTGTGTCTTTTCCTCATCACCTCACATCCTCTATCTAAGACTAACCATCTCACTGAGTGAGAAGTCCAAAACATTAAAGTTCTCAAAATTGTTCAGTCAATCAAATTGATATACATTTGGGTGAGGGGATTTGTCCCCTCATCCCCTTGTCTGAGTTTGTGTGGTCTACTGCTTTGTAGCCGAGATGATGTTCCTCCAAATTTCACAAAAGGTGGACAGTACAACGTTTAAAGTCACTGGGCTCTTCAGTACATACGTCCCATTGTACTGCCAGTGTTTATGGAGAATGCATGGCTATATACTCAGTTTTATGTACCTGTTAGCAGAGGTGGGAGATATTTTAACAGGAATCAATCAGAACTGAATCAACTAAGTTGTTTAAAAAAATGTAAGTAAACACTAAACTAGGAACTACTAGAGTGCTTCTTCAAGTATAGACATAGCTAGAAAGAGCCTCCTCATGGTTTATATACAAAAGAAACACTGGTTCTGTGTTAAAGGTTTAACATTGAGGATCAAGGTTTGTCTTGCCGATGTGTGTGTAATTTTGAAATGCTTGTAGTTGTGGTAATTTCCTTTGAGTAGGGTTGGGCATTTTCTGAAATAAATTGCAGAAATAAGGGTTAGTTCTTGTAATGTAGCTTAAATCTGTGACTTTAGCTTTTGTATGACCATTCAGTTCAAGGGAACAATTTAGATACTATTGTTTTTTTTTTTTTTTAATAAAGCCAAATGTACATTTGTGACTAATTTCTCATTTACATTCACAGCATTTGGCAGATGCCCTCATCCAGAGAGACTTACATTTTTAATCTCATTTTATACAACCAAGCAACTGAGGGTTAAGAGCCTTGCTCAGGGGCCCAGCAGTGGTGCCTTGGTGGACCTGGGAGTCAATGCAGTGACAGTAGCTGCTGTGAAATTATATGTTCAAAAACAGAACAATTCAAACACTTCAATGCAGTGCTCCCATCTCATTCTTTACAGTGTACAATTTTTACCATCTACCAAACCCAGGCCAAGCTGGACAAACTGGTAGACTATCTGTACAAACTGGTAAGTGATGGTAGACAGGACACTGTATTAAGGAAGCTGAAAAATAATTAACCAGCAGGTAAAGATGGACAAATTTAGAGTGTGTATAGAGTCCTTTTCCCCCCCCAGGAGGATTATGAGCCTTGGATTCAGAATAATCCATTGTGCATTGCGCTTTTTAATGCATACCGCTCAGTTTTCTATTGAACTGGGTCATATTATAAGCTGCTCAGTCAACCAAACTTATTTTAGCTATATTAATTATTTAAGGTCGTACCTTAAACTTTGCCTAAATAAACTAACCACAAATTTACTAGAAATAAAAATAAAACCACGAAAACTAACCTTGTCTTCAGCGGTACATCAGTAAAACATATTGGATACTATTCTACAGACGTTTAAATAGATTAGCATAGTTTATCTTGCCCAATGCTGCCATTCATTTTAACTTGAAGTCTCTTTAACCGAGCTGACAGCGTTATCTGGATGTAGCAAGAACATGACATGGGTTTGCCCCTGAAAAATTAATAAATAAACACAAGATATAATTAAAGTATGAAATTGAGGTCATTTAAGGCAGACAGGCGGACAGCTCTCATGGCTGCTCTGAGGCTGAAGAGAGAAAACTCTTGAATACAAGGCGGTTTCTCTTTTCTTCCTCTCAGCTACTTTTAGTGGTTTGACTGATGGTGATGAGTGAGGCTTTGCTTAATTACAGGAAATATGAAAGACTACGGCACATGAAAAAAATAATTATCGGCGAGTACTTTGCCTCTGAACGCGTTCGTCAGGAACTTTCTCCAAGAAATGGCGAAGCAATACGACGTCCTTTTCAGACTTCTGCTTTTAGGAGACTCTGGTGTGGGGAAAACATGTTTACTGTGTCGGCTCACAGATAATGAGTTTCTTTCGCCGCACATTTCTACTATAGGTAAGCATTGGAGCACTTCTACACGGGGTAAATGTTAGCTAATGTAATTGTTCTTACCTGACATTTTAGTGTTTGAGTCAGTGAACCGGTAAACTAGGATGAAATTGATGTAGAAAAAAATATATATGCAAACTGACGCATATTCAACCGAGTTGTATCAGCACGAATAAAAGCAGTTTAGATCAAAAGTTAAATTCATTTGGACCACCAGTGGACCCTACTGGTTGTGGTGCGTTAAAGCAACTTGTATTTTATTTACGTTTGAAATGGATGCTGATCCTTCATGCTGTAAATCCAGCTGGGTCTGACCATCTGCCATAACACAGACCGTGCTGTCTTTCTGGTACACACTAGTACACACTAAAGCTACGTTCAGTACGTTTATGCAGCCAAGTAATCAGATTGATAGCTTGAATTGTAAAGCCTTCATGTGAACACCTACATTAATCGATCCAAATGAAATTTCGATCGGATTGAAAGGGATGATGTAGATCTGAAATAACAAAAACACCACGTAAACACTTGAATCTGACAATTTATCCCATTTTGAATTACTAGTGGTGCATATGAACTGGTCACTGGACAGTGCACATGTACATATAATGCACATGTAAACAAATATTTGGATCGGATTGCAGTGTTTAAGGTATGTTTAAAGTTTAAAAGGGTAATGCAAAAAAGGGTCTAGTATTTTGAGAAGCCCAGCCTTTGTTTTGACAGGTTAACATGGATTTCTCAGCAGGATTTTTAGTTGGTTTAATCTGCTAAATTTGTTCCAGATGGGGATTGAGCAACTTTGAATAATCACCATGATTAAACATGTAGATTTGCAACTGATACAATACACCGAACCTGTAGAAATACTGTGTCTTTTACACTTAATCCACATTCTCACAGAATTCAACCTTGCACTAGACACAAATAGAACATAATAGCACGGGTTAACATTATTAATAAGGTCAATGATGTGGAAACATGTATTGTATGGGTAAACATTTGTGGTAACTGTCTTCAATTAACTGATCAATCTACATCTTCATGAACTCTTTTTGAATGTCTCATTCCAAAACCGGCAGCTGGTCCCGCTTTACTGTTATATCTTCAAGAGTTTTATTGTCATGTACACAGTGAAAACACAATGGTTTAGACCATACATCAACATTATTACTTTGCATGTTTCCCTTACAATAGTAATGTATGAAAAATTCAATAAATCCAATATAAATAAATATATAATAGACTTCACAAAGGAGCTGCTCAGTTGGTGCTCCAGTTCATCCCAAAGGTGTTCATTGGGGTTGAGGAATTCTTCAACATCAACCTTGGCAGACCATTCTGTTTCATCTTTGTGCCACCAGTTTAAAGGAATGCCTACATATGGGTGTAATGGTCAGATGCTCTTATACTTTTGGCCATGTTGTGTGCCACATTTCTGAATATTTATCATCCGTTGAATCAATTGCTAATTTTCAATCTTTGTTTTATTTCAATTCTTCCGTAAACTGCTCTGACTGCTTTGACTCTGTAATATTATTGGCTTAAATGTTTTGCTCTTTTTCTGTGCATGTGCTTATCCTTTACTTTTGGCGATTTTCTTCGGTTGAGATCAAATTAGCAACTGATCGTCTTGAAATGTATGCATAGTTGTATTTTGCCACCATATTTCAGGACATTGCTGTTTTCATATTAAATTGTAAAACTTTGAAGGGATTAAATAAATAATAATGCCTTTTGAAATTACTGAGGTCCAGATCTTGGTGAGACTAGATAGATCTTGTATGAAATAAAAAGTAACTAACAACTTTTCTGTCAGTGCTTTAATTGAATCCTTTTATTTGTCCCTGATCTTTCTTCAGGGGTGGATTTCAAAATGAAAACCCTTGAAGTCAATGGAATCAAAGTGAGAATACAGATATGGTGGGTGAGATGATTGAAGTCATATTCAGACTTGCTTTATAATCCGGATATAAAGATATTTAGCATAAGTCATATTTAGTTATGTCATTGTAGATTAGCTTTGCTCTTATATCTACTTTCTACAGGGACACGGCAGGACAGGAGAGGTACCAAACTATTACAAAGCAGTATTACAGACGAGCACAGGTATGGATTATGTGATAGTCTGCAGCTCTGGCCCTGTTTAATACAATAACTAGAAGAGTCTAAACATCCCTGAACATGTTATAGATGGAGAACTGAAGCTAAATGTAGCCTCAATTACTGTGGCTTCAAAGTGTTTCCATTTGTTTTGCCAGGGAATTTTCCTTGTATACGACATCACCAGTTCTCTCTCCTTTCAACATATTATGAATTGGATTAGTGATGTTGATGAGGTGAGGAGGCTTTTTCCTTTCGCTCTATCCAAGCTCTCAGATTCTACACTCCAGTGCAATGTTGATCTGCTCTGACAGGATGAATGTTTTATTTGTTTGTGTTTTTAGTATGCACCACACATGGTGCAGAAAATTCTTGTTGGGAACAAACATGATGAGGAGCATCGAAGACAAGTAACAACCGAGCAGGGGAACAAGGTACTGTTTTGTTCTCCAAGCCATATGACCTAGAACAGGGTTTTGACCTGTGGCCTGTTTGGTAATATGGCCTGTTTTCTCTGCATTATACAGTTGGAATAATAGACACTGTGGCACAGGTTCAGGGCCAATCCTGGTTAAATCCTGAACTTAAGGTCTGTTTTGAATTTTGTACATTTCCTTGTGGATTTTGTCAAGAGTTCTTCAGCTTCCTTCCATTATCCATAAACATGTCAGTATCTGGTAATGCCAAATTGCCTACAGAATTCAACCCTGTTCTAGACACAAGCAGGACATAATAGCCAGAAATATGTCCCACTTCATAGTGTATATATATTCTTTGTATGTGGAAACTTGATCAATCAATCGATCATCTTTGTCCTCATGAACAATGTTTGGACGTCTCATTCCAAATCCAGGGACAATAACACTGCTTGCTGTTGATGAATGAATGAATCATAGTAATATTATATGAATATTATTTGCAGGCATTGAAGTGTTTTTGCGTCATAAAATGTATACGCAGTGGTCAGGGCCAACAAAGCCTTCTCTGCTGGCCTAAACACTATCAGAAGCACTGAGCTACATTTACACCCTAAATTCTTATATTAATTACATAAAATTGTATTAATTTATTCACAACACTCTATTCTCTTTATTTTGTAGCGTTTCTCTTGGCTGCACTGCTTTCAGTACGTCTATGTGAACGTTAGATTTTTTTTGTCCAATCAGATCTCAGCCTCTGTGTGCTGTCATGTCAATCTAATCTGCCCAGGTCCTTCAGAATCAGTAGTGCTGGCTGATGGAACTTAAACTATATTAGCAACGGGACTGTTTTTTTAACCAATCAGATTTCATTTTTCCGTCCTCTGATTGGTTGTTCAGAGCAAAACTGTTACAGTCAAGTTCGACTAACAAAACACTTCTGTAGAGATCTGCATACATTAATACATTTGAGTTAGAGTTTATTATGCCCCCAATGGCTGACGGAGGAGAAGAATTGAACTTGGTCTCGGACATACTTAAAAATCCATTCTCAAGGCAGACTTTCCCGGAAAAGCTAGACATCATGAGGAGAGGTATTGATATTTTGGTATATATTGATTCTGAACTGCTCCAGATGATGTACGTGGCACAGTTACGGTTATAGTGTAGAGGTTTGGAGTTGTCTTAACTGGGTTTCTTGCTTTAGTAAAAATGGTATTCATCCTCAATATGCAAAATGCCTCACTCTCTGGAATGCCATGTCTTGTTATGGTATATTGCAGGTTTGTATAGTATTGATGGTTTCTATAATTGCAACGTGATAATGGTGGTATTAAGAGGTGGATAACATCGGGTAAGTCCCTATTGAAGGCCCAGGTACCAAATGCACAGCAATCCACTGGTAAAACAGTGATGTTTCCTTCAGCGTTGTACATGCAGCAATTAGAGTAAAAGATCAATGTCTGGTAGTGTCAGTGAATAGGTTTGACACTTTTTACTGTATCTACAATTTTTCTGCAACTGGGTGTACATATTAGTGAAAGGAAGGCAAATGCATGCTTTGTAGTAAGCCTTGTAGTAAAAAAAGGTGTAATGTAACACTACTTTCTGTCATTAAGCTTGCTAAATCTTATGGTATGGATTTCTTTGAGACGAGCGCCTTTACCAACCACAACATTACTGAGGTGAGTCAGCTCACACTGAAAAGCTTGTTGCAACAAAGATGTGCTAATATTATTATAATTATTATAGTTCCACTATAATTGGATTAACTTGGGGTTAGTTTTACTCTTTGTGCTCCTCAGGCATTCACTCGGATGACCGAACTGGTGCTGCAAGCCAACAGGAAGGAGCTGGATAGCACACTGCCATCTGACAACGATGATCTCAGCACTACTGAAACAGAGCAGGAGCCCGAGTATAACACCTGCTCATGTTAGGGAACTGGGAGAGCTTAATTTTCACAGGCAGTTACGAACGCCATGTTGACAATGTCCTTTAGAAGGTATTTGTTAAACGCTCTCTCATCACGACGTCTGTGTAATCGTTGCTTTGTCTCATTGAGTGATCCTTGATGCAAGAATGACAATGCACATCTGGTTGTTTCACTTGGAGGCACTCCTATGTGAATAATTAATTTGTTCATATCTCAAGACAGATCTGATCTAATTTTACTAGTTAGAGTTCAGTTTGTGATATAAAGATGGGCTGTGATATGCAGCAAGGACGTGTGATGTACAGTAATTATTTTATTGAATCATAGTCTGGGCTGAAGAAAGGGATCCATCCTGCCAACACCAAGGACAGAAGTGGATAATGTGTGTGCTGACCTCATCGTGGCACTAATTCATTACTTCTTAAAGAGAGAGAGAGAGAGACACGAAAAGACATTGGATTTGGTTTAGGTATTAAAATTTATTCAAACATAAATTATTTGCTGTTGTCCACTAAAGAACGAAATAAGTTGTATAGCTTTGTATATGACTTAAAACCATGCATGAAATATTAGTACTCTGAAATAAATGTATATTTTGATCATAACCACTGACCACTGCTATTAACACTAGTGAAAACATCATTTTTTATGAACATTACCTCAGACCACACTGACCCACAGATCCACAGATCATTATCAGACACGCCTCAATCGAGATTGGACTTTTCATACGATTTAGGAAGCTTAGCTCTGGCAGATTAGGAGCATTTTTGAATTACAGATTCCACGTAACAGAATCAGAATTTGGGCCAAGCTCCACTGTAAGGGATTAGATTGAACGCTTATCCATTTTTAACGACGTGAGAACGTAGGCAACGACATGCTGAATGTTTAATGGCTTCAGAAGTATCTTCAGTCTCTAAAGCCACTGAGAGTTGAATACAATCTGCTGCATAGAAAACCATACAACTTCCTTCTTCCATATAGGAAACCGATAAGAGCGTTTAGGAAATCGCTGTTCACTAGAACAACTGATAATAACTGTCTAAGTGTGTGCCATTAATTGCTTGTTGATTTGTAGTTAATTCAGTGTATATTTTATATCATTCCTTCTTTTTGATGGAAAATGGACTTTTTATAACATGTTCCATAAACAGGGATGTCTGAATGTGTAAAACCTGGTGCAGGTTTAGAGATTAAAACCTGAGCTGGCCTATCACGCTCTTTTCACCACATAGATGTATTATGTATCACTCGCATATCAACTTCCCTCCAAGTCATTTGACACCAGAGCTTTATAGCTGAAGCCAGGCAAGCAGGATGACTCGCATGCCACTTAGCAAGCAGACAAACATCAGGAGGACACCAAAACTCAGATCATGACTTTCATAGCCAAGACGTTTTATGACCTGCGTGCTACCACGCTAGAAGGGGAATCTATTGATTTTAATGTCTACCGAGGCAGAGTGGTCCTTATTGAGAATGTGGCATCACTATGAGGCACCACCACCCGGGACTACAGCCAGCTCAACCAGCTCCAGAGCAGGTACCCGCACCGGCTGGTGGTCCTGGCCTTCCCCTGTAATCAGTTTGGCTACCAGGTTAGTGGGACACAAAATTGGTTTTGATATGTTGGTTTAGTAAATGTAGTTTTAGCTCAGTTTTGCTAACCTGAGATGACTTTTTGATATTCCAAAAGAACACCCTTGTAACAAGAGGGGGCATCATGCATAATTCAATGTTAACCCAACTCTAGTGAAGCACCTAGAGAAGGAAACAAGAAAACAATTGTATTTAGTGTTTTATATCATGGCAATCATTCTGCAAACAATATCTACTATTAATGTTAATGTATAGTGCTGGTAAAAGGTATTTAATGAAGATTTTCTTCATATAATCTTAGAAATAAAGTGACATGTCATTTTTGATGGTATCATAAGCACTATAAAGGAGTGTTCACCAATAGAAAAAGTTCAAGCATCACAGGAGCTTGCTATGTATAGAATTTGTTTGATTGTATCTTATCTTCCGCTAGGAAAACTGCAGAAATGGAGAGATCTTGAACTCCTTGAAGCATGTACGGCCAGGTGGAGGGTTTGAGCCTTCGTTCACTGTTTTTGAGAAGTGCGATGTCAACGGGGTTAACACGCATCCCGTCTTCGCATACCTGAAAGACAAACTTCCGTACCCTGATGATGATCCGGTCTCTCTTATGCAGGAACCCAAGTTCTTAGTGTGGAGTCCCATCAGCAGGACTGATATCTCGTGGAATTTTGAGAAGTTTCTAATCGGCCCAGAAGGCGAGCCCTTCAAGAGATATAGCAAAAACTTTGAGACCATTAACATAGAACCTGACATTCAAAGGCTATTGAGGCTGACCAAAAACTAAGCAAAACAGGTGCCTCAGTATGTAGTTTGTTTAAAAAAAAAAAAGTACCACTGTGCACTCCTCTACCTTTTCTTATTTTACTTAATGAAGTTGATTCTCTAAACTAACATAGAGAGTATTAACTGACGTGGTGTAAATATAAAAAAAGACATGTAGAGGATGCTAGCAGAGATGTACCGAAAAGAATGAATTTAATAAAAAAAAAAATTAATAATAAAGACTAACCTGCAATGTCTCCTATCACAAAACATTATCACATGCTCAGGACTCAATACTATTATGAAGGAATATGTATACGATTGTTAACAACGTTTTAAATGTTAGGCATCATGTGATTATATATGACACAAAACATTTGGGTTCTTTATTCACTAGCAAGACTACTTGCCATACAACACAACTGACTGAGGTTTTTGTTAGCTTATTCTGTCCATTAGGTGGCAGTGTTGCTGAAGATTCCTCATAACCGCTAGTCTTTACTAGTAAAAGTAGTTTGAATTTACTTTCATTTGATGATCATGATCTTTTCCCTCTGAGGGCACCACTGTCCATAGCTGGTAAGTACTTTGCTTTCGGTACACATTTCCCCACACTGAAAAAAATATTGGGGTAAAATTTGCTTCAGAAAAGGGTGGTATCAATGTCCACACACATACAAAAACATTTAATAACGCATAGTTTATGTAAAGTTATCACAACATCTAATATTATTCTCCTAAGATTATTAACAGATATAAAAAAAGATAGAAACATATTTTTTTATTTAAGTTGTATGGATTATCTAAAACTCTTAAAAATACACACCATCTTATCGTTATCATTACTACTTGACGTTTACTAGCACCTTTTAAGGTTTCAATATGCCTCATAAATACGGGTACCTGTGTGAAAACCCACTGACTGAGAAACACAAAGAGGGAAACAAAGAAAACTGGCCAGAAACATTTCCTCTTTCAACACATTTCATAATACACTTGTCTTTGGCCTTAAAGCTGAATATTTCTTTTTAATTGTTGAATTAAAATGTTAAAAGTTCTATAAACACACTCTTAGGCAAATTGAAGTTTAAAAGCCCACTTTAGTGCGCAATCGTACGTTGCTTCTTTTTTCTAGTTTTGAGAACTTGCAAATGAATAGTAAAAATTTAACCGCAAGTTAAGTGTATACTTTGGATTTAAGCCACATAATTGAATTAATTAAGTTATTATAGAACTTAAAACATCTAATTATTTTCTTTAATTAAATAAATTTTGTCATATTTACAAAACACAAAACTGCTGATAAGAACAGCCTTCAATTTTGTAGCATGTACTACGATACAGCATTTTCATTCCTTTAAATGATTAAATGCTGCTTTTTAAGTCCTTTACAACTTCTTGAGCTCTGTCATGACATTAAGTAATAATAATATTATAAGAACAGACGCTGCAGAAGGAAATCCATGAAAGCGTGAATGTAATTGTATATAACATGGCTATCCACATGAATTTTCCAGTGTTTGAGGAAAAGACATTTGAGCTAAAAAAAAAAAAAAAAAAACTTTTGAAAAACACATGACAAATGACAAACCCATTCTGAGTGTTCCACATAATCTTTAATTTTTATTGAGTCAGTATCATGACAGGATTCAAGTTAATATCTGCTCTGTGTACAGCTTTAAAGATTAATCATTTTAAGATAATCATTTTAAGAAAGATGAAACATCTGCTCCCTAGGACATCTAGTTCTTCATTTTATTCAGCTCTGGATGTCTTCTGACCCTGGTTACTTGCCACGTTTGTTTTTGTTGTTTTTTTATTATTATATATTTTTTTACTTATAAACATATTAAACATAGGCTGGCACACTAGAATCATCAGAGGTGGAATCTGTTATGCCATGTGACCTTCTAGAAGTATTCTCAAAAATTCTTTCTGATGTGATCATTATTAAGGAATCAGACCCCAAGTATACCAGGAAAGGGTCTAGACAAGTCTGGATATGATTTGCTTCTATTAAAATGTTAAGCCAGTTCAGACAGAGAGGATATTTTAAGTAATGCAATCTTCTTGGCTACTGTTAATGCAAATGGTTAAAGCTGTTAGGGACTTTGAAGTGACGGTAGATCACAGGGCATTATGGTGGTGGGACAGTGTGCAGTGTTCTATGGTTCATGTTGCAAAGTTAATTTCAACTTTTAAGTTTTTTTTTCCACATCTCATTGATTAACCAGCCACGACTCCACGCATTCACTAGGAATTTAGGAACACCATATAAAGTACAATCGGAACACCACACAATGAGTCTGGTTCCAAATGACAGAAATACTTGGTAACTATGGCTATGGTCATTCAAATAAACTGTGGTCAACAGAAATGCATATCAAAATGCACAACACAGAAAACTTTGCAGAGAATAGGCTAAAACAACAGAAGAACACATTAGGATTCATTCCTTCCTGCCAAGAACAGAATTTTGAGGCAACTAGTGGGTAGAAGGTCACGAAACCTGGACAGATGAGGACTGAAATAGACCGTGTAGGTCATCCTCCTCACGGGATGATTTGTTGACCTCGTAGACACCTTTCTGCTCACCACACCTTGGATAACTGCATTTATAATAAAGAGGATGTCGAGTGTATAACATTAGAAAATGTCAGACATTTAAAAAACATCATGAAACTTAATACAGAATGCTGGCATTTTCTGTACTTTATAAGTCTACACGTGATTCACATTAAAACAGTCACTAGTTTTAAGTGAGGCCTAAAACAGCTTATATAGTAAACTATATTTTGACCTAACTGCAGTTTGTGTGTGGACAGCAAACGCCCTGTAAACCAAAGCTATTCTTAACTAGACGGGGTATTTGTGTTTAATTGTTGATTGCTACGGCTACGGCTTTATTGTATTTTGTTTCACCGCAGGTGGCGTATTATCCTGAGCCGTTATTATTTACACTACAGCAGTTTGCCATTCTCATCCATTGATCCATTCAGTTTCCGGTGTGATCCCGTTCTCGGCGCACTTCTCGCGATACTCCGGTAGGGGGAGGATACGGCACCGCGCGGTGATCTCATTGCTTCAATAACTGCATGGTGCAGCTGGATCCAGTACCAACTTTGAAGCAAACTTTTAACTTCTATCGTCAGCAAAACAAGCGGATTATGATGTTTCTCTGTGGATGTGATGAAACAGGAGTAGATGGGTTTCGGTGAGGACGGCGGTGTGCGCCTGTGTTTAGGAGCGGAGGGGAAACGCTGTTTAGTATTTCTCTCATGCAGGGCAGCTGTTGTTAGAGAGGGAATGGGAAGGTGAGTAAAGCAGTTTAAAACGGGGATGTGGATGGCTCTTCGCTTTTCTTTTAAACCCTATGGATGTGTTTAGCATTTCCTTTATTTTTTGTCTGAATGTGCGTTTTATTTTCTTCATTTATTATTTTTTGATCACTCACGGTGCTTTAACGTGGCACCAGCTGTGTCATTCTTTCTTTTCAATCAAATCCTGTTGTTAGCTTCAACCATCAATGCGGTATCAGGACTTGGTTCTCGTTCCAAAACACTCATGGAAAAGAAGCGTTTCGACGAAAGGAAACGAAACTGTTTACAAACAGGAACACTAAAATAACATTTCTTACGGCTGTCAGTTTGGTTTTGTGTACAAAAGACTCTGTTGTTTTAGGTGTTCAAACCTTTGTTTCACCGAATCGGGGCCCAGTTTTTTCCCCTAATTCTCACCGTAGTTAATAGTTTAAAGAGTGAGAGTGCAAAGTGGTTGTGTTTTTTTTTAATTATTATTATTTAGCTGCGACGTTTTTTTCTTTCTTTCTTTTTTTAAATTTTAATAAACATTACTGCTTTGTGTTCATCCGAACCCGTAAAAAAGCTTATGGTTATGAGAGCTAGCTCTCTGCATTGTGTCCCCCAGAAACAGTTCAGACCTCATATCAGCTGTGATATCCGTAATTACTGTTTACTTTGCAAAATGAGGCGTTTGAACAAGCTGCTCTTGTCATCCGTGCGTTCCTGACCAACTGTTAGATTTGCAATCAATTCGTCATTTCTGCTTTTTATTTTCTTTTTAAGCTCACCGAAGTTAGCTCTGCCTATTTGGCTAAGACTAGATGGTTTAAGTGACCGTGTTTGAGGATGGTTAGCTAGATAAATCTATTTTCGGTCTACTTTATCAAGCATGAGCCCCGGGAGCAATTTTGTTGAATTCAAATTTACCAGCTATTTTCATTTATATGGACAATTGACCAAATAATGACCCTCGGGCTCCTTTAAACAGGGCCTTTTGAATCACAATCACCTCCCCCATTCTTTACACCTCCACTGTTTTTGTATCTGTACTGAACTTCATTGTTAGTTTGGCTGTTATCCATGAAATACACTCTCGGAAGGAAAAGCTACCTTTATTCGTCCCTGGTGTTATTATCAAGAGTGCCTTTAGTGTGTAGTATTCATCTGGAAATGTAGTCTACCTTTAAACATAATCTAATATACATAATTGGATGTTCTCTAACGTCTCATTAAAGCGGCTCAACATGCACTTTCCTGTATAACAGATTCGTACTAAAGGTACAAAAGATGTACCCTTGAGAAATAAATACATACTGGTACCTTTATTTCTGTTTATTAATCTGGCAGAATTCAGTCAGAGCGTCTGTTTGAAGCACTTCAGTCTTGCTCATTCACGAGATTTGAACTTGTAACCTTCTGCTCACTCAGAAGGTTATGTCAACATGTTTGTGGTGTGTGTTGATCGATGGTTCTGAAAGCATTTTATAGGCTGGTCTTGTTTTTTTTTTTCATGTAAGAAGTACTTCTTATCTCATTCAGCATTTTTCAGTGTCAGAGAGAAATCCAGGCTGCGGTTGCATTGTCTGTGGTATAAGATGGAAAGTTAAGCAGAATGATAAACAGGGCATAGAAATGAGACGTGAGACTAAGGCACTGCTGCTTCACTCTCTTTAGGTCAAGATGTATGGTCAACGGACCGTATGCACGGCTTACTGCCGACATGTTTACACCAAAATCTCAGCAGCTTCCCGTGTAGTATTCTCCAATAGCAGACTGTAGAAACTGTCATATTTCTATGAACTAGTCACTTCTATAGTAAAAGTAAAGTGTAACTACAGTAACATAGCATTTTTGTTTATTGCATTTCTAGTATATGGCAGATGCTCTTGGCAGTATGGTGGAAATTCTAACCTTCCAGTAGTTCAATGCCTTAATCACTGAGCTACCACTTCCACATAATGTTTTAGTAATTTATTTAAGAAGCAGGACTCATTCAAAGTTAAGACATACTACTTTGTTTAAGTGGTCATGTTGTCACCTGCTGAACTCGAGGTGAGGAGACCGGAGTTCCTGAGTAGGAACTCCAAGTGTGACGGTACCTTCTCTCAGTATTGCTGGTTTCCTGGGTTTAATCCGTGCTTAGTTTCCATAATTGCATCGGACTGCACCAAAAACGGATTCACAATATCTAGCGCGAGGATTTTAAACCTCGCTCCTACTAAGTGAACCTTCAGCTGTCACTCTAAGTGTGATAATTTGATGGAGCCAACATTTGATTGGCTCCCACAGAAGGCTGACTACTGAACTTTGTATGAAAAAATAGTATTGGAGAAATTATAAAAACAAGATATGTAATTTAAAATAAAAGCTTAACTAGATAGAAAATTTAACATATTAAGCGTATTAGCCGTCCAAGCCGTTAGCTTGAGAATACGTGCCCTCAAAGGTGTCAGTGTAAAGCCTCCTTCTTCGTACTAGAGGGAGTGATGTGTGTCAGCCTCACTGTGTGACTGATGTTTGCTCAAAGTAATCTGTAGAAGATCTGGCAGGCATTGAGCTCATTGAGACTGCAGGCAAAAAAAACGCTTCGCTGAGACCATTCTGCAGTCGACTAAAGGCTTTAACACAAAACTTTTCCTCAGAAAAAGCAAAGGAAACGACTTCTCAACTCAGAATTCCTCGGCTCTTCGAATCTTGAGTTCAGCAAGTGATGATAACATGGCTGCTGACAGCATAAACAAAGTAGGTCAGTTAACATACAGACGTATGCTAAAGCTTTTACATGGGAGGTACGTTTACTTCACACATAGATGTTTGTCCAGTGACATAATCTCAGTATGCTCTGAATTCAGACTAAATCCCACTCTCAGCTAGAATGGCATTGTGGGTAATGTGGCCAACCAAAATCTGTGTCCCAGTTTCCTTGCTATGCACTGTGTACTGTAGCATCATCTGTATAAATTTAAGAAGGGTTTTAACTGGAAGCTGAAGCAGTTTCCCAGTCGACGGCGAACGAAGTCAAACACTTTAGTGGAATACAGTGAATTTTTAAAATGTATTATGGTTTTTCCACCAGAGCGTGTCGTCCATCTCGAATTCTTTTAATGAACAGCATCTGCTCCTGGTAGCTCCGCCCCTTTATCCAGCAAAGAAGTGAGTGAGTGTTGAGTGCACGAAGTGTCCAATATTCTACAGTTCATTATTGTGAAGTGTTTTCTTATTGGAGTTTTCAGTGCGAACACACGACTCCACACGTTGGTGTAGAGAAGTGTCTAAGTATGCGACACACCTGAAGTGAAAACTGACCAGCGGGTCAATGAAACGGTCACAGTTTTATCTGCAGGCTTTTGACGTCCGGCAGCATGACGTCCTCACACCGTAGGTTTTGGTATATCAGTGTCTGTTTGCAGCTTCCTATTACAAAGAGGCTGACTTTAAACGTTACATAAACACTGCAGCAGCATCTGAGTTCTAGATTATTTGGTTATACTAACATAATTAAGGCTGGTTCGTGGCCTCCGGTAGTTTGTCAACGTCATGTAGGAATATAGTTTTCTCTTATTTTATTTTCTCCCAGTATGTTGATTAAAAAAAAAAACGAATCTTAAAAATAGCACACTTGAAAGCACAGCGATCCTGGAATATCATGTTTTCTGAGACGCCACCATCTCTACTTTAGTCTACAAGCTATTTTAGGCTTCCTTATTACAGTAGAGAGGTATCTCCTCACATCTCATATATAAGTATGGAAGAACGCCGGAAGCTGGTGAGGTTATTTCAGGCACAGTTTACGTTACGTTATTAAAGCACCTTTAACATCAATTTCCAGCCCAGAAACTCAAACTTAGAAGCTGTGATCAAAGCGAGTGAAGATTCCTGTTTCTGCTTTAATGGATCTTTGTTTTTTTTTTTGGTTCTATAGTAGCATCTACCAATCGGAGCTGCACAGCAAAACAAGCTGTTTAACACCTTCCTCGTAGTGTCCGCCGCCTTACAGAGCAAATATTTAACTCTGAGGCCAGCGCTAAGTAGCGAGCAGATCACAGCTGGATGTTCTTCCTGTGCGAAGAGCATGACTCACCACCTGCTCTGCATACTGATCGGACCTTCCTCTCGCTTCATCGGTCCTGTTCTTGAATCGTTTGCGAAAATGAATACTGCGATTGAGTAAACTGTGCGATTTAGCAACGTTTCAAATATTTTGCATGTAAAATTCAGTCATCGGAGAATGGAGGTTTAAACCTGGAGCACAAGTCAGACGAACCTCGTGTCACTCATGGGGACCAGCACCACTGTATTGAACTTGAGATTAAGTGAGAGTTCGGTTGCACCAGAAGTGTTCTGTGATTCCCCTGAACACGAACACAGTGAAGAACAATCCTGCTCAGACTCTGACCGCAGCAAACCGCCCTCGTGTTTTTACCAAAGGTTTGTTTACCTTTTTCCTTTTATCGTTTTCAGCCGTGAATGGACAGAACCCAGTGTTTTGGCTCATTTATTTATGTGCCTTTTGATCACAAAACCCCAAAGTATCTCTTTCAGTCTGGTTCAGACACAGCACACTCCATATCTCCAGTCCCAAAACATGCTCACGTTCATCATCAGTGTTAGTGTTAGAAACAAACAGCGTGTAAGTTGTGTCAGAGAAACAGTTCAGCACGCTGGCCTCGGGTTTTGTTTGCGCTGCTTGGTTAAAGTTTTATCTAGAGATGAAGCAATACCACTTTTTCTTTGACTCTCTGACTCTATGGTTTTCTGCATATACTGTTAAGCCTAATTCTTTTTGTTTTACAGTTTACATTTCACTTGCACTTTACAGTTAAACACTTTCACATAAAAATAGCACACGTTATAAATATAATAAGTATAAAGTATAAACATAATAAGGTCATTTCCTAACTAAAGAGAACCCAGTCGAGTCACATATGTAAACGATTCCAGTTCCAGAATAAATTTCGCTTCCAAATCCGATACCAGTCTTTGCCTGTTGTTACAGGATTTTATGTCCAGTGTTCAAATTCAGGAGGTCAGACAGCAGGAAGGATCATTTGTGTTCCCAGTGAAGTTTTTTTCCTTAGCAGTTATGCTCTTATCTTTAAATTGCAGTGAGGCTGCATTAGATGTTAAAAGAAAATCCCCTTCAAGTGTACAGCAGGGTGATTGATGTTTACGTGCTCATTTAAAGTGTCTCACTTCCAGCCTTGGTATTTAAACGCCTTCTTTCACTACCATGGAGCATTAGCCACTAAGATTTTTCATCTGTTTATTAACAACAAGCTTTGAGGTGTGAGGCAAGGCGTGCGATTGCGAAGGCGAGGTGTGGGATTGAGGCGAGGCGTGAGGTGGCTTTGGGATTGTGAGGTGTGAGGCGAGGTGTGGGATTGTGAGGCGAGGTGTGGGATTGAGGCGAGGCGTGAGGCAGCTTTGGGATTGTGAGGTGTGAGGCGAGGTGTGGGATTGTGAGGCGAGGTGTGGGATTGAGGCGAGGCGTGAGGCGG
>JAOTRN010000002.1:6668230-6678778 GCA_028566695.1 Bagroides melapterus
GTGTGTGTGTGTGTGTGTGTGTGTGTGTGTGTGTGTGTGTGTGTGTGTGTGTGTGTGTGTGTGTGTGTGTGAGAACAGACATGATGCCTGTGGTTGATTCTGGACATCTCCACTAATCGATACACTACGTTTCAGCCTTCGTCAGCTCTCGCTCTGTTGTCAAGGCCGGGACATACAGGCTTTGAAAAACTTTCTCACAGCTAGCTCTGTAACTGAGCCAAAAGATTTCAGAAAACTGCATTCATCCAGTGGATTTTTCCTGGCCTTGTTCTTTAAACCCCATTTGTGAAGCAGACTGCTGTCAATATTGAAAGAGGACAAGTCCACTAAATGAAGCTAGTAGCCTAGATCTAGTATGGGGATTAGGATCAATAATTGAGTGAAAAAACAAAGTCTAGTCTGCGCTTGTTATTAAAGGTGTATGTGTTTGCGTTCCAGTCCAGAGGAACCTCCAGCTATGTGTTTGAGATAACAAATCACCTTGTAATTAGATCCTAAATGTTAGAAATTCTTTCTTGCATGCACTGTGTGAAAGCAGTGTCCTCAATCTGGCATGCCGTGTTTTCACAGTGGGAGGTTTGTGATATTAAATACACTGTCCAGACACAAGCAAGGCCTAATCCAATGCCCACACTGTAGAACAATCACACACACACACACATTCATTCTCCCTCTCTGTTGCTCACTGACTCATTAAGAACAATCTGTTCTTTAAATGAACAAGGTCAGATGGAAATGGCAAAAAAAAACAAACAAACAAAAACATGTGAATCAGGGCGTCCAAAAATCAAGGGTTGTGACTCTGTTTGTAAGTCGACGTGCCTCATATGGGAGTCACTTTTTTAAAAATGTATTTTACAATTATAAATCAGGCTCCTCTGATTTGCTTTTAGCCATATCACACCACTGTGGCATGGATTATTTTCCAACAATACAGCACTTCCCTCTAGACTAATAAGACAGTCAGGGCTACATACAATCATTTGTAGCAGTGTGTACATATACGTCTATCTATCTATCTATCTATCTATAGATAGATAGATAGATCGATTGATAGATCGATAGATCGATAGATAGATCGGTTGATACATACATTGATAGATCGATTGATAGATCGATTGATAGATCGATTGATAGATCGATTGATAGATAGATCGATAGATAGATTGGTTGATACATACATAGATAGATAGATAGATAGAAAGAAACAAACAAAATTTGATATTGTGGACAGCGAACAGGAGCCTGCGTTCATGTTCGTTCATATGTTTGAAAGTTCGTATGTTGGGTACTGTCTGTAATGTGCCTACAAGTTTTTTGTTTTTCAACGCAGAGGTGGTTTTCACGCTGGGCAAGTTTGTTGTGGTCTGAATCCTAGTGTGATCTTTTTTTTTCTTTTTTTCTTCCCCCCATTGCTCTGCAGCGTTGGACTGGTTTCAGACTCATTTGCTTCTATCTAAATTATTCTGCTGCTGTTTTTCTTGTTCTTGTGAGCTTTGTTGATCTGCTCCTGTATGTTTTCTTCACCCGTATCTGAATGAGTCACCGAGTCACCTCAGCTCTTCTGCGTCCCTCAACGTTCCCCTGGAAACTAATGATGTCATCATGGGCTAAAACACCCACACACAGGTCACTTCTATCACGAGCGATTTCAGACCCGAGTACAAGCTGCGTTCACGTTTACGTTCACAGGAATCGTGTCACAGATCCACAACTCACGCCACTTCCTACAGGTTGTCTCGGGTTCAGTACCGTGATGCGCTTCCTGGTCCAGATGACAGCTTTCACATTACCAGTGTTTCAAATGTTCAGACTAAACTGCAAGCCTGAAAGCCTCCAAATTGTACAGTTGCATCAGACCACACTTATCATGAGGAGTTTTTCAAGCCTGTCCTTGTTTTGTCATTTTACCTTGTTATGAGATTTACCTCAATTCTCTGCTACTCATTATAGTGTCCCTTTGTTGCCTGCTACTTAAACTGCCAATTTTGATGACACATTGGCTGTAAAATGGATGGGTTCAGAGTTTGCACAAATTAAATGATCAGTTCTAGCACATTTAATACTAAACGTTAAATATTTTTTTATTTAATTATTTTTTTTTATTATTTTATTCTTTTTTTTTTTTATAACTTAACCAGGATTGCCCGATTGAGATTAAATCTTTTTCAAGCTAGCCCCTAGGCCGGGAAATCAGCACAGGTTACCTCGACCAACATTCCAACACCGGACAAAATAACAAACAGCACTCAGCATCAATTAAGTACAATTACAAACATATTGAAGCAACTCTCTTATAATTACATAACTCTGATAATGGAATCCATTTAGCCATTTTTCATTCCATGGTGCTGAGATCACAACAACTTAAAGCTGTCTTACCTTTTTTCAGACCTCACTGAAGGAATTTCTACATAAATATACCTGACAATGTAAATTGTGTGTCAATGTGAACCTAAATCGTACAAATCAATATTTTAAACGCGACGCGAACAGGATGCTTCACGGAATTTTAAGTTCAAAGCAGGACCACCGCCTGAGAAGCTAGCTCTCTGGGTTAGATATGTAGTTATCTGTACATATATAATCAGAAATATTACACACTGCAAATCTGATTTTATCCTCTCTGCCAAGAAAGACACCATGGTGCTTGTTGCTTAGCAACTTCATGCACTTTCCCCCTCATTATACCTTTAAGTTCACTAGGGACATAGTGCCCTTTTTGGCTTTATGGCCTTTGACTCATCTGCATGACCAATCAGGTGTCTAGACCAGAGCTCCAGATTAGCAACATCTCTCCACTAGAACCATATGATACTTTATAATGTTGCCCTCATGTTTTATTGGAACGTGTTTCAGCATTATTTAACCTGTGATTTTTATATCACCACCAGACAGAGCAACCTTTAAGGCTTTGGAAAAAACTGCACACCTCTCTAGGTTTTGCAGTTAGAAAGTTCAGAATTCCAGCGTCTCTGGTTTGTTCATTGTTTAGCGGTGAAAATATTCTATGTAAAATATAGAATGTGCTTTGTAAGAGAATCGAGGATTAAACTTCAACCTCAGAAAACATGATTCTAATAAAGAAAGCTTTACCAATTCAGTAGCTTTTAATATACATACTTATTCAATTAAAACAATGGGAAGGTAGGAATTGGTGATATAAAAGAAACATCTCTTTTTCTTATCTCTACAAAAAAAAAAAGCAAGCCAGTCGGCCATTTATTTGAGGAAGATTTGTGATTCGATAGACTTGCATTATGTTTTTTTTTTTGAGTTGTATTTACTTTGAGGGAAAGCAAGAGAATAGGTAAAACTGTTATATTTATTCTGTATTTTACTCCCTACTTAAACGCGTGGTTAATAGTTCATAAGTTTAAATAGGCACTTGTGCTACTTTGCTGTTTTTCTGTCGAGTCACTGTTTACTCTCTGCTGTAGTTGGAGAGTATCTGGTCAATTGCAGTTATACCATTTGGCAGAGGCTCTTTATCCAACTCAGCAGTTGAGGGATTTAGGGCCTGGCTCAGGGACCCAGCAGTGGGAGTAGTGGGATTTGAACTCACAACCTTTCAGTCAGTAGTCCAATGTCTTTACCACTTAGCTGCCACTTCCCTGTTGGGCCATTTTTTTTTTTAAAGAAGCTTAAAGAGAGCTCTCACTCTGTTATGCAGCAACAGATTTTACCCCTTTATAGGATTGAGTCCTATCTTGCTGTAAAGAAGAGCAGCATGTTTTGAGAGCTTGGTTTTAGAGATGCCGTAGGTCTCACCATCAGCCAGTCAGGTTTAATCTGCATAATATCATGCAGATACAGGTCAGAAGTTTCAGGTAATGATCTTCATCTGTCCAGTTTGAATGAGTATGAGGCTGACAGGCATGGAACCTGATATGGTTTTCTGCTGTTGTAGCTCATCCACCTTAATGTTCACCTGTTTGTGTCTTCTGATGTACTTTTCTGCTCACCACAATTGTAAAGGGTTTGTGTTTAACTGTTTTGGCTTCCTGTTATCTCAAACTAGCTGACCAGTCTTCTCTGGGTTCTCTCATCAACCAGCTGTTTTTGATGGCAGAGCTACAGCTAACTGAAATGTTTGATATTTGTTCTACCATTCTGTATAAACTCTAGAGGCTGTTCAAATCCCAGGAGCTCAGCAGTTTCTCAAATACTCATGCCATCCTATTTGGCATCAACAACCATGCCACAATCAATGTCAATGAGATCACATTATTCCCTATTCTGATGTGAACAGTAACTGATACCCGTGACCCATATCTGCATGATTTAATTCACTGCACATGATTGGGTGATTAAATAACTGCTTGAATGAGTAGTTCTAGTTTTAGACTGATGTCTAGGCTTTGTTCACTTAATGTTTCCTTGCATTTGGTCTTTTAAACCATTTTCTTGAAAGTGAACGACTGCCCGTGTTTTCCCAATTGCAAGTCACTTTATCTTTATTATTCCTGGTTTCTGTCGTGCTTGGTGCATCTGTGTGCCAAATTAAATGCTTTCTAATGCAGTGGTGCTGAGCACATCAGATCAGTTGTGATTGCTTCATTATTAATGCTGTTAGGAAGGTCTTAAATGGCTTAGGTTAATGTACGTGTACTGACCTAACTCCAGCTCAAATCTGTACTGCATGTTATTTCATTTCCTGCTGGTTCTGATTAGGACTTTTTTCTACCACAAAACTGTAGCAGTGTGTTTTTAGTGAACACACAAACATACCATGAGACTGAGAAAGAGACCAGAATGGAAAAGAGTCTGAAATTGTACAATGGTTATTGGAAACTTGCTCTTTTCCAAACTCCAGTTACATGGATCACTGGGAAAGGAATGATCATTTAATTTAAGTGCGCTGAAATGGTACATATGTTATGCACCTCCATGGCAATTGAAGATGCTTGTTCTAAGCTAAAACAGATGTTATATTCTGTGTCTCATTGTGCCCTAATATTGTCCTTAGTTTTTATGATAAAATAATATAAAAGAATCACTTTCTCTGAAACGATTTCCAGTAACTTTTCTTGACTTGTTATGGATGGACCTGTATTTGTAAAACTTCTTACAGAATTGCCAGAATCTGGATAGAATCCTTTCAGATAATGTCGAACCCAAGATATTTTTACCCACCATAAATATTCACTAGACATTTTTGATTAAGTGGGCTATATCTGAGTTCTGAGGCTTGAAATATATTAATGAAACTGGTAAGATCTTTCTCTTATGTAAAAGGTCTATGAAAAATGTATGAGACTAATTTTGTTGCTAATTTTCTATTTGTTTTAGGAACTAAAAATGTATGAAAGCTTCTCGAATAGATCTTTGAAAAGCTTTCTGAAAATCATATTATCGTTAATTAACTACTTCGTTATTTTACTGATGCTGAAGCATGTGTTAATATCTGTGAAAATGGTTCTTTGAACACCAGATGTCTCGATCTGTGCAACCCTTGGATATGAAATATATAGAAAGCATACTGTTTATATTGATTCAACTTTTGTTCAAAATGGTCTGAGAATTGAATTGAATTTATTATGCCAAATCCATTAATTTAATTGTGACTAGAATGTATTGTCACACTGTTATTTACCAGGCTGTCTTTCATGCCTCATACCAGGAGGAAGCTCAGGTGTTGCCATTCCTAACATGAGTCTGTTTCTTGCAGGTGGTGTGAATGATCAGGTATGACCATTTTACAAGATCACCATGCAAGCCTGAGAAATATTGCACTGATGCCCATAGTCTCTGGAAACAAAAGAAAAAGGACATAGTCTCAGTGGAGCCAGAAAAACCCCATCCTCAAAAATGCTCCAGACTTAAGCTGCTCAGTTGGTGAGGCGTCACTATGACCAGCCTGAAACGCTCACCTTCTGAGCGGCCTGCTGTCGCGACTGTCCTTGCCCCCGAGGAATTTTATACTCGTCCGTTACGTCAGACCAATGGGGGGGTAAACGTTCTGCGCCCTGAAAACTCTTACCAGACAGGGGGCATGACTGGAGTACCAAAAATGGGAGTTCGAGCTCGGGTTGCTGACTGGCCACCAAGGAGAGATGGGGGAACTTTGCGACCAACCAACACAAATTCCGATACGATGACTTACACGGGAGCTAGCTCAGGTGGTCAGCCCAAACTTGGTGCTCTGATTGGCCCCCAAGATTCTTTAATGCTTCAAAACATCCAAAAGACACTCCAGAGCAAGATAAACCCAACTGGTTGTTTAAGTTCTGTGGAAGCTCAGATGCTTACAGTTGACGACCATAGAAGCTCTTCTCGAGGTAACACTAGACGCATCCGACAACGCAGTAATAGTGACATGACTCTAAGTGAAGTTGATGGTAGTGGAGATAGTGGGGAAGATTGGGGTACGATTGGGACAAAGTGGTCTCCTTTGCACCGGGAGTACGGCAGCACTTCCTCCATTGACCAGCATGCAGTTTCTTCTTCCGAAATTTCAAGGAACAGCTTCTTTGAGATGTTAAAGGGCTATGAAGGGGACAAGCAAGACCAACGTAGCCCAGCACCTGAAAGACTGGCAGAACTATTAACAGTCTCTACCAAAGAGCAGGATCTGTTGGACTCTGTTATAGAAGACTTGAAAATTGAGTCACCTTCTAATCGTTTGAGAGAACGAGACAAACCTCCAAAGAGAAGGTCCAAATCAGAGACTGGTGGTGAATCAATATTCAGGAAACTCCGCAGTGCAAGGACAGATGTGGATTCTCCCAGGGTGGGTTCTGATATGGAGGATAACCGTCTTGAAGATTCCAAACCTCCATTAAAACCCTGGGTCTGCCAGAAAGGTTTTGCACATTATGATGTCCAGAGCATGTTGTTTAACATGAATGAGGTGATTCAGAACAGGCAGAACTCTGCAGCCAAATGCAAAAACACTACTTCTGGTGCCTCTGCTGCTTCTGCTTTTTCTGGCTCAGCAACATCCACTTTATCTTCAACACACAGCCTGCCATACAGCTCTCCTGGTGGCAGCCAGGAGGAACTTAACGCACGGGATAGTCCAACTTTGGACACGGCTGATTATGAGGGCAATGAACTAGTACTGAAATGCCCTTGTTTCTGTACTGAAACGGGGGGTGACATTAGACATAAGGTCGGGGTTGCTGTACCAGGTGATCTGAGTGGTGGGAATTCCAGGGTTTTTGGACGAGATGAAACTACACTAAGCCACCATTGCCCCAATGGAGGCATTGCCGTAGTAGAAGGTCCCAAAGATGCAGCCAGCTTACTTGGTGATCGTGAGAAACAGTATGCCATTGAGCATGTGGACCTTGGAGCGTACTACTACAGGAAATTCTTTTACTTGAGAGGTAATGTATTTCCTTTGGGACACATATCCTTTTGCTCTAGAAAGTTCTTGTCACCCACCCACCATATTGTGTGTTTTGCCCTGTACATTTGCAGAGCATTGGAACTACTTTGGTATAGACGAGGTATTGGGGCCAGTGGCAATAAGCATAAGGAGAGAGAAGATGGACGACCACAAAGAGCATGGCCAGCAGTATAACTACAGAATAATATTCAGAACTAGTGAGGTGAGTTCACCAGCAACCTCATTCTAACAATAGCAAACAACCGTTCTTCACCTGTTTAATGTTGTATTTTGATTTGTGGAATGTATCATACAGCTTCTGTGGCATGCTGTCTCATTGTTTGGAACAACATTTCAGAGGCATTTATTTCTCCTGACACGCCACTAAGTGTTGTTGCGTAGCTCATTCAAACACACAAGCCTGCAGGGAAAAGGCTGTTTGTCCAAAGTTTCAGGAATCTGTTTCATTCCATTTTACAGTAAACTGTATCCATGAAATGAGTGCTATTTTTTCATTCAGTGCTTTAAATAAATCTCTTTACCCAACTTATACTGTATTCACTCATGCCTAGGCTTATATTTGTCAAGCGTGTCAATAATTCTGGCACTGACTGTACCTCTCTTTGTTTAGCTGACCACTTTGCGTGGCTCTGTACTCGAGGATTCAGTGCCTTCCACTGCTAAACATGGCACTGCTCGAGGGTTACCCCTTAAAGAAGTGCTAGAATACCTGTTACAGGAGCTGGACATCTCCTGCCTGCGGCTTGCCCTCAATACACCAAAAGTTACGGAGCAGCTGATGAAATTGGATGAGCAGGGGGTATGTAGACCAAAAGCCATACTTGCCATGAATTACCCTTTAGCTCTGTTGACATTCTTTCCATTCTTATCCATGCTATGCTTATGGATCTCAGCAAAGCTTGTTTTTATAGATCAACTTCATTTATATCACAGTTGCATCCTTTAATATGTGCTTATATTCCTTCTTTTCCCTGGCTTTTGCATCCCCAGCTTAGCTTCCAGGTGAAGGTTGGGGTAATGTACTGTCGTGCAGGCCAGAGCACAGAGGAGGAGATGTATAACAATGAAATTGCCGGTCCTGCCTTTGAAGAGTTCCTGCAGCTCCTGGGAGAGAAAGTGCGATTGAAAGGGTTCAGCAAGTACCGGGCTCAGCTGGACACTAAGAGTAAGCATTCTACTTACTCAGGTTTATAATTAAAGATTTGTTTCTCTGATACTAGGCTAAATGGGGCATTCTTTAAAAGGTTTTCAAATTTAGGTAGTGCATTTAAGAGGTTTTCAAATTGTTTGCAGTAAATGGCTCATTTTTTTTTATATATTTTCTTTTTTGGCCTAGCACCTTTTAATGCCTGAACATTTTAATTGCAAAACATGTCTTATTAAAATTATTAGAGACAAGTTTGTTGTACAGGGGGTACTTGGTTTTTGAGCTAAGGTTCCTTCAGTCAAACTGGCAGGAACTGTACAACTCGCCAGCAACTTGATTAAAGCCTGACAAGATTTGATAAGGAAATCTTAAGCTTTACACGGACAGAGCACAGTGTTAAAAAGGCTCCTTAAATCATCTGCAGAATATTTCCACATCATGGTGATCAGATATATTTATTTGATTAAGTTCATTTTGTCAATAATGTAGGACTCAAGCAGATCTTCTGTCTTTAGAGAGGTTTTTGATAAGGCGTCACCAGTAAGAAATCCCAACTGATTTGAAAACTTCCAAAGGTATTCTTACCTTACGCATAAAATAGCTGCTAACTTTGGTTATGACACTCTTGAGTAAATATCCATTTTTAGTTCATCCTCAAGTTGCCACATCATTAAAAAAAAAAAAAACTCTTGATGCATTCCCTCAGTCTTGCATCTGCACCTGTTTTTTTTCTTTCTCTCTTTTCTTTCTCTTTCACTATTTCCAAAAAAAAAAAAAAAGACTTTTAAATGTTCCTCATGGTTGCCTGAATCAATCTTTTGTGCTTCTAATAAAAACCAAGACCCGATGGATAATTCCAACCATCCACTTAAATGTCCGTGTTCCTCTTTGAAATGCCCTTTATAATTTGAGTTTCTTGTGGGAAACATGTTTCTCGGCTGTCTTCTGAGATGAAACACTTTCTTCTTTTGTTAAATGTGACAGCTGTGTGTGTTTTCTCCCCTTTGGGTCTCATTAGGTGTAGATAGCACACGGTAAATCTTTTTGTTAAAATACCCTATCGTTTTGATTGCTAGTTTTTTTTTTTTTTTTTATTATTATTTTATTGAAATCTATAAATATTTACATGCAACTAAATTTTACTTTGCATACTAAAATAGTTACATTTATAACAGGTGAAATCTGGTCGCAGTATATGGTTCGTATTGAACATAGCATAAATAAGGGTACGTTTTTGTGTGTATTGTTTTTGTTCACTCATACACAGAAGCAAGTGACAAAACCACAAGTAACCATTCATTTTCTATGCAAATGTTTGGCACAGAGCTGTGATTTCCATGAATGTGGCTAGAAATAATGAGACCTCTGAATTGAGCTTTTCCTTGTTTTTTATTTATTTTTTTTTGTAAATTTAGTATAACACGTTAAAATGACAAACAAACAAATGGCTTGAATGATTCCTCAAGCAAATTTAATTACGTATGTAGTCCAACGTTTCTTCAGAACCCCTTTAAGTTCCTAACTGCAGTTAGATCAAATCCACTGTTGGGTGAACAAAAAAGGAAGGTTACACCTCATCCTGTCATATTCAACCTCTTTTTGAATGTGTTTTGAGAATGTAACAGATGCTTGGCATCTCTGTTACATGTATGTATCTAGATTAGCTTGCATTGCAGAGCTGCCATCCAAGCTAGTGCAAAGCCTAGCACGTGATCTATAAACCAAACCACTCATTTTAATGCTGATGAAGACGTCATATCATTTCTGTTGAACTTTTTAGAAGCTTTATAGCGCTGCTCTTATGTTTTCACATAAAGTGTATTTGGTGTGAGCTTAATCCCTAAATAATATTTTAAAAAAAAAATCACACTGCTGTTGTCATTATTAACAGTCTGCTACCTCTTCTCTTCTAGCGGATTCCACCGGGACACACTCTCTGTACACTGCATACAAGGACTATGAGATCATGTTTCATGTGTCAACCATGTTACCATACACTCCTAACAACAAGCAGCAGGTTAAGCAGTGCTTCTATCTCTGTTTTATT
>JAOTRN010000002.1:6679809-6713190 GCA_028566695.1 Bagroides melapterus
CTTTGGGTCTTACTTCACCAGTTCTTCAACGCTTGCCTTAAGATACCTGTATGTTTACTTATTGTTTGCGTGATAGTGAATTTTGCCTCAAGACATTTTCCGTTATTAGTAGATGAGGTGTCATAAGCAGTAAATTTAAAAGTACTCTTGTGTAATGCTGAGACTGAGAGATAGAATACAGTGCTTCAGAAACTTGCACCTTGCATATGACATGTACAATTAAATTATACTTTGTTTATACATTTGGTGACATGGACCATCTGTACACATACTCATGATTCTCTTGTTTGTGTAGTTGTTAAGGAAGAGACACATTGGGAATGATATCGTCACCATCGTTTTCCAGGAGCCAGGAGCTCTTCCCTTCACCCCCAAAAACATCCGTTCACATTTCCAACATGTCTTCATCATTGTCCGTGTTCACCAGCCCTGCTCGGACAACACCTGCTACAGGTAAACTACAGAACCAGGGGTAACTTTAAGCTGCATATTCACAGTAAAATAAGCTTTTTACATTATTTATTTATGGCATTTGAAAGTCATTTAAACTGAAATATTATTCCGGTGTCATGCAAACTTTAAGTTGACTGATTGTCAGAAAAAGATTCTTTAGTGCGGATTTACTATCAGAAGCTCCGTTTATGTTATTTGTAGCCACTGTTTGTGTGGTTGGCCAATTTAGCAGGTAATCTGTTAAGGTAGTGCATGCAAGTAGAACACGGGCATATAGTCAGCATACTTAATTTGTTACAGATCTTGCTGTGCATTCGACTCCTTCGGACCTCTCAGCATCACTAAATTGGTTGCAAAATCCCTTGTACCATGATCATCATAGCTGTGCTGTTAGCTCTTTAGAACAACATTTAACATGTCTCTGTTCTATGAAGCATTTGGACTGGTGGTGTGTTTGTGTACTGGGATTATTTCCCTCCCTGCCCATTTGCAGCATCACCTCTCTTGAGGTTCTGGTACCTTTTCTTTTTTTTCCCCTCTCTCTTTTTTTAAACAAATTAAGTACTGGGAAACATAAAGAAACTGTCAAGACAATATTGGATACACAAAAGGTTTTAAGGAGTCTGGGTGCTTTTGCGTTGTTTGCTGTGTGCTTTTTGTAAGACCAAATTTTGTGGGCTTAACTGACCAAGTAAAAATCCATCTTTTAATATTAATATTAAACACATTCTGCTCCTTATAGCTTTAAACTAGAGAGTCTGGCAGATTTCACAAGTAATAAATCATAGAATTCAAAGAACCTTGATGACTGAACAAATAGAATAAGGTTTTTAGTTCGGGAGACAAGGAAGACAAGAAACGTGTGGAGTCCGTGCTGAAAGAGTGGCTTTACGAGGACAAAGACCAAATACAAGGACATGCTGGAGTGCAGGCTGCATCAGAAGCAAGGGTGAATCATTACTGTCTACAAACAGAACTAATGAAGTTCTCCAAACACTGCCAAATCTAGCACCTTTGGGTTAAACCTTGACACCACTCCGACCTCCGTCCTGCAGTCTCTCTGTGACATCCCTCCTTCAGATCACAGAGGCCACCACCTCCACTGACCTCCTCCTATGCAAGGCTGCAGGGATCTGACAGAATCAGCTGAAGGGTGTTGAAGACTATTGCCAGCCAGTTCTGTAGCTGTTCTCCGTAACACTACAGAGAGTGTTCTAGAAGAATTCCTGCATAGTCTCAATGCCAACACCAATACCCTCAAAGACTAAGTGTTGTGATAAAGTCACTGATCTCCATGTACCACAGAGCTTACTTATACTTGGTCAAAGTCTGGGTCAGTGGGAGGATTGGGGATACTGGGGCACCCCCAACTGAACCATCCTCTCCCACTTCCTCTTCACTTTCAGTACTACACCATCAACAGTACTCATGCCATCTGCAGAAGGTCTTTAATGATTCTTCCCTTGTAGGAAGCATTTCTATTGGTGATGGTTACTGGAGACTGGTGGAAGTGGACTTTGTCTTGTGGTGTCTGGAAAACGATCTTCAGCTTAACATCAGCAGTATGAGGGGCATGGTGGTGGAATACCAGTCGGTTAAAGAGCTTGTCAAGCTGTATAGGGCCAGATTTGGAAATGGTGCTGTAGTAAGAATCCCTCTGGTCTAACTTAACTCGACTAAAGACAATGATGTGCTGTGAATAAAAGGTCAGAGCAGGCCCTTCTTTTTAAAGAAGGTGACATATTTCAATTTGGGCAGCAAGCTACTGGGGCTCTTCTATCAGCTCATTGTTGCACACATTCTTTATAGTTCATGGCTTGTTGAGGGGCAGCATCAATGCAAGGAATGTTAAACACTAAAAAACGAAAAAGAAGAACACTAAAATGTCATTTCTGTCCACTGAATTGTCATGTGATGGTCACGTAGTTTCCACAAGTCCAAGATAACAAGAAACTTAGCATTCATACTGCTGATGGTGTGTATGATGATAAATTGTAAGATGTCAAAAACAGTGTACAAGCGCAGTGTTTCTCATTTTCATTCATTACAAGGTAAACGGATTAGCAAAACAAGGATATTTCAGTATCACTTGTTAGTGTGGATGAGGATGGTACCAGTTTTCAAGAAGATTTTGAGCATTCTGCCCACAGCAGGATCTTTAGCTAACAGCTCATTCCACAGAGTGGTTCAAACATGTGCCATTTGGGATCTTTTCTACCCACTTCCCAGCATCCTATTATCCCTGTTCTTCCTCAAGGCAAAGAACAGATCACAAAGTCAATATAAAATAGATATTTACTCTCAATTCACCACTCAAATAGTTTCTCTGTCTGTCTATTTATAGTCTGTAGTTCCTGGTTGTGTCTAATGAAACAACGCTCGTCTTGTCACGAACGTCATAATGAGTTAAACTGTGAGGAAGAGTTCTATAGGGGATGTAAAGGACATGCTGCTCTGATTAAGTTTGACTATGTGTCTGCTCCATGAGCTGTTACCTAATGTGATGGAGGCACCGAGGCACCGATGCGTTTTTACACATTTCACTTTATTTTTACGTAGTAATGTATTTTGTGTCTTAATGTTCCAGATAAAAAAAAAAGAGTAAGATTGAGCAGATTAATGGCATTATTTAAACAAAAAAGGTTTGAAAAGGCATACATGCGTGTATACACACATGCGCGCGCACACACGCAACACACGCACGCGCACACACTCTCAGATTGACTGCCTCAGGAGGCTGAAGAAGTTAAGTGGTGTATGTGTGCAGGACTCTTCTCAGACCTTCATCCCCCACCCTGATACATGCACTGGTTTTTCAGCTGAATGACAACACTCCCTGCTCACAGAAAACGCTTCGCCCTCTCAAAGCTGCACACACACACCTGCCATAGGAAACATCCATTAGCTTTTGTCTTAATAGGATTTTCTGTCCAATTCTGGATGCTGGACCTAACATTTTTTCTTCAAGAACATATTTGAAGAACACACAGACAAGGAGAAACCTGGATTTCATATCACCCTACAGGAGCGAATGGAGATAAATGAATCCTAAAAAAAAAAAAAAAGGCATGATCCCTTTTTAAAGGTGTGATACTGTTTTCTTTTCTTCCTTGTCATCACTGTCGCAGTGTTGGTTTCTGAAGAAACAGAGACGACATCCACTTCTTTCTTCCTGGATACATCATTTATTATCTTCAGCTGATTGAGGGGAAGTTGAAATCGAAGTGGAAGCTTGTTCTAGGAAATATAGCTTTAACAGAAGGAAATAGCTTGTGATATGCTGCTAGCTGCACTCGTCCTTGGCACGGCTTTAGTCCCGAATCTGCACACAGCTGTCTCCGAGGCATTGCTTGTCCATCCGATTCATCACTGGACTCTTAACAAAGGTGTGGGTAATCTGAGCATATTGCATGTTTATAGATTATTTGATTTTTCTTTTTTTTTTTTATTTCTCCATGAAATTGCTTCAGTGGATTAGAGGAATTAGTACCAGACCCTGAGATCTATACAATTTAAGGGGTTAATGTCAATAATGTAGACAAAAAAATGTAGGCAATTGCTGTTGGATGGTGAGTGAAAAAATCCTGACAAAGGAAAAATGAAAATATTCACAGTGGCATTAGTTTTATTTCGATCTTGGTGGACTCGCACTGCTCGTAACCCAGGATTGTGTGCTAGGTTTGGAGAATAACAAGCTAGTAAATAAACTACTACTTTTTGTACAACAGGATTGCATTGGAGAGATGTTTTATAAGTTGCTTATATAGGCTTTATGTAATGTATGATCTGTACAGGGGACACAGTGGTGTAGCGGTTAGAATGTTTACCTCACACCTCTGAGGTTGGGGATTTGACTCTTGCCTTCTCCATGTGTGTTGGGTTTCCACATTCTTTACCGTGTACTCCAGTTTCCTCCCCCCAGTCGAAAGACATGCGTTGTAGTGACTGGCATCTCTGAATTGTAGCATCCGTAACGTGTGAGTATGTCTGTGGTTGTTTCCTTCTGTGAAGCACTGGCACCTCGTCCAGGGTGTCCCAAGATTTGTGCCCTACGTCACCTGGGATTGGCTCCAGGTTCCTTGCCACACTGTTTAGGATAAGCCGTACAGAAAATGGAACATGTATACACTCTTTTAATCTATTTATACAATATTAGCCAAGCTACTTGTTTACTAGCCATCCATCTTTTTTTTCCCTTTGTGGGAGATTGTGAGCGAGTGTGAGATGTAGGTATCGATATGAGGAGAATAACCGCTCCATGTGGAGCATAGAGATAAGTTGAGGTTTTCTTCTCTTTTATAGATTGTGGACAGCAGAGAAGAAGGTATTTGTCATAGGTTATCACTATGGCTTATGAGCATTAAAGAAGAGAGCTGACGGTGGGGTGGTACTAAATGTTCCCCTTAACTGTATAAAACTTCAAAGTCTATGAAAAAAAGACTTGTGTTTAAGACCTTGAGTACAGCACAAGTGGCTGATCTCCCTATGTGCTATGAATTTAAGCCATAGTCGTGCACATTTTTTTTCTAAATGCAATTTTGCAAATTGTTCCCACACACAGCAAGAAATCCAGAATTATTATTATTATTATTTTTTATTTTATTTTTTTCATTGTGCTGCAAGTTACTCTAAATCTCCAGTCTGTGTGCACTTCCCCAGAGTCTCGGTCATCGAGTCTTCATGTATCAATAAAGCAGGTCACACTTCTTTCTATTGTGTAATAACCATTGAGCTTTGCTTTACTTTATCTTTTTGTCCATTTTTCTGATCAGGCTAGTTTTACGTCAAAAGCTGAGAGGTTTCTGCAGACTTAAGGCGGCTATTGGACAGGCCTTTAGGAAGCATGGCGCTTGTTGGCGTTTCAGCTAGCTTTAGCTGTGGTGTTTAGAAATGAACTAACCTGTCGGGTTAGCAAACCGCATAGCCGTAGCAGTGAAGATTAAATATATTCATGCGTATGAATCATCTTGAAAATCTGGTTGGGTTGAATCATTTTGGCTAGTGAAGCTTATGAACATTTTACGGATCTACCCAAGTCTGAAAGTCTGGGTAATTAACCCTTAATAGGGATTAGAATTTTTCTTTATTTTCATAAGGTCTCAGAAAGATTATTATTTTCGAGTTACACACTTGTTTTCATACGTTTCATTTCACATTCCCAGACACACACTTATGTGACCTACCTAGTTTTATTGTATTTCCTCTAACTAGTCGGGTTTATTTTGGGTCCTCTGTGTAACATCTTTTTGCGGTGTCCTTCAGCTGGATTGTTATCTGTGTTTGTTCGTGTTATTGCACTCCTACAGTCTCATTTCCTCCAGTCATTGTGTTTCCAGATAAATAAGAGCTTGTTACTCATTGCTTGTGTGGGAGTAATCCAGTGGTCAGCTACAGCATCAAGAGGCGGCTTCACAAGTTTGTAACCCAATAAAACCTCCTCCATTGGAACGTTCACACCCTTCATTGTGGAATGTGAAAAGACTCGGAGGGAACAATACACAAAGCAAAACCGTTTGCTTGAAAATAATGGATTTTTTTTTTGTTGTTGTTGTCTTTGCTTTTCACCTCACTTTGACCTTCCTAGTACTTCTTTCCAGCTATCCCAAGGGAGAGTCCACTCGACCTACTTCTTTTGTCCCTCTACAAACCGTGCCAAGCAAGAAACCTGACTAAATAGTATTTTTTTTTTTTTTAAAGAGAGAGAAACTAGATACTGCCAACCCACTTTTCTTTTTCTAGTAGTTTCATGTTTTGCTATTTTCTAATATAAAGTAAGACCCTATTTTCAATTTTTCATATTTCATTACAGCACAGACTTATGTTGCTAAATAGTAAAGGAAATAATTGTGAACAAACCTGAACGTTTGAGGAACCATAGACTTGGACAACGCAGTGAGCACATTTGTAGAAATGAATTGAACTGAAATCAGAGAAAAAAAAACTGTGCTATGGATAATGGAGTACTGTATTTGTCCTTTAATCAACCTTTCTATTTGACACTTTCTGTGCCGTTGTCTGTTGATTCTAGTTTTCATATTTACAAAGTAAAAATGTTTTGCTTGCAGTGTGGCAGTCAGTCGCTCGAGTGATGTGCCCTCGTTTGGACCCCCAATCCCCAAAGAAGTGACTTTACCCAAATCCACCGTGTTCAGAGAGTTTCTTCTGACGAAAGTCATCAACGGCGAGAACGCCGCTCACAAGTCGTCAAAGTTTGGCGCCATGGCTACACGCACTCGTCAGGAGTACCTGCGCGACCTGGCCGAGCACCATGTTACCAGCACACCGGTGGAGTCGTCTGGCAAATTTCCTTTCATCTCTCTGGCACATAAGCGGAAGGAGAAAATCCGGCCTTATGCAGGGGCAGAGCTGCGCAGCATGGGGGCGATCATGTGGGCAGTGCATTTGGAGGACTTGGTGATGGGGGCGGAGCGCGAGGGTCTGCTGGCGATCTCGAATGAGTTTGTCATTATCCTCGACCAGGAGATCAAAGCCTTGGCGTTCAACTGTTCAACAAGAGACGTGATTGGATGGTCGCTGGGAAGCCCTGCCTCCATGAAGATCTACTATGAGCGCGGCGAAAGCGTTTCACTGCGATCCATCAACAACAACACGGAGGACTTCGGCGAGGTCGTCAAACGCCTGGAGGTCAGTGTGAGCTTCAGACCGTAACTAAGACTTGATGCACATAATATTATTCAAGTAAAATGTGTTTGATTGATATTTTACCTGTACACATTATACAAAACCATGACCATGAGTATACCCTTACCTCATCCTCTCTCTCCCTCTCTCTAACACACACACATATATAGTCAATGCATATTATGTCAGCATGTGATTTTGTTTTTGAATATTTAGTTGTCATTGTTTTTGCTGTATTTGTCTAGTTATTTGTGTAGCTGTGTAGTAAGAGTTTGGTAGCTAATTATCCACACATCCATACACATCATGTCATCATTCACACACCAGTGCAGCTTGGTGGCTCTGTGGTGTCCTGTAACTCCCCACAGACCTATTTAAAGGTGTAGTAAAGGTATAGCTACAGTGATGCTTGTTTGTGAGTCTCTAGGCAGTGTCACTATAGGTGTAAGTACACTATATGGCTAAAGATTTGTGAAAACCCGATCAGAATAATAACCTCCACTCTTCTGGAAAAGCCTTCCACTTGATGTTGGAGCATGACTGTAGGGAATTTTGATCATTCAGCTACAAGAGCATTAGCGATATTAGGTGAGGGCGGGGGTTGGCATTCTAGTTCGTATAATACCTTCTTATATCTTAGTCATTTTTGGATTACAGTATAGCTTTCCTGATTTATTGTAGGTGTCATTACTCCCTAGGTGTTGTGTTTATACTGTATATTAAATGCACGTTATACCTTTGTTATGGACATGGGTCGAGCAACTTCAGCGTCATCATGTCTGCCGGTGTGCTTGAGTGTTCTTCGTAATAATCTAATCTAATCTAATCTTCCAGAGCAAAACAAACATCCACTACATACAACTCATACAACTGTTGCTTTCGGATGTAAATATTTTTAGGTTTTGTTTTGTTTAACATGTTATTCTGGGAAATAGAGATGCAGTACAGTAGCAGATTAAATATCCATTCAGTAGATCCATCCAGCCATAAAAGATCCCTAAGATCTCAATGGAATTTTACGCTATCAGCTGCCCCAGTGTTTATTCAGGTTCGAAGATTCCGTGTTCAAAAACATTAGCAGCAATTCCCAATATTCAAAAACAGCTGTATAATTATTGCACATTACTGCAGTTAAAGAATCCAAAAAAAAAAATTTATATGCTTTTTGAAGCTATTTAAATAATTCCACAATTATACAATATATAATGATAAATATAATTGAAGTGAAAGTAAAACTAGTTGTAGTGCTAGCTTCGATTTTTTATTTTTTTTTGGTCTGTTTATTTCTTCCTCAGCTGGTGACTAAGGGCAGTCAGACGAAGGAGATGACACTGAGGAGGAACGCTCTGGGGCAGCTCGGGTTCCATGTGAATTTCGAGGGCGTCGTAGCAGACGTCGAACCCTACGGCTACGCGTGGCAAGCAGGGTTGAGGCAGGGTAGCCGTTTGGTGGAGATCTGCAAAGTCGCCGTGGCAACGCTGTCACACGAGCAAATCATTGACCTGCTGCGCACCTCAGTGACGGTCCGAGTGGTGATAATCCCTCCACATGACGATTCCACTCCCCGCAGGTGAGCTTACAATTCCGGCAATTCTCGCTGTTATTGTATTAATTCCATTATGAGTTTGCAGGAAATGCTGCCTTCAGGTTTTAAGATAGCTGACTTCTATCACAGTTCGAACTGGACAGAATTTCTCACATATGGAGAAGCATCCATGATAACAGTATTGTGCTTGTGTTGGGATATTGAGATATAGTGTACATGCTTATTTAATAAAATAAATAACATAAAAGATTATGATGTGTGTGTGTGCTCAGGGCTCTTATAATAATCATGTGCTATTTGCTTTATATTTGATGCAATTGTCTCTGATTTATCTGTATTGTTGCATATTCTCGACTTCCTAACAGCTGTTTTTGTGGTTGATGAGGCCCCATTTATCTGCACTATGTGGCTGGTGGTTAAATTACTGAGGGAGTGCTTTTGTTTTTTCCTTGAAGAGGTTGCTCGGAGATTTACCACATGCCACTAGTGGACTACAAAAACCACAAGGAGGGGATGCCCTATGAGTACAAGTTCCCCTTTCGCAACAGCAATGAGAAGTGGCCTCGACCCACCGCTCCTCCACAGACTGTGGTCTGCACTTCCCAGAATCGAAACGTCAACCAAGGCCAAGGGGCAGCACTAAGCAAGGCACAGAATTCCGACTACGTGAGACGCGGTTCACTCCTCCCTCGCAGCGTATCCAGCGAAGGCCACCCGCTGAACACTAAAAGGTACCTTGAGGAAATACGGGTTTTGAAAAATCTGCAAAGTTAAATGAAATGTTTCCAGCCGTTCTGTTTTTGAGAGTTAAAATCTCTGGCTAGTCGACTTTCATTCAGTTCAATTTATTTGTATTTGTATGGCCCTTTTAACAATGGACGTTGTCACGAAGCAGCTTCACACAAATATATAGTATTGTGTGTGTATATATGTACAGTACATGGATATAATGTATACATAATGAGCAAGCCAGTGGTGATGGTGGCAAAGAAAAACTCCCTGAGAAGACATGAAGAAGAAACCCTGAGAGATTCCAAAGGAAAACCATGAGGGTGACACTGGATAGTGTGATTATAAGTCATTTTTCTTCTATATACACAATTGCTTAACCAGAAAATTATTTTTTTTATTATTATAAATTCTACCTTGTTGTTCTCAAATGCTCATTGTTGGAGACTTAAACTCTTTGTGGCAATTGCAGTCTAAAGCCTTCATGATTTCCAAGTGGTAACATCCACAGCAATTTTTTTGTATCTCTTTTTTGTCCGCATGAGCGTTGAGAAGCATCGAGCAGCCTCCAGGTGATGAGACTTCAACTAGAAAGAGGGCATCTGGATGGGTCAGACAGGGACAGAGAGCAGAAGGCCTCAGGAGTAGTATTTGTGTAGAGAGACAGACAGAGATGGAGGGAGAGAGGTGGGGGAGAGGGAGGGAGTGAAGGACAAAGGGAACAGAAGGAGGGAGAGATGGACAGAGAGAGGGGACACAGATTATTAAGTATTAACAGAACCATTCAGTTTAAACATTTTATAGTAAAACCATTGCACTTTCCTTCCTGTCTCAGTCACATGTGCATCTGACTCAATCATGTCTCATATTTCTGCCAGAAAAAGAAGAAAAACGACCATTTTGTGTGTATTACGTAATCTCTGGACAACCCCAATTTCACTGTCTGATTTCACTATTTATTTTTTTTTACCCTTCAGACGGTGGCAGAAAGGCCTGAGTGCAGCCGTAAATCACGTCACATTCACGTAGTTTCTTTCCCTTCCTAAAGCTCTTTGATGTCATGCTCCCCCAGGTTTACGTGAAAGTGCATGAATCACAAATGTTCATATGACAATGTCTATTGTTAAAAGCATCATATAGATTTACATTGAGTTGATCCAGTTCCCAGGGGAAGCATTCATTCCTCACTTAGACTTTATTTCGACATTACAGGATGAAGCATGTACATGGACGTATGCTTAAGTTGCTCAAAATTGCTGTTAATGCTGCTTTTAACTCTGCTGATGCACTCTGGCTCTTTCCATTTTAAACTGCTTTATCGCCGTAACTAGCGTATTATTTATTTCCTAAATAAAGACTGCTGACTTGTACGTTTCATTGATTATGAGATGTTACTTCTTCCTGGAACATCTCTTCTCATCAGAGACCAGACCTCTTTTGCATACCCGAATACTACATCATATATCATACAAGATATTTTTGCATAGTGTCTCTGCACATTATTGCACACACACATTGCCACTTTAGTTATGACTGGACTTATAACTACTGTAGGTTTTTTTTTTACACACGCTACATCATCAGCTCATCACCCAGTTTTAACCCTGACAACCTGTAAGCTTGTTCATGCAGTTCAGTCTGTAAATAACTCCTTCTTCTTCTTCTTCTTCTGTGATATGAGATTCTATCATTTTGTACTTATGTACACTGTAAAGCCTTTCTGTCTGTCTGTCATTCTTTCTTTTTGTCTTTCTTACCTTCTTCTCTTGTGTTGATGCTACTCACTTGTTGCTCTTGTATTGTGGCTGTAGTGAAGCCGTCTTTTTTTGGGGATAAGACGGCCACACACACACACACACACACACACATACATACATACATACATACATACATACATACACACACACACACACACACACACACACACTATAGTCTATAATGAAGCTAACAGGATTCTCTTTCTCTCCCTCAGATATTCTCCAGGCTCTGATAACTACGCCCTGGCTTGCTCCATTGTGATGGGCCGGTCTCCCCACACCCGCAACTCCCCCAACAACCAGTCATTCTCCAGTGACACCAGCTCCACCCACTGGCGTCAGAAGTCCAATCCAGACTGGTAGGCCATAGAAATTTGATTTGTCAATTTGTCAGATTTGATTAGAAAAGACCCGAGAAGAAAACTCTGATCCGAATCTGACCCAGGCAGGATGTGAGTGTGCTGTAGTACTGGGTGTTATTATTTTTGTACCACAGTAACCTAATGAAGCACTGAGTAATGCTTTAACCAGCATCTCTTGTTTTGTAGCAAACGTCTAGTTTTTTAGAGATTAGCAAAATATTAATAACCCAATAAGACAAAAAAAAAAACCTTTAGTCACTGCTGAATCAGTTTAAGATCTAATTAGAAGTAAGCAATAGAACACCACAGAACTTCTGGATTCATAGAACCCTTACTACTAGATCATTCAAAGGCTCTGTCTTTCTTTCTTTCTTTCTTTCTTTCTTTTATTTTCTTTTTTCTGTCAGTCTTTCTTTCTTTTTTCTGTCTGTCTGTCTTTCTTTCTTTCTTTCTTTCTTTCTTTCTTTCTTTTATTTTCTTTTTTCTGTCAGTCTTTCTTTCTTTTTTCTGTCTTTTTTTCTCTGTCTTTCTTTCTTTATGTCTCTCTGTCTGTCTGCATGTCTGCATGTCTGTCTGTCTTTCTTTCTTTCTTTCTTTCTTTCTTTCTTTCTTTCTTTCTTACCAGGAAAGACATCTGATGCATTGTTTTCTGTCTGTTTTATGTTTTCTGTTCCTGACAATCTCTTCCTCTTCAGCTTTAATGCAAACCGCAGCTCACCATTAACTGCTGATCGTCAGATTCTGAAGGAGTGTGTGTGGGTTACACCCAGCTGGGTCCGAGTGGTGGAGGGAGACGGAGCCGGTAGGACACCATCAGGTAATCAGAAGAACTGTTCGGTTTCTTTTCTTTTCTGTTCAGACAGCTGGTGTGTAGCAGCTACGGAAAGTTATCAGTGTTATCAGATGTGCTGCAGCTTTATCTGAGGTTATGATATGTTTTATATAATGAGCTAAGGGTGTGTCGTTAGAGTAAGAGCTCTGAGATTGAGATGTACTTTGTCCTTCACTGTGAAGAAGATAAAAAAAAAGTGTCTTATAAAAACTACTGCCGATAACAGAACACACGTGTACACACACAGTAGTGAATACCCCCCAAGCTTTTCTGCAAATATTTGTTTTCCAATTTTAATCCATTTCCCATCGTCTGTCGTTTAGACCTGACAAACATAAAGCCAGTCCTGATGAGCATTGATCAACACCAAAAAGATCATAACACATCACCCTACCCAAACATAAGCTCTAAGGTGAGTCTAAGCTCTGCTCTAGAATATAAGTGTCTATGTGATTGCACACCAGTGACCCTGATGTCTCTGCATCATGATCCAGAACGACGCTACGTCTGTCAGCCAGTCTGCCAGCACCACACTGTCCAGTCATGCCTCCAGCTCCAACAATAGTGAGGAGAAGTGGTTCGATTTTGGTGGGAGGCTGGACTCCGAGCTGAATGGCTTTACAACCCCTTGTCCCCAGGGAGCTTCCGCTAATGGCGTCGTTGAAGCTGCGCCCAGGAACTCGAAGGCTAAAGAGAAAGCCTCAGCTCACTGGGGAGAGATCCCCTCCACCTGTAAAGATCTGCAGGTGTCCCCTGCAGGCTCAGATACTCTTCTTCACACAGATCTCGCTGAGAATCAGGCCAAAAGCCCTCTGCTTCCAGATACCAGTGATGCAGCCTCTCATTCCAGGTACACTTCCAGACACAATGTAGCAAGTAATAATCCACATCTCGCACATCCAGAAATGTCTATCTCTTTATGTGAGTAAATGTTTGTGTGTATGTTGTTTTTTTTTTCTTTTATTTACTTTTAACCACAGCACTGTTGATGTCTGGAATCTGTTTGATCAGAAGTTGTTGAATACAGCAGTCTTACAGCAGCTCTGGAAGCACAGGGTTATATTAATGTCCATTTTTCTAATACATTACTGTACATCTCCAACTGTATGGCAGACGGACCACAAAATCCAAGCAAAAAAAGCTGAAGTGTTTGATGGATTATAATGAATAACAGCAAGGCTGATGCCATCATATAACATCTGTAGAACCACACGAGTTCTATGAACAAGAAATTAATGTTTTTTTGTTTGTTTTCTCTCTGATAGAAGAAAAAGTTCCCTAGGAATGAACACTCACTTTATGGCATGTCTGCTAGCTCACACACAGTGATTTGTACGTTCTCGTTAAATGTGCTGCTGGTAAAATTCCTGAAAACTATCGCTTCCCATGTCTGCTGATGATGTCACTAACTAGCGGTTTTCGAGCTAGGAAGTGGAATATTGCCTCCCGCTGTGGTTATAGGAAATATAGGCATGCTTGGATTGCCTCTCGACCAAGAATATTAATGGACCAAAACTGATTTTAATGATCATAACATTGTTGTTGTTGTTGTTAATCGTTTTGTATTAAACATTTATTCTCGGTTATTAAACGCATTGTAAGTTTATAGGACAAAAAGGTTTCAAGTTTCTCTGTAGCATGATTTTATTATAAGTGGTATAAGAGGGATAAATACTTTTGGGCAATCGTCTACGTTGACTATAACAGCTTGCAGCATCAGGTTTTATTTTTTTTATTTTGCATTTCATCTTATACTTGCACAACATGTGGAAGAGAGATAGGGAACGGGGCTTTCCGGTACAGCATGTAATCTCTTGAATACATCAAGCGTAGTCGGCTCACACACAGAGCCGAGCTGCAGTACTGGCCAAGAGCTCAGTTTAATATTCCTGTAGCACGACTTCATGAGACATTTAGCTCACCTCCACAATGTGATAAGCTGGATTTGTTTTAAAACGTCTAAGTGTTGTACTCGCAAGCTTTCATAAACGCTTGTTTACTTCACACAGGCAGATTGTGTCTTTTACGAACTTTGGATGAAGTGCGGATGAAAGAGGGGCTCTGTTTCTCACAGATCACTCAACATGAACCGTGCAGCTCTCTAGTGCTTGGGATGTTTTTATGTTTAACAAGCGCTAGCTTGTTTTTTAGCAAAACGGGCATGCTTTCTCTATCTCTGAGAGAAGCGAGACGGTACAAATCACTCAGGAATGCGGAACGCAAGAATCTTGTCTTAGGAAAAAGCCTGACATGTATTGACCTCTAGCTGTTGTGCTACATAAACCAAAGACCAAGCTCTTTTACTGAGCATGCTTTCCACTTCAAGGCAGTGCAGCTTTTGACTTATCATTGCTTCAGTTATGTTTTTGGGATTCAGGTGTGCGCGTGCGTGTGTGCGTGGGTGTGTGCGTGCGTGTATGCGTGCGTGCGTGCGTGTGTGTGTACTCCAAAATACATTGGAATTTCACTGCTGTGCTCGCTGTGTGCATGGTTTAGAGAAGGAGAGAAGGGAAAGTATTGATTCTTTATACTGTCTTTGTGTCTGAAAGCACTCTGAGTTCAGTGCACTCGGGCAGCCCACCGAGCTCCACTCAGGAGGAATCAGCCCCCTCTACCTCCTCCCCCACCCATCCATCCCTTTCTCCTGGAGCCAAGAGCTTCTACCCCCGCCAGGGCGCCACCAGCAAGTACCTGATTGGCTGGAGGAAACCGGGCGGCACCATCAACTCGGTGGATTTTGGTAGCAGTCGCAAGTAAGTCTTGGGTTAAAAAAAAAGGAATAACCAAACTTACATGTGAAAATAGAGTTCAGAAAAACAGAGTACTGTACGCTTCTGTGTGTTCCCCTGCACTTAACCTCTGACGATTCATCAAAGGTTTGACCTTTATGAGTTGAATCTTTCGTGTTGCAGCGCAATACACAGTGACTTTAAGGCTGCTCACACATTCATGTCAGTAAGGCTGATTTTCAAGCACTGGGAAGTTCTGTTGGGTTTGCAAACACAGGTGGATGTTAGTAAGCAGTAATACAGCTGAAACCTTGGTGAGATGAAGACATAATTATAGTTGATATAAACTGCTTTTTTTAAAGACAATTAAACGTTGCTAAAACTAACGGTTGTATGCGTTAGACTTGGGAGCTTTAGCGTTTCCATCTTGTGGCTAAATGTTTCATTGTTTCATTAGTTGCTTGCTCAAAAAAGAGGAACTGTAACACCAAAGGGGAGTGGATAGGAAATTAAACCTAATCACAGTTTAGATAGTTTTAATGATATATTACAGATGGATGAGGGTTTTTTTTGGTGTGTGTTAAAAATTGAGGGACAAAACAGATACTAAACTTGATCAAATAGACTCCTAAAGGAATTCTGACCAATCCCACCCACTTCTTGCCAAAACTTTGACCAATCTTGCCTATACACTCTAATGTCACGAACTTTGTTTTTTGCAGTAAACATGGACGTGCCCATATTTGTTTGGCTAGCCAGCTAACTGTGATGAGGGATATATACTTTATAGATTTAACAACAAACCCTCCTTGTGATCTTGCCCTTGTTCCGGGAGTCACTTAAGACCTTCCCTCTTCACATCACCCAAAAGACAGACTTGGAGATGAACTAGTCTAGTATGTGTTGTTAACCAGAGGACTGGGAAGTGACCTGATGTTTGAAGGTTCCTGTCCTATCATCTACTTTTTAAGTCATATCATCTACTTTTGTTAACCACGTCATCTGATAGACTGGCAATCTGTGCATCAATTAAATGTATACTTCATAATAAGGCTTGGAAATTGACATCATCGATTGTTCTCCTCTTTTGGAAGGGATGCGCTACATTTGACATGTCATAAAAGGGATAAGTCGGTAAGCTCAGAACATCATTTTCGGCTTCTGTGCACGTTCTTCTGTTGGCAAGGCAGCTGACTGTCATGAGGGATCCATATTTCCTCCTCAATTCTGTAAAGTCAGTGTTACAGATTAAACAAGTCAATATATCTGTATGGCTATTGATCTAAAGCACTTTGTAGCACACACACTATGTAGCATGACTCGTTTAATGGTAGAGCGATGAAGCGTCGTGCTGTAGGAACACGTAGTGCAGTCCATAGCCGTTTTGATTTGATGTCACTTCTTGAACTCTTTGGAAGAACTCATGGTTGAGAAGACTACCCTGATTTCCTGTGTGGGAATTCTGAGTTGTGGTAGCGTTTTCTTTCTTTGTTCCTGGTTGGAGGTTAGGAATTACAAGTTATAACCTCTATTTGAACGCAGCATTTGTTCTCTTTTCCTTGGGTACAAAGAGATCACACACACACCCGCACACACACAACACTACAAGAGCTCTGAAATGTTTGGTTGTGATTTCCTTCCTACTTCCTACATGTGCTGCTTGACAGTAGACAGTCCCCTTTTAAAGTGAAGGTGTTTGTGACAGCATTGCACTCTTTCCTTGACAGCCATTGTTACAGCAGCGTGGATGGCGTCTGGCTTGGAACTCCTAAGCTTGCCACAACATTGTATTGTTTTCGTCTGCCAATCTTCATTGGCAATGTGGTATTCTTTTACTTGTCCTGTAGAAGGTCTGGGAGAACAGTCTTGTTGATTAACTTGTCTAGTATTTGGTGGTGATGAAATGACCCTGAAGTGACCTTATGATTTGAAGGTTTCTGTCCAAAATCATACCATCTTACGCATGTCCTTTGTTAGTTTGTGGACTGGACAGCGGTAATTCATTCATCAGTCTAGCCGTTGTGGACAGAAGACCTAAAGTGAGACCCACTGGGTGGTGCACATCTTTCCTCAGGCTTACAGAAAGGCTTTAATACACTGAGCTGGTTCTATGTGACAAAATATAAACTACTAAGTGATTTCAACTAAAGCAACCAGATCAAGATAAAGGACTGATCTAACACGAACACACCACAGCACCCTGCTGTTTAAAATACATTCCCCGTGTTAATTAAAAAGAACTTTTTTCATTTTGTTTCATGCCAGCCATATCTGACCACACGTCATCAAGACTTTTTTTTTTTTGGTCCTGTGGGATTCCAGTTATGATGCACACCACTAATCTAAAACGGGATGCTTCTGAGCTGATGTAAGTTGCCCTGGAAATTCTGTTTTTGAAAGTCAGAGCCAGTTCATCCGGGGGTTCGTCATATGCCAACGCGTCCTTTGTCTTCACGCATGAAAGACGTTTTGACCAGAGACACCCACAATTTCTGATAGGGCTTATAACATGGATAGTTTTTACTCTCTGGAGACAAAAATAGCTAAGAAAATAATTATATCCTCTGGTCCATAACACTAAGGTTCTGAAAATCTCACTCCATGAATGTTGTCAGTGCTAATTTTCTGTTCTGGTTAGTGAGTGGTTGACAGTGTGGACAGTCATGCGGTGGGGAAGGCTGCAGAACAACCCATGTTATGAAATGTTCTGCAAGTAGCTTATAATAGTATTGTTCTACTAGCGGGTCAAAACACTTATATCCTGCAACTTAAAGTTGGCCGAGAATGAATAAGTCCCAAATATCCTGTGTTTGTGAAAATACAGGTTTCTGTAAAAAAAAAAAAAAAAAAAAAAAAAAAGTTGGTATTTATTTTATAGTAAAACTTACAGAGCTGTATCTAAAAAAAAAAGTGATGTGCTTTAATGTTCATCTATGATGCGTAATAGTTCTTAAACACGGCTTTGATGATATTTCAATGTATCTTGCAGTATGGTCACGTCGTTCAGCTCCTCCACTTTCTTTAGCATGGTAAGAATCATTATCGCTCAGCGATAATGCAGTGGATTGGTCTGGAATTCTTTTCGTAATTTATTATAAAGTCTCAGTGAACCCATTTACTTTTATGAAACATGAATAAAATATACTTTTGAGTATTCCTTTATTATTAGCAGCTTGCACATTTGGCATGGATGAATTAAGCGTCGGACTAGATCGTTCGTTTCTGCCCACATAACTCGTATTGTACGTAACGGGCCCTCAGTTTTCTCTGCAAATATTAAGCTACTGGGTCTCTTTAGGGAGCTTTGAAGCTGGTTCAGAATTCAAAGGCATTAATATTGAGTGATGATCATCTCTTTAGCCAGTGTCGTCCTGATGAGGATGAGGTTTCTCACAGGGTTTCTTCCTCATGTCTTCTTAGGGTGTTTTTTCACTTACTATCCATCACCTCTGACTTGCTCATTAGGGACAAATTTAAACCTATATCCGGATTCCTGGAAAGCTGCTTTGTGACGGCGAACTCCATTTGGCTTTGTGTCTGTCCTTTTGTGATTCAGGCGGCACCAGAGCGATGGGTATTTAGGTGGGCAGCCACAGCTACGGGCCACTATGAAGGTGAGCCAGTCTCCACAGCCCACTTCCAAATCCACTATCGAGGAGGATCTAAAGAAGCTCATCACTCTGGACAGCCCTCCTCCTAGCTGTAGCAAAACTAAGGTATCGCACTCTTCCGTCTTCATTAGGGCTGAAACTGTTTGAGTTGGAAAAATACAGTATATTTCACACGTGACAGTGCTTGAATGAATGCAGGCACTTTCTGAGCTCCTCTTACAGGCATTTCTCTGGTTCCCAGCCCTTCTCCCTGTCCACGCAGAGTCCCCGCTCCTTACAGCGGACCTTCTCAGATGAGAGCATCTTTAGCGGACAGAGGATGCTCACGGCGGCCCGTCAGAGTGCCAGCATGTTCGGTCGCTCCACCATGCCGCGCTCACCCAGCGCACGCGGCGCCTCACTGCACCACCCATCCTACACACAGGGGGCCAAATCTCTGGGTGAGCTTTATCTTCAAACATGAGAGATGAGCTGTCTTGCAACTATGCAGATTTTGTAACATGCACTACTTACCCAAATATCTCTAGGCAGAGTGGATGAATCTCTCTCTGTGTTTTCTATATTTTATACATCGAGAAGTGACGCATGTAAACGTAGGATTTAGAGAAATCGAACACTGTGCCAACTGTCCCGTAATGCCTATAGCTTTGTTTCCCAGTTCCAAGATTGATTCCCAGTACTATGCTTTTACCCCCAGGTGACCTCACTTTCACTGAAAGTAATGTTTTTGAGGCTGCACCGTGCAGGAAGCCCCAGCAGGACCCTGGCCTCATTCCCCTTCCTGATGCCAGTGCAGACAGCGGACTCGACTGGTCCGATCTTGTGGATGCAGCCAAAGCCTTTGAAGGTACTCAAGAGATCTTGGTCTCCTGGTTAAAGAGTTCAGTGGTTTAGGCATAAGGTTACTGGTCAGAAGGTTAGGGGTTCAAGCTCCAGCACTGCCAAACTGCCACTGTTGGGCCTTTGAGCAAGACTTTAAACCTCTCTGCTTCAGGAGTACCGTAACATGGCTGACCCTGTGCTCTGACCCCAACTTCCTTACATGTGAAGGATATGTGAAGAAATAGTGATTTCACTAGGCTGTAATATTTATGACAAAATAAATCCTTCTTTATAATGATCAGAGTTAAAATATCTTTTGAACTGCTTTGTAAGATTCCCAGATCCCACAATCCTCATTTGTATTATCTCTTAATCAGTCCTCTTTGACTTTGCAGTTCATCCTTTGGACAGCAGAGGGCTCTAGGATCATGAACTACTTTATTTGTGGCTCAGGAAGTTGACACATACATAAGAGATAAAGTAAAAAAAAAAAAAAAGAATTTAGAATTCAGATAAAGTACATAATGAAGATATAGTACAATTAACAAGTGTAGAACATGGTGATATTTGTGAGCTAATAAATATCTTGCATTAAGGCAAGATCTGTAAGATTATTCAGCCAAGCTTTGGTCCTTATTTTTAAAAAGCTGCACTTTATTATCATGTAAAACGACACTTTGTGTAATTGTGTGCCTTAAGTGGCCATGCTGCGTTTTTTTTTTTTTCTTTCTCATACTCTAGAGAGATGATGATAAGTGTTCCTTCAAAGGCTGACAGTCTCTGAGGCATTTTAAAGCTCTCCATCAGAGTTCCCTGAAGTTTCTTCTTACTCTTTCTGTTTGCGTCTACAGTTCAAAGAGCGACATTCTTGGCAGTGAAAGATGCCACTTCTAGGTCAGAGACACACAGCCCCAGCTCACAGAAGACTGAGCTTCAGTCGTCCCTGCAGCAGCACGGCTCCTCCAGGTGCAGGGCTGCTTTATGGCAAACGCCAGTGTTAGGGACGCATTGGTACCAGTACTAGGCATCTATCTGATATCACGCTCATGCACTCTTTAATCTAAAATGCTCCGATACCTGTGTGGTGTAGACCGTGACCAATTCGACAGCAGTCTAGATTTATTTCACATTGAATGGCAGTGAAAATACCAAAAGGAGAAACTCAAGCACTGAAGAGACCTACTGATGATGATGATGATGATGATGATGATGATGATGATGATGATGATGATGATGATGATAACATTTTATGGTGTTTAAACAGGATCTTGGTGAGCGTGCGTTTTAGAAATCAGCCCAAGGTGTTTTGCATGAAAGGATCAGAGTAGAGAAACTGCAAGGACACAAGAAAGCACTTAATTTCCGTGAGCAACGAGACTCGCATGCTTTAGGTCTACTCTTTGCTTTGGGGGGGTCAAGGGGCAAATCCTGGTGCAGTTCAGTTAATAACTCTCGCTGATCCTTCTCAGTACGCCCGGGTTGCATGCTGTCACGCTCTCTGTTAAAGATACCGAATACATGGTACGAGAAGTTAGCACCGCACCACAGCGACTATATATAAACAGATAAGAACTGATTGCTTGAATGTGTATGTATTAGTGTTAAGTACTTTAAAAAAAAAACAAAAAAAAAAAACGTGACATCCTTTGTACTCCATTTAAACAGTACCAATGCGTCCCTAGTCTTCATATCACATTAAATAAAATTTCAGACTGCATTTATATTTTAGGCTTGCCTGAATTAGTTTCTGTTTTTCGAACAAAATGAAATGTTTCACTTAATTTCAACATGTTCTCCTGCTCAGTGAGAGCTCTGCTAGTCTGCTTGGGAAAGTCAGCCAGCTGGAGTCAATGGTGAAACTGCTGCAGGAGGATCTGAAAAGGGTGAGCAGAAGAGAAAATAACAGGATTCTAGCACGTAAAGCTGCAGATTAACATACTTTGGTCTGTTTTGTTGCAGTATCTGACTCATTTGAGGGAATTGTATCAGACAGTTTTGTTGTGTGAAGCCTGGTGTTTTGCATCTGTTTGCTTTTTTGGCAGCTATAAATTGACAGTGTTACAAATACACCTTCACGTCTCAATTATTTAATCTCTCTTTTTGTCTTTCTCTCTCCCCAGGAGAAGGACGCGAAGGCCTCGTTGCAGGCTCAGATCCAGAGTCTGAGGGCAGACAATCAGCGGCTGCTGGAGGAATCTCAAAACACCTCGGCCAAACTGAAGAAGTTCACAGAATGGGTTTTCAACACCATCAACATGGACTGACTCTCTGACCGTCCAGTGCCACACTCTGAATACAATATGATTAATCACAGTGAATCTCGAAGCGATTCACTGTGACTCCTCATATATATCCAAACCCTGCATGTCTTTCTATCGACCTAAACCACCCCCCACCCTCCCACCCCCGAGTGCCAGACCCGCCAGAACTATTTCAGTTTTTATATCAGGAGAACTACTGTAGTCTAGCACAGTTATTTTTTTTTCTTCTGACGGGTCATTAATTTGTTTAATTGCCCACTTTCTCTCTGTTCTTTGGCTCTCTATAATGTGATGTCCTTAAAGAAACTCAAGACAAGGCTATAAAATGGTAATTCACACACTCTTTAACTCTCTAATTTGCAAAGAAAGCTATAACCAAGTCCACTATGCTGTACAGTTCAAACCTGTGTGAGTGGGGAAAAAGACATTAATAAACACTTAAATATAAAGACTTTCCCCGCCCCTATAGCATTAGATGTTTGGGGCCAAAAGTCATTCTTGCTAAAGACCCAGCAAAAACCGTTCCTATGCCATTACAGTGACCTTCCTAGAAGTTTGAGCTTGATATATATTCACTTAACCACTGGCTTGGTTGGTTTATTAATTGTCGTGATTGATTATTGACTGCTATGAGAAGGTCTTTCTTTTCATGTTCCACTGAAAACAAGCATGATTGAGATTTTCCCGTTGATGTATTTATGTACAAAGGACTACAATTGCCTCGGTTATCCTCTGGCTAAGAGCCAAACCTGCAGTGAAGTCTGACTGCGGTCAAATGATAATAATATCCTCGTCTTGGAGGTACCTGCGGTCCGTGATATTCAATCACGCTTCGAGATCCACAGCTTATTTAAACCGACCACTTTGAATTATTTGAAAGATCAATACAAATGTGATCTACAGCCTGATGTGTAACTTGACCTACTGTATGTCATCTACAGTACTTGTGATAAAGCTGGATGATATATTACTGATAGATGGTTGGTGCCATAAGGTAAATATTTATATCTTCTTGTGTAGAACTACACATAAATGAACAGCCTCTCTTGTATAATTGCCCCATAAAAAAATTATTTTAAAAAATATTTATTTGTTGAATAGTCATTAAACCGTTTTTAAGATGTAGAGGAAAAGGGGGATTTGATTGAGTGCTGTGTAGCTGTTTGTAAATAATTTTGTCCTTTTTTTCTCGCAATTTTTTTTTATGCGTAAATGAAATATTGCCACCTATTGGAGAAAATGCCACATGAACTTCACTAAAAGGACTAACAGCAAAATGGCATTTTCTCTGATTTACAAAATGTGGTTCTTTCTTTTATTCTTTCTTTCTTTCTTTCTTTTTTTTAACTTCAATCTACACAAAATGCACCTGAAAAGACAGCGATATGTCATTTCTTTCATTGAATTCAATCATTGTTTTTTAATCGTGCCTGTTAAACTGATGTCACATTTTCTGTTTTTTTTTTTTCCCCTCTTATTTCTATTGCTCTCCTGACAGAGCTTATTTTCCGTTGTCTGAAATCTGACGTTCTCTCTGCAGACATTACTGGATCCTCTTTCCTTTTGGAAACCGTTATCTCCGACATGCAGAAGCATGTTGTAATATTTCCCATAACCTTTGACATGTAAAGACATTTATTCCATTAAAAATATTTTGGGCATTTTAAATGCTTTTGTCAGGTTATTTGGGCTTGTTGCGTAATTTCGGAAAGCTTGCTTTTATATTTAAATAAATGATCATTTTACTGTGGATTTGGATGTAACAGCTGATGCATAGACAGAAGGGTTGGGCTTATGAGGTCTGGGAAGTGTGTGGGAACAAGGAGAGTGATGTCATGCTTGACAAGTGTATTACAGCTCCACACACTGTAAGAGTTGCTCTAAACTGGTCAGTAGAACTGGACAGTGCTGGTGCTGATCCTAATATATACTGACTTTGGTTGATATGGCTGTTATCCTTCTAAAGATTACATTAAAAAAGCAAACATTAACACTTTCTCTTAACGATCGAAGTCTATATACAAAGCAGTTACAGTTTGCCTTGACTGAAGAAATATATGTTACAATTTTGAGTTTTAGCATAAATATTATGATCGTTATGTCTTGCTACGATTAAGGTTTACATTGAATAATACACTGGAGCTTATCTCACATAAATGACTTGTATAACTAACTTAATGGTCGGGGGTGAGAGACACCTGGATAGCTTCTTCAGGACCTTTAGCATGAGTATGATGCAATGGATCAAATCAATACCACTGATAAATCTTTCCACACAAACCATAGGTCGTACTGGGAAGGTGTTGCCATGTGACTGTCGCACTCGCGCCACTAAAAAAGTGCCATGTTAATCATGTACAACATGGAGATCTTTCTGTAGCCTCCCTTCGCTAAGCGGTGCTCATGACGAGGCTTCTTATAAAGTGGTGTGGTAGCAATGTAGCATCCAGACTTCTGTCCTGCATGTTGGCTGTGATGGATATCCACCACCCAAACCACTTAGTACTCCAGACTGTGTTTAAAAAGGTATTCTGCTATGTATTTCCTGACAGAACTATCTAAATAGTACTACAAGACATGTCCCAGATAGAAAAAAGAACACTGCATGTTTGCCTCCATGGAATGCTACAAGAGCTTAGAGTTTACAAATTTGGCTGATTTGACATTGTTTAAAGCTTGAGGATTAAACCAGAAGAATCATCTGGCCAGTATTGAATTCAAAGTAAGCTTTGTGCCAGGCTGTTTTCCCACTCTTTCATATGAAGTGATTGCAAGCAGGGGGCAGTGCATTAATCAGGGTTCAAGCCCCAGTGCTGCCTCCGTTAGGCCCTCGCGCCATTCCCTTAACCCTCACTGTTCCAGGCGCGCTGTATCATAGCTGACCCTGTGCTCTGACCCCAACCTTTATAGTTGGGGTATGTGAAGATAGACATTCACTGTGCTGTAACTCATAGCCTTGACAAATTCCAGGACAAAGGGTTAGACCCAACACTCACGTCCATGGAGACGTCACTTTACAGGAGTCTGTTTAAATGCTATCCCCTTTGGAATCAGGCGACATACCAGATCCAGTCATTGAGGTTCATATCATTCAATGAATGGTTTCCATTCGAGGGCATAAAAGGCCTGTGTTCTAGATTAACCTGCACTTGGAAATGTTTTCTGGATTTCTGGGTCAGAAACTCATCTTGCATCTACATGTAGTTGTGTGTGGGGTGCCCTGTAATAGACTGGTGTCAAAAAAAAGGGTGTAGTCCTTTCTCATAGTTCCACAGACACCTTGACCAGGATAAAGAGGTTACTGAAGATGAACGAATGTAAAAGAAATCCACAAGATCTAAAAGATATATACAAATAACTTTATTATAAATAATTATACATGGGTGTTTGCTCATAAAATAGATATTTGCAAAGTTCAAGTTAGTTTATTTGTTTTAGAAGCTGCTTGTGTTTGATAAGGGGAAGGAAATTCCATACTTGCTGTCATTTATATTCAAACAATTTTGAATTAAGCATTTAGGTTGTTTGGATTAAAAAAAATCCAAGGATTAAAGCTTTGGAAAATTGCATATTTCTGGAGTTTAGTTTGTAGTTTGAAAGAGGTTTTATGTGGTCAGGTCTGTGCTGAAGAGGGCTTTACAGAGGCTCTTCATTAAACTTCACACTATTGGCCTTTCACAGCACAAAGGAAATCCCTTTAAAATACCTTTCAAACATGGGCGTTCTCAGGCTGACAGCTCAGACATAAAGACCACGCCTACATTTACCAATTGCACCCGGTGATTGGACGCAAATCTCATACGGTTCTCTGATTGGGTGCTTGTTCTTGGGCTTCTCCCTCAGATCTGCTTTGCCTCCGCTGCTATTCCGTTATAGTGGGGCAAAATGGCGGCTGTCATTCAGAATCCTCTAAACGCGTAAGTAACGAATTATTTCCTAAAAGCGACGTGTTTAGACTTTGCGAGTTGGTGCGGAATGCAAAAACAATGATGGTGCAAAAATGCTAAACACTTCTTGTTGTTTGCTTCCGCAGTGGTTCCTGTGCTCATGCTCATTTTCTTGGGCTCGTGAGGAGTCGGTGTCTTTTAGATTATAACTAAGCAATATTACAAAGGGTTTTTTCTGTAATAAACAATGTGTGTTTGCATAAATCGCGAGCACACCGCGTTTGGTAAACATTGGCGTGGCTTGCTAGCATTACAGTGAAACGTCTTTATGACTGGAATGCAATCTTCATGAAAAATGAATGCAACTCGGATGAATTTAAGTATTAAGTAAAACTGGTGTCATGGTGTGTTTTTAATTTCGGCTGAATTTATGATCGGTGTCTCACTGCAGTAATATGTGTGTGTGCAGTCTGAGCATTCTGGTGTGTTTTTTGTCTTTTTTTAATGAACTTCCTAGCCAGCTAAGCTAACTAGCTGGCTAGTTTACAGTCGACGTTGTGCTAGGTCTTATTTGTTCACAGAGAGCAGGCTTTTTGTTTGCAATGCCGTTGTTTTAATCTTTGTGTGTAGTGTTTACATTCCGATAAAGAGCAAAAGCCGAGTGCAGGGCAGACTCACAGCTCACAGTACAGTACAGTATAGTACAGTGTGGCTCATCTGGATCCGTTTCAGCTGTGAACCGAATAACAACTGGTGTTAATTGTGCTTTGAACTCGTCTTTTGCTCTGTCTTGATATTAATGAACATGGAAAGCTCTATCCTCTGTGTGTGTGTGTGCTTGATTGCGTGTGTGCGTGCATGTATGCTCGCTCGCTCGCGCGTGTGTGTGTGCGCGCGCGCGCACTGTACAGGTGTACACATTTGGAGAGCTGCTAATCACGCTACACATTCACTTCGATACAATATGATTTTTTTAATAGCTAATATTTTATTCCCTGGCTTTCAGAAACACGTTTTTCTAAAGTCTATCTACCCTGATGTGTTTCTCATAGTTAATTAAACACCTTTATTATGAAAATCCTGGATCAACGTCAGTGAGTTATAAGACCGATATGAGTATATATTGTCACACGTAAGCACTAAAACACATCCATTGACAGTGACAGAAAGTTCTTCAGATCAAGTTCTTTTCCCTTTACCCAAAACCTTTTAATGATTCTGGGAAGGTTTCGGTTTGATATTTTGATGGTGTGATGATCACCAAAGACCGTTTTCTGTATTGAACAAACAATCTGGTGGTGAAAAATGAAAGGAGAAATTCATTACAATAGCTTTGTACAAGTCTGTATTTTTATTTTTATTTTCTTGAAAGTATATATGTATATATATTATAATTTGTTAGCACTGTCAGTGTTTGTCTTTGCTGAAAGAGAGAGAGCGACTATGAGGAAAGACCGCATGCTGAGATAAAAAAAAAAAAGGTGACTAGCCTAAAAGTGTACCGTTATAGATGGATGGAGTGATGGATAGTTTGGTTTAGATCTGGTCAGCAATTCCAATTCTGGTCATTGTTCTGAGTGTTTCCTAGCTGTTGTTTAATAAATTGATGAACATGCTAACAGTGTAACATGTTAACAGCAGCAGTGGGTCACACAGCTGCAGGGTTTTCAGTGTAGTCATGTCTCCTGAGCTTGCTCTAGAGTATATTATCATGATTTAAGACGAGATCTCCAGAGAGATGAGGCTGTAAAATGTTTGGGACGTTAGAGACGGCTAACAAAGGGACAAGAATCACCGGAGGAAGAAACTTGATCGAGAAGCAAAAATAAATAGGTGGCTCCTCATAGGCAGAAATTAATTTTAACTGCAGGTTTAATTGCTGAAAAACTCAACAGTGAGGTAATCAGCCACGAGACAGTGACACCTTAACAACCCAAATATCAGTCCACTACCATTTGTTCAGTAAACTGCTATATTTATTAAAAATGCGAATCTCCAGAATTAATTATTTCTACAGCCCACATTTCGATTTGTATTTTTGCATTTTGTCTCCTTAAATAAGAATGTAAATGTTTCTGACACGTGTTTACAGGAAATAAAACACAGAAAAAATGTTTAACATGTTTTTAATCACCATCGGGTTCTGACTGTAATTTCTTTTATCAAACATCTGTGATAATATCTGTAAAAAATAAATTCCTACATAAAGCCGACAGGACTGTTATAATGAGAATTGTTCACACCAGAATCACAATGCATCTAATATATTTCTGATGTTCACTTGACACCAATATGCTCCTAAAGGTGCTCCTAATAAATGTGTCATTTTGTATTTTTCAGATATCTTCTTCATATACCCGATTACGTTGTCGTTAGCCCACCAGCTCTTTTGTGTTCTTGTCTCAGTTCTCCTTTACTTCATCAGACACGTTTTGGATCATGGATGCTGGCTCTCTTGCTAAATGAATCAAAGTTGGCTCGATGTTGCTCCTGTCTTTCCTACATTAACGTTAACGATTCCTGACGCTAAGGTTGTTATCTGCGTAACGTGGAGAGCTTGATAGTCGGAATGCACACAGATGGCCCGATGACTTCTTTATTTAGTTTATTTTCAGAGCTTTATACCTTTTTGATGCTGTTGCAGTGATGCAGTAGAACAGATGACTTTTCTTGACCCCTGGCGTCGTTCTCTTAGTGCGCTGATTGCCCAGTAATTTAACCATTCGACCCTTCTTGACACTTTATTCTAGTAGCTAATCAGCAGCCCACTTCAGGTGCTTGTGTGTTTATGGCTGTGTCTCTATCAGCTCACTAGTTCAGCAGAGTTTTAAGGTCTTCCTCAATTTAACTGGAACTTTCTTATCTGCCAAAAAGTCCCATGATGCACCACAAAAAACAGGGAGCGTCGACATTCTCTTTGACATGTCTTTTCGTACTGGAAATAATGCTGTATTTCCTGTAGCCTCCTGGTTTAAAAAAAAAAAAAAAAAAGAGGCGGATGAACTCTCGTCCATCTTCATCTACAAAAGTAAGCACTTATCGTTGTTGCGTCACTCCTGTATTTACATAAACAATGTTTAATTAAGCTATTCTACAATTCTGCTTGATGTACGGTGCCTGTGATTAAGCTAACCAATCGATCTATAAAAACTTAAATATTTTACATGTTTGGGGTTTTTAGTAACCTCTGAGGAAATGAAAGTCACCAGAAATCATCAGTCATCGTCAGCCTCCCAGTGTGCAGTGAGCCGTGGTCCTTATCAGTGACCGACCTCGTGTACACCCACGTGTCAAGAGATCCATGAGTTAGAGAGCTGATTGAGGCTCCAGCTCGTTCTGAGAAAGCAGATGTTGGGTGTTGCCGCATATTAAGTGGTTTAATCAGTCAGTAGCCAGAATGAAGCTCAGTAACATTCCAGGTGAAGGCATCATGAAAGTTTCTCCTTGGCGGTGTGTTATAGGTGTGTACCTGTGCATCTTTCTTCCTCACAGTAGATGCACACAGCAGTCTGTTGGGGTAAAGGAGAAAAGCGGGCACGAGTTGTGTGTTATGAGTGTTACTGGCTTATAAATTGAAACAGCTTTTGGTCATCCATTAGCCCTTCATTTTAATTTCTCCATGAAGCGGAATTATTGTGTAGGCTGTGAAGCTGAAACAGCGAGACAGGAAATGGAGTCCTGTGTAGGAACATTTTACAAAGATCGCAGCGTTCACTGCTGCTACTGCGATGCTCGTCTAAACTTTAAGAGCCTGTTCCCGATGCTCTCGCAGCACTTTTTTCACTTAAAGGTGCAATAGTATAGAATTTTACATTTATGGCATTTGGCATTTGGCCTTATCCAGAGCAGCTTACTTTTATCTCATTCATACAGCTGAGCAATTGAGGGTTAAGGGAATTTGCTCAGGAGCCCAGGAATTGCAGCCTGGTTGACCTGGGATTTGACTTCACGACCTTCCGATCAGCAGTCCATCATATTTACCACTTCCCTTTCCTTTTAGGTACAAATAACACAGAAGGTATGTAGAACTTGATTCAAAAAAACGTGTTAAGCCATGAAGAAAAACTCAAATCTGGAATTTTGTTCATGTTCGGATGAGTCTCCTGCCAACCGTTGTATAGACGTTTGACTCCATGTGCCATTGTAGATCAGAGGGGTGTGGCTTAAAGAAGATGGGCGGGGTTATCCAAATGTCAAAACTAGCTAACAGTTCTAGACCGGCGAGTCCAGATTAGCCTAGTCGGGTTCATTTGTAATTATATTTACATTAAATCAAATATTCCTTCAAGGTCATATTTCCAATCAAGGCTAGTTTGAGAGGAAAATCTGCCTTTTTTTTCTTTCTATTTTCTGATATCTTATATCATTCAGTTCTTAATCACCACCTAGCCATAATCAATCAAGGAAATTCCTTACCTTTTACACCCGTCTTCAGGGGAACGTTACACGCCTCCGTTCCTCTTCTGCTAACTGGATCTACTGTACATCTACCATGTAGACACATTTTCTAACTCGTATTCACCTTCAAAATATCGACAATCTGGAGCTCATGACGGACATCGTGATCTACTGGGAGTCTCTCAAAGTCCATCATTCAGTAAATATCAGTGCCGCTGAAGTGCATACGCAGTTGGACACGTGCCAGGTTTCCCACACGCACGCTATCACCGGGCAGCGTGACAGAGTCGTGTAGCAGAGATCAGGTGACCTGAGGACTGTGGAGTAAACATCTCTCCTAATAAAAGATAAGAGGAAGCACAGGGTCAGGGAACACGTGAGATTTTGACACCTCATCGCCCTAAAAGTGGAGCCTATGGAAGTGGGAAAGGCGATAAAGGAGACTTTGCTTTTGAGCTAAATGATTTGGGTAAAGATTGTTTTTTTTCTTCAGCCCAGAGGTAGCAGTGTATTATAGGAGTGGCTGATATGTCAAACATATTGTATAGCGATACTAAGATGATATTTCTGTGATGTAACAAGATATTTGCTAAACACAGAGCAAGCAAACATATAAACCTAAGCTTTCTGCACCAAAAATAGGGAAAATTATCTGGAAAAACTACACGGTGGAAAATACCAACTCGGGCACCTTCGTATTGTGTAGTTATTAAAAAAATGTATCTAAATACAGTGTAATGATCATTTATGGAGATTATTATTGTTAAATCAGTCTAAGATGTAAGTACATCCCTTTGACTCTCAGGAAGCTTGTTAATCTCTTTTTAATGAGCAGCGCCTCAGAATCGTATGTTCGTCTGTATATATTCTACACGTGCTGTATATTTAGTTTACGTTTTTGTACAGATAACGTGGAGGGTATGTAGAAGGGGATTAAAACAATAAAATTAAGACATAAACGTAACCCTATCTGGAGAACTGACTTCCTGTACTGAATGCTCATTTGAATGCACCTCCTGTCTATCATTTTACACCCTTTACTCTGTAGAGCTGGAGTAGATCTAGGGGGCGGAGCTTGATGAACACAAACGGAAATCGTTCGACTTAGCAAAGTGATCGAGACCTGTTCTTCCCTAATGCAGCATTAACTAAAGAAAAATAACTGTTCAGATTAGTCTGGGTTGTTTATTTATGATGTCATTTGTAGTTAAATGATTTTTTTTTTTATGTCTGTATTCAACCAAGGCATGTTTGAGAGAAATATCAGCATTTTCTGTTATGTTGCAGTTATTTAACAACTGTCCAAGGCTGTAAACCTGTATCGAGTTCTAATACAACTCTGTATGTCGAGAAAAAGACTGGGGCTGTACAAACGCTTCATGGGTATACGCTGAGGTTTTCGGCCACACAGAACCACGTGTCTCACTTTTTTAGGCCTGTAGCCTAACCGTCCTTTCTTTTCACCCCAGAAAGCATCGACAGAGCCTCAGTAGGAGGCCTGTATCACTCTGAGCTGCTCGTTCTGGTTAACTTTCCAGCCTCAACCGTCGTGCACTTCAAACAGCTTTATCTAGCGCTTTCTCTAGCTCCACTAGTACATCCACCAAAGGCATCTAAACTTACACCTGCCTATCAGTGAGAAAGTTGGAAAGCAGTGACTTTGCCTCAACACCCTAACATGCTGAGTCATAGTACGATTACTGTGTGCAGCGCCAGCCACTGTAGATTCCACCGCTCTCTGCACCATACTGGGAGTCCTGCTCCATCCTCTTGCATGAGGTCAGTTCCTTTTCAGAAATGATGGGGAGTGATTGATTTATTTTTAGTAGATTTAGCGTTAAACCGTGAGCCAGTTAATGTGAAACTGTGAGCTTGCAATGCTGCAGATAAAGCAGCTTCCTGTTCAAACCCTAAAGTGCACCTGCATGGTCTCAAGAGACAGCCAGAGGCTCACAGCCCAGGCTCAATTCACTGGTGGGAAAGATGCCAGCATCCAGGTAGAACGTGTCAGTTTCTGATCTGATTAGACTCTGACTTTGTTCTGTGGTCAGTGACTTCAATTCCAGATCAGCAGGCTGAATGCTAACCCTCTTCTCATTTCTAGAAAAAAAAAAAAAACTGTGATCAGTATCGGTCTTCAGTGTCAGTGAACGTTAAAGGAGAGGGGTTTTTAGTGTGTGGTTTTTGTGGTTGGAAACGTGTGTGTGTGTGTGTGTGTGTGTGTGTGTGTGTGTGAGAGAGAGAGAGATGGAGACACACACACACATTGTCAGTATAGAGACTAAGTTGATGTAAATGCACTTAGAGAAGTTGGACTCTGACATGTGACTCAGTAAATGGTTGACATGAACTCACTCCCAGTAAACATCCCAGTCAGCCACTGCACTCGTTCCTGCTGCTGTAAAGCTGCCTGTCATTGTGCACTTCAGAGAGCCGAGTATGTAAAACCCTGCTAACCGGCAGCACTCAGGCTAATCTGCAAACTATTTCAGACGCCACTGTGAGAAAAGATTAGTGACGCGTTTGTGATTTGCAGCTTTTCTGTTTGAGCGTGTAAGAAAAGGGCTCTGTTTAATTACGAGAGATTGACAGTACAGGTAACGGTTCCTCAAGGATTTCAGAGTGGTCTTGTGCTTGTTATAGAAAAATTTGCTGTTCCCTTTTTTTTTTTTTTTTTTTTTTTAAATAATCACAAAATTTGTGATACAACCTGCAAATTATGTTGTGGTATTTATTTATTAAAATAGAAAACTACTTGAACTGGTGATACTGCAGTTTCACAAGTTCACACAAGATTCTATTTTTAACTCCTTCAAGTGAAGACACTTGCTATGATAGCTATACTCATGTTCACGCACCTGAATAGAAGGGAGCTTTGGCTGATGTGCTATCACATTATGTCTTGCCCCAAATCTACAGAAAATCTGCTGTAATGTTCAAAAGTTACAAGCTCATTAGATTAGCTGACTTTGCTTCATCACATAAATCCTGGATTGACTTTTTTTTTTTGCTATTTGTCATAGCCAAAGAAATTAGTCCCTTTTTTATATTTAGCAGTCAGGTGCATCATGAAACATTAGTATGACTGTGTGCGCTCCATTCCAAATTATGTACTACACACTACTCTCTTAAACTACGTACCAAGTGACATCAGATTCACAAAATGAGAAGCCGCTAGCTTTAAGAGAATACACAGACTTTTAAATTACATATTGACATGTTTATATTTTTAACATTTTAAAAGATGTTTGTATGAAGTCTTGGTCACCCGAGTGTTGGCCATCTTGAGTGGCGCGCCCCCCGGGGGGCGGGGGGGGGGGTGTGGGGGGGGGGGAGCGCGACGGGGGGGGTG
>JAOTRN010000002.1:6765847-6779812 GCA_028566695.1 Bagroides melapterus
TTTTTTATATATTGAATTTAATAAGCCAATTAATGATGATGATGAAGAGAATTGGAGACTCACTGGAGACTCCTTCCAAAAAAGGTTTTATAGATATCAAAGATTACATGTTTTTAAAAAAAAAAGTGTCCAGAGCATCCACCACAGTCCTTGTGTAACTAAAGAAAACTTGAGTAACACTATTTATTTACGATATTGTTTTGTTTACCATTTGGATTTCTAATTTTCTTAGTTTTTTGTTTGTTTTTAGACCGACCATACTAATAAACTTAGTTTATTAAATATAAAAAGTGAACACCAGTGCACAGTAAATGATGGTGAAATAATTGTTTAAAATAAGAAGCTGAGTTTACCTCTGATTTTGGGCAGGATGGCCTTCTCTATGATAGCTGGTAATGTTTTCTCATCAGCATTCTCAGATTCTTCGTAGCCATGTCCGTGACAGAATTTCTCGAGAGCAGCGTACCATGGTAATGCTTCAAAATCTTCCCCCTCGGCCTGAGATAAACATATCCAATCACTCGTTTTTAGTTTTATTGCAAATCCCATATTTAGTAGTGAAAAGTAACACTTGACCTTACTGTGACCTTGACCGTGTTTGGATCAAAATCCAAAATCCCAAAAGAAAGATGCATGGATGGAAAAATTAGACACTCCTGTTAAAATTGAAAATTCTTTCTACCTTTAATGTGGTCTAACAACAAACAGAAAAACAAATATAAACATTTTGGAGGAAAAAAAAAAAAAGAATAAATTTGAATCTGGATGCATAATTGTGGCACATTAATAAAGTTAACGCATCTATTGCTTGCAATGTGGTGCTTAGATCTGTTTGGGTTAGACTCTACCAGCTCAGCACATTTTTATTCCAGTCTTTTTTTGAAAATATTCTCCAGATCTGTTACATTGAGAGGGAATCTCCTGTGCAGAGCTGTCTTCATATCATTCTACAAGATTTACATCTGGACTCTGACTTAAAAATTCCAAAATGCCTTGGATTTGTGCTTTGGGTCATTATCATGTTGGAAGGTGATTTTTCATCTTAATCTTCAGCTGTCTAACAGCAGCCTACAGGTTTGATGCCAAAATAGATTAGTATTTATAGCCACTCATGAATTCGTCTAGCTACCACTGTGCTTCACTGAAGGTATGATGTTCTTTGGGTAAATAACTTGGGTAAATTAGTTCTCCAGGTCCACTCTGTACTCCAGCCCGGGCTTTCCTGACATTCTGGCAATTCATCCACAAGATGACGTCAGTAATGACGACTGTATAATGCTGGGATGGAAGCCACTATCAGGAGCTTCAATGCTCAATTTCCATGTTGTGTTTGACTGTATCTCTTTTCATATTTTGCTGTTACTCTGCTCCAGATCCTTGTCTGCCTCAACTACAAGTTCCAGACGTTCCTGTTTGGGTTTTAGTTATAAATATAATCGTTTTGGTTGTAAATATAATCGTTGCGTTGTAAATATTGATACTGTATATGCCACCGGTAGTACGGGTATGACAGCCATTTTTGTTGGGTTTTTGTTTTGAGTTGAGTTTATAGGTTAGTTAGGTTATGTTAGTTGTTTCTGTTTGTTAGTGTTATCTTGGTCCACCCTGAAATCTTCCCTGGTTTAATGTGCTGTATACCACATTCACAATATATAAACTTGATTGTTATCTGAGTCATTTCTGCTAACCTCTGGGGCATCATATTCATATTCTGTCCACCTCCTACAACTAGATCTCAATAACCCCGTGCCATTCCTCGTCCCAACCCGAGGCTAGGTACATACTGCAATGGTTTGGGGAAATTTAGGTGACTTGGCTTTTGGTAGTCACCCTACCAAACCTTGTCCAGGTATATAAATAATATGAGAGACTGTAGTCACTGCACATTTATGGTTAATAACCACAATATTACACAGTATTTTTTCCCATAAAACACTTCTAATTGTGTTTCACTTGAATTTTTTGGTTGCTGCATCACATGAAAGGAAGAATATAATCTACCATGATTCATCTTGGATTCACTTTGTGGTAGAGGCCTAAAAGGGCTGTTCAGTTTTCATGGGGTTGGACACCGCAGTCAAAAAGGATGTTCAACTGAAATGGGTTATGTTACGTATTTGTTTAAATATTAGTGAACTGAAAAATGTGTTCACAATAAAAAATAAAAAAAGATGGAGAGAATGACAAAGAGGACCGTAAGAAGATAAATGATCTACTTTATGGCTTTCTAGTGTGAAATCCCTACCAGACTGAGTTTAGAGGAAAGATTAACAGTTCTGGTGTGGATGAAGGTCTAATCTCTAATGTAAATATATTATAATAGTGGAATATAAGTTGCATATAACTTTCTTTGAATCTTTAATACTGTAGTAAGAAACTGTATGATACCTTGAGAGGGTTCCAGCCAATGAGCTGGTGTCGTATTAAAGGGGCCAGGAGTTTAGGAAGACACAAACTGATGTAGGCATTGGTATAAGACTCTGGAAACGACACACGCCACTCATTAAAGCGGGCGAGGATTTTCTTCACATCTGAGAAGTCGTCCTGAACGTCAGTAAAAATCTCCTGACTTGCCTTCACTATGTCTTCTGTAGAGTAGAGACCAAAAGTCATCATTAGAAACCGTAGTTTTGCTGTAACTCTGTTTTCACTACAATGTATTAAAGTGAATATAAAAGTGCTGTAGATAGTTCTTAACACGCTAACTGTGTGGAGTCCTGAGTGAAGACGTACTTATTTTACTCTGCAGTTCCTCCTCCTGCTCTGCTGTTGTTTCCAAATCAGCTGGAAGACTCCCACAAGCGTCCTCTAACAGCTCACTGGAATATGATCAATCTCACGATCACACAATATTTCACAAAACGACATGTAGTAAACCCACTGAAATCTAGACAGGTGACAAATTAAAGGACAAACAACTATCAAAATGAGCTAAGTCTTAGTAAGGAGATGGGCACTAACAGCTTCAACGTGCTTTGCCACAGATTTTACACAGTCTGGAGAACCAAACCAGAGAGAAGGACACCATTCATCCAACTGGTGTTTTGATGATGGTGGAAAAGTACGTTGTCTATCACGGCAGTTCAAAACGTCCCACATGTTCACCTGGGTTGAGGTTTAGTGACTGAAGGCCACAGCATAAAATTTCCATTATTTACTATATTTCATTATTTATTATAAGAACACTGTCGTGGTGTAAGAGACCACTCTCATCAGGACAGAAATATTTCATCACTAGGTAAAGGTGATCACGCAGCATAACTTTGCCAGTGACTCAGCATTGTAGATGACCCCACACACCACTCACACCGACTCCTCATGCCCTTTCAAGCCCTAAACCAGAATACGGTGTAACAGTTTCTTCCCTCAAACCATCAGACTCCTCAATACCCAGATACTGAGAGAGACTGACACCAACCCACACACCACCGACCTCCCCGCCTTCCCCACCAACACACACATTGTTGAACTACTGCAATTTTTGCACATTCATTTTGTATGACTGCTGCTATAACACAAAAATCAAAATGCTGTATAGGACCACCTGCTAACTGTTATTTATGTTTATATCCATATATTACTACTTTTGCACTTTCCTCAATACAGAACTGTGTATTGGTTGGTGCTACACTGTCTCCTGACTAACACACTACACTGTCTTGCACTGTTTTCACACATTTATGTCGTTCTTTGTGGTGTGTCTTGTTTTCTTGTGGTATTTTATGTAGCACATTGATCCTGGAGGAATGTTTAAGACGTTTTACTCTGAGCTTAAATACGAATAAAAGCGTCTTGACTTGGCTTGCATGAAGCTGTTTATTTTCTTTACATTATGTTGAATTCTTTCCACAATATTTGTACCTACTGTGATTTATATGCATTATGTTGTGTCCCATTGTCTCTCACCTGTCTTTAGTTGTGTTGGTTTTCCCCAGTGCCCCTCCATTGCTGTTTGGATCAGAGCTGTCTACAGAAAGGAAACATTAGAGATAAACGATTAATCATTTCGTAATGGAGGATGAGAAACCTTCAAGAGTGCAGTATGGATGGTCAAGGAAACAATAATGGGTGCAATGAAGCAGTAATGGACCCAGAGTTAGAACTATCAAGTGATTCTCATGAATTTCCACAGTACGAGTGACTAATTAAGACAAACGTAAAGAGATTGTTTACCCATTTAAAATAAACAGACAGAAGGTTTAAGAATTCTGAAATATTTAACATAAAAAAAAATGTTCGATATCATGAATATTTAATATTTTTACAATTCAGCTCTATTTCTAGGTTCCTGTGTAAATCTAAGCATATGTGACCTTAACTGTTTTAACTGCTTCATACAAAATATCAGATTTCCTCATCTGATATCTTCTGCTGTGGCATCCACATTCCTATGGATTTGATCTAAATTGGGGAATAGGTTTTGCACAAAAAATGTGGAGCTCGTGCCAGCTTGCGTGCACACACAAAAGGGGATGGACCAAATTCTAAGAAACTCTGACATGCATGGAAATATTTCAGAGATTTGACTTCACTCAATAATATATGTTCCAATGGAAATCGGTATATGCAATTAGAAAAGAATACAGAATACAAGCATTTTCTTGTGTTTAAAAAAAAAAAAAGGTGGCTGGATGATGCGTGGTGTATAGTAGTGTGTGACTACTAATTAATTATTTATAATTATATTATAAATATTATAATTCTAAGAGTCTAATGCTGTAAGCTTCTACTTACAGGTTAACTGCTGAAGGTGTCTCGAGCGGTCCTGCACGGCTTTTCTTCTCTGAGACAACAGCGCCTCCGCTTGGTCGATATACATATTGTGCATGTCCAGCTCTACAGAATTGACCAGCTGTATCTTTAACAATGACAACATACTACATGTTAGATACCTGAAAATATAACCCCTTATTATATTACCTTATTAGATGAGGTAATGAGGTACAAGATGCTCTTCTGACCTTCTCAGACAGGCACTCCACCAGGTTCTGGGTGAAGGTGTTCATGCTGCGATAGAAGAGGAGCTGGCTGTCAGCAGAATGATTCTCTAGGTTCTCTACACAACTCCTTGCACTCTCTATGTCATACTGCATCCTCCTGAGCTCAGCTTCATGAGCTCTCTGCACCTCCTTCAGAGATTCCAGCCTGTAGAGATACAAACACATGCAAAAGACATCTGTATATTGCTAGTCAATTGCTTTACAGGTTTAGACTCAATGATAAAATTAATTCAGCCGAGAGGCAGGAGGATTTTTGGACTTTTGATAGCACAGGACCTCAACGCAGTGCGACTAACAATTATTTATATTTATAATATCTATGGCACTTAGCAGACATCTCAGAATTTCATATTGATCTCATTCTAGTGGTTAAGTGTTAAGCTCCTTCCTAAAAGGCCCAGCAGTGGCAGCTTGGTGGTGCTTGGATTTGAACTCTTGACCACTGAATAAAAAAAAAATTCTCTAGGGTAGAGATGTGTATGTTCTTCAATCTCAACCCTGCTCTAAAGAAATTTAGTGGATAAATTGTTTAATATAAAGACATTAGTCATTCAGGACCATGTAATAACTGGTTTGTAAATGATACTGCTACGCTAATTCCTCTCCACTTGCTTCTCTTTTTCTACTCATCCCGATATATCCAGAGATTGTTCCAGATCCAGCTGTGTTCAGCTTCACAAAGATTTTGGACATTCAGTGAGAAGAGGGCAACCCTGTAAGGATCCTGAGGCATCTAGCGTTGGACATGTACCAGCTCAAGTTGGATTCTGTTTCATGAGGATTCAAAGAGAAGATGCCAACTACATGTGGTCTTTAAGGACAACAACCTCCTCATTAACACACAACTGTCAGATATATAGGACTATAGAAAGCACATTATTCATAACACTTTATAACAATTTATAAAATCACACCTTCCAGAGTTTTCCCAAATGAGGATAAGGTTCAATTTTGAGTCTTCTTCCTCTTCCATCTAAGGGAGCTTTTTTTTTCCCCCGCCACAGTTGCCCCAGCCACCTCAGGCTTGCTCACTGATACGAAAGTCTAATATTACTCATGTATTTTTGTATAATATTAAACTTTGACCATTTAAAAACTGGAATAAGCGCCATTACAGCAGCCCCATGTTTAGTACTGACTTCTGAACCTTTACTGATTAATAATAATGGTACACTTGCATATTGCATGTAAATGATCACATGGTAAGTTATAAGTTCGTGTTTAAAACCTCTGTCTCTGTTCTTCCTGTGTTAAATTTACAGTGGGAATATTCATGTTCTGGATTAAACAACACAATAATGAATACATACTTGCCAGTGATTCTCTTTTTTATGATATCGATGCTGACCGGTGAAAGAGTCTCAGGGATGTTGATGGTTTTCTTCTGCCTGAGAGGTTTGAACTTTTTGCTTTGCTTCTGAACACAAAAGTTGTTATGGAAGAAATAGGTCAAGTTGAAATCTTGAAAAGAGTTATGGAATTTGTGATTCAATTTTATTAAAACAGCACTATGGAAAGAACTTTGCAGTTGCTTTTCCTATTTACAGACGCTTAAATTGTGCCATAATTCAAATGAAATTCCACACAATGTATTACCGTTTGCATTTTCCCCCATGTCTGCCAAATTTCAACTGGAAAAGCAACGTCCACTTAATAAAAGCATTTACTATGGCTTACAAATTATAACCCTGTCATAATGAAATAAAAACCCTGTGTGCTATTTCACTTCCTCAGCATTGTGGCATTTGTGTAAACCTAAAAAACTGAACTATAAAACCTGATTTACATTTTCATTTGAATTAAGTCACAAATCATCCAGAAAGTATTTCCATTTTATCAAAAATTGTCCTTCAAAAATAAAAAACAATGACATTCACCTGATGTCGTTTAACACCTTTTCCAATCTGCTGCTCCTCCCAGAGGTGCTGGTCCTCCTCCTGGCTATCAGAGCAACTCTCGTCACTCCCGCTCCCACCTACCGTGGACATTTTGATGTTTTCTGGTTATAATTTGACAAGTTTTGACTACATTTTTAAACACTGATTTCATAGTGACAGAAATGAATCATTAATCATGTTCCTAATTATCTCTTAAGAGATTTTAAAAAAACAGCATAATCATGCAAGAGGATATATTAACCTTTCAATATTCTCTGTTCATATTTTAAACAGCTTAAAATGACATTTAATGCATTTTTAAATCGAATTTTTTTATGCATTCTGAATGTGTTAAAGATTTGTTAAAATAATATGAGAGAAGAACCACAGATTAAGTTATTAAATTTGTTTTTTTAGGATCAAATCATAAAGCTTCTAATTTCTTACCCATTTTTTCAGTCATTCGTTCTCTAAGCGTTTTGGATTTGGGTGCAAACTGGATCCGGCGCTCATGATCATCCAGCTCATCGTCACTGCAGCGCTCTCCATCACTCTCATCCTGCACTCTGTCACCAACCTCTGCTTCATTTTCCTCATCGCTATCCAGAGGGATGTAGTCTCGCTGCGCTCTTGCCTTCCTCCTCTGTTCCTTAGCTGCACGGATCTTCTCAGCATTAGGGATGTTAACTAGAATAAAGGGACCAAATCATACAGTGCATCAAGTAGCTATTGTTTAATACCCAACACCCAACCTGACTCAGTTTACCGGTCTGTGATTTGAAGGCGTCAGTAGAGCTGGATGAGCTGGAAGCTGTAGAGTCAGTTTCATCATCGCTGTCTGGAGAGATGTCCTCAGCCGAACTGCTATTTGATTGCTCCTTAAGCTCAGTGTCTTCCACATCTAAGTAGAGTAAGCGTGATCAGGGTGATTTTTGCCTTGTAGACAAGATTCAGCTATGAAATCAATACAATGAAAAATATAAACGTGTTGTACCTTGGTGTGAAGGCGTCACCTTAATGGGTGAATCTTCCTTTTTGCGAGCCTGGAAGACCACAGCTTTGTTCACAGCCCTTTTCAACTTGAAGTCACTCTCCCCTGCACCTATAGAGAGCAGATTTGTTTTTAGGAATACTCAAAGTGACTTAAACGACCAGTCTCCTTAAATGTTACAGCATTTCCAGATTCCCCTTAAAGAATTGCTGAATTTCATTGCACTCTTATTTATTTATTTACTCTTCTTTTTCACTACAGAAACAAAGACAAAACAGATCTGTCAAAGTGACTGCAGGCTGTCATCATCTTAACTTCTTGGTCACAGTGGCAAAAAAGCTGAGATCACTCCTTTTACATTTATGGCATTTATCAGATGCACTTATTCAGAGTGACATACAGATGTGTGTAACAGATGTCCAGGCTTCTCTATACACAGACAGATTCCAGCTCCTCCTAATGGGACAAGGTCAAGGGGGAAACCTTACAAAGTACCCAAAGCACCTCAGGTTACTCCTTTCAGTTTGGGTGAGCGGTGCTTCTACCCTGAGGCTCTCCTGGATTGCCCAGCTCCTTCATTTTTTATGGAGGACTCTCATTTCCTCTGCCTGGATTTGTCATCTTATTATTCTAATCACAACCCAAAGCTCATGACTCCAGGAGAGGAAAAGGCTGCAAAATTGTGTGTAAATCTTCATCTAGCCCAGGGGTGTCCAATCTTATCCAGAAAGGGCCGGTGTGGGTGCAGGTTTTCATTCCAACCAAGCAGAAGCCACACCTGATTGCAACGGTTTAACTAGTTGATCGTGGCTTTCCTTATAGTCAGTTGTAGCTGATACTTGGTTGGAATGAAAACCTGCACCCACAACGGCCCTTTCTGAATAAGACTGGACACCCTTTATCTAGCCTTTGAAAAAAGTTGTCAGGTGGCATACATGCTCGTAACCAAGGTTAGTGACAGAAAAAACGCGAACACGGTTGCTTGTATATATTGGCACTGTGAGACACGATGATTGGATCCAGTATATATATATATATACACACAGTGATATAGCACATCATCCTTCACCTCAGTTTACTTGTCAGCAGAGATTTATAACTAGACGGACAGATTGAGACTCACCTTCTTTTTCATCCACGAAGCTAAGGGTTTGAGTCTTGGCCGTCTTTTTGTCTTCTTTAGTTTGAGGTTTAGAGATTTCGGGCTCCTGTGTGTGCTCTGGACTGGACTCGGTACACGCTCCTCTGTGTGGTGGAGTTGAATTGGGTTTTGAGCTGCATGAAATCCCTCTCCGCACATTTACCTGCTTTAAATTGGGTAACTGAGCGCCTGCTTCCTTCACACCATCACTGACTTGTTCAATTTCATCTTCTTCACTGGATTGGTCTCTGCGTTGCCTAAAGTTTCGCCTTGCTTTCTTGTTGAACATCCTGCTGCAAATTTAAAAGCGACAACAACGCCGGAGGAATCAAATTGTTTCCACTTCTGGGTCATGACGTGTCAAAATAAAAGTCTTTATTATACGCGTTAAAGAGTTAGTTTCGTTTTGTGAATGCGTCAATTCCTAATAAGCGCAAGAATTTTATTTTTCTTCTATTTGTCACACCCCAGTAAACTGACTGAATAATAAAGCACATTATTGACAAAGCACCATTATAGAAAAGAATGAAGGAAAAATAATTGCAAGGTGCCAGTGTAGGACAACTTTTAAGGTTACAATAATAAGATCCATATACACCATAAAATTAAATGAATAAAGCGCACTAAAATAAATGTTGAGTGTGTACGATTGTTCAGTGAAATGTGATCAGTGCAGTAATTGGTTTGTGAGCCTGTGCATGGGACCCTGGGCACGCTCACTTCCGGTAGCCAGCGATCACTGTCGCTGAGGCAGAATTTGAAGTGAAACTGCACTCACTCTATGCCAGAAAAACAACAGCAACAACAACAACAACAACAGCAACAACAACAACAACAACAACAATAATAATATTAATAATAATAATAATAATAATCTAAATCTTCCATCAGACCTGGCATTTATTCATAAGCATCCTGTTTTTTTAGCTGATGTGTAATGAGACTACAGACGACAGCTGACAGTGGCTTGACAATGCCAAGCCTTAAATGCACTATAAAATCGAATTGAATTAAACAATAATCATTTACTGAGTTTGTGCTCATGGTTTATTAGATTTCACTTTGATATTTTGTTCCCTTTGATATTAATTTCTCTGCTTAGTCCAGTTTAAAGCTCCAGAGCTAGTAGGTCTCTAAACATGCAACTATAGTGCGATCATACATATGACGATAGTGTCACTTAAAACTATTTTTTGCATGTCTGCATGTGAAATGACACGCGCTTATAATTTAGGACACTATATGTAAATATCCTAATTAGACTTAAAAGCACTTACAAGGAAAAAAATCTAAATCCACACCGTAATACTTGATCATTCAAATTTAGTTTTGATTTTAATTATCTTTCTAAAGTTTTGATGATGTGTGATCAGGATTCACATTCCCAACTCTTTTGACCAGTACACTAGTTTTTCATTACACCAGCATAACTAATATCGACTTATGGGACATTTTCAATCAGTATAAACAAATGAATAATGTTATCGCCGCAAGTTTGATTTTTTGTTTTTATGTCAGTTCAGATAAATACTTACAGAGGATTTTACTGGTAGAAGATAACACCTTCAAATATTAGACGCTCACGAACAAGAACAATCTCAAAGAGCAGAAATTGGTTTCATATCACCATTTACCCTGAAGATATAAACATTTATGTGGAAAATAAAAGTTTTAAAAACGTTTTTCTGAATATATTACCCGTATTTGGCCAGGTAAATACAAAAACCAAACAATAATAATAAGAAAATCGTAATTAAATTCTTTAAAGATTGACTGTTCCATAATGAGCCGTTAATCACCACAAAGAAATTCATCGTTGAACATGGACACACCAAAATAATTGCATTTTTTTGCAATCTGTTAAAATAGTTAAGTTACATAACCTGTAGACCTAGGACAATATCAATATATTTTATATATATAGGGTATACGTTGAGATTCAAGTTCTGAGAAAAATCTGAAAAAAATTGAGATAAACTACTTAGCCAGCAGAGGGCGCAATGTAACAGCCGAATCTTGAGTAATGAAGACTCCCTGTCAACTGAACGTAGCCCTGTTAATGAAAGGGGAAAGAGAAAGTCTGTCTCTAAAAACATCTATCCTATGCGATCTAATCTATAAACCATCAACTGGCTATGGAGTCAAACTGAGCTCTTTAACAGCGTTGAACTTTAGAAAAAGTAATATATAGATATTTTCTTCTTGCAACAATTGTGTTTCGTAATACCATTTTTTTTCCGTTTTACACTTTGTTCCTGTATTTTCCCTTTACTTTTGGGTTCCAAATCAGCTTTGTGACAAGATCAGACAAGGCTATTATGACTGTAAATGTTGACTAGCAAAAAACGTGCTTAAAATCCATCGAAGCACTCACTTGAACTCTCACGTTTACCAAAGCTGCTGTGAAAAGCATTTAACTGTTACCATGACATTACAAATATATTTATATCCCAAAGAGCATGCACGGTAACATACCTTTTTCAATAACTTCCATACCTTTCATTGTTAAAATACCAAACTGCAGTTTCTGCTCTCTAATTCATGCAAGCCATGAGCATTGAATTTAAGAGCAAGGAAATCACTAAAATTTCATTTCCAGTGCTGAATGAATGCAGAGATAATGCTGAATACCTGTGCACGTGCTATGAGTCAGTTCAAAGCTATTAAAACATTGTTTTATAGTAAGGATACTAACGTCCTGTTTTTTTTTTCTTTTTTGACTGAATTGTCTGTTCTTTACTACGTGTTATGTGTATAACTCCAACCTGTGCTTATTCAACCTAAATGCTTATATATTACTAAGATTTTATTTAATAGGTGAAATTAAAAGCACACATTAATCATTACAATTTAAAGTTCAAAGTACACTTAAAGGTACAATCCAATTTCAAAAATCTCGTCGCACTTTTTTTTATTGAATATGTTTTGACATTCTATTTTTTAAATTGCTGTCATTTTTGTTTTCCAGTTATGTTATTATTAGTTAGTTATTTTATATATTTATATGTATATATGTACATATACGTATATTATATATATACACACACACACACACACACACACACACACAAAAAAAATCAAAGCAAATAATTCAGCATTTGTTATCTGTTTACCGTTTAAGAAATGACTACAACAAATGGCACCACATATAAGCTAATGTCAATATCAAAATGACCATATTATACCATATCCAAATCTACTGGTATAAATGAGAATTCTTAATTTTCCCAACAAGAGAGTCTTGAGGTTTTTTTTTTTCTTTTGCATTAAGAGCATTAGTACACTGAGTGACCAACAATAGTATAACCCATAACACAGTTTAAATAGCAGCACCAAGGTGTGTGCTGTGTGAGGTGATGGATTTTAAAAAGAAAGATTTTCATCCTATTAGATCATTTGTCCTCCCCAGATAATCTGAAGCCGTGGATGTTTCAGCTCTGCTGTCTTTCCTCTCCGTTATCGGATGTCCATAACTAGAAAATAAAGAACAAAATAGTGGCAATCACTAGTCCTAACTGAACATTTTATTATATTAAAACATCACTAATTAGTAAATGTAGAAATCACACACAACCTTTTTTTGACGTCAACCAAAGTTTAAAATTTGCTAAAACAAAAAAAAAAGTTACTCACTGAGAGGTTGTCTTTTAGCAGCTGTATGATGATGGTGCTGTCTTTATAAGAGTCTTCATTAAGTGAACTGACCTCTGCTGTGGCCTTTTGAAGTACCTGCAAGCAAACACACCCAGTTTACAAGGCTCAAAATAGGTGGGGGAAAAAAGGTGGGTCATTGTCTAGTTGAGTGTACCTCTTTGGCGAGGTCGCAAGCTTTCTGTGGAGAGCCAAGAATCTCATAGTAAAAGACAGAGAAGTTCAGGGCGAGGCCTAGGTGGATGGGATGTGTTGGTGGCATCTCTTTCTTGCTCAGCTCAAATGCCTCTTGGTAGGCTTGCTGAGAGTCGGTTATAGCAGCTGGAAAGCAAAGAAATTAAAATCAGTGAACAATTACTGACAAAATAAGAACAACAGAAAGATATAATACTCATTCCTTCATATATCTTCAATAATTGTTGTGATATGGTCAGAATGTCACACACAGTGGATCCAGAGCCCATCCCAGGAACACTGGGCATGATGCAGAGACACATCCTAAATGAAACACCAGTCCAACATGGTGCACCATGCACACACATTCACTCCTACAGGAAATTTAGCATAACCTATTCACTAACTGGCATGTGTTTTGGAGGTGAACTTGAAGAAAAGACTAGCAAACACTGGGAGCACAAGCAAAAACAGTACGCCAAGCTCGAGATCGAATAAGAGACCATGGAGCTGTGAGGCAGCAACACTGCACGCCATGCCATCATACTGCCCTGATATGATATACTAAGGTCTAATACTCCTAAGTCTATCCATAATATTCCCAGTGAGCATTGACTAGCTAGAGAGGTCCATTACTGCGCCAATATGGTTGACTTAAACTGTCAAATTAAATTTATGGATGGTTCTGGATAACACTGATCTACCTTCTAAATACACATATTTGTGTTAAATTGTAGGCTATAATAGTAATGGTATCACAAAAAAGGGTGGGGCAATGGTGGCCCAAAAAGTGTAAAAGCTCTATGGTGTTTATCTGAAGACCAAAGCCCTGGGCCTTTGAGAAAGGCCCTCAGCCCTAAACCTTCCCCCTGCTCCAGGGAATGAGTGACCCTGCACTCTGGCAGTAACCTAACCCTAACTGAATCTGGAATATATGAAGAAAAGCATTTCACAGTGTAACATAGGAAAAGGATCTTTTTCACATCTTTGTGTTCATCAGGTTTAAAATACTCTTGCTTAAATAAGTTAATCAGCCTATAGTCCATTTTCAGGAGCCCTATGTCTAAGCTGCTTGGCTAAAAATTAACAGCACGGTCTGTAATCACAAACAACACAAGGTATCCTCACTTT
>JAOTRN010000002.1:6852974-6867079 GCA_028566695.1 Bagroides melapterus
ACTATCACTGACTGCATTTTAGCAGTAAGAAGCTAACAGTCTATTGGGTAGAAATACACACTGCATCTGATATAGAAAACTGAGCTGAAGCTTGACTACAAAATTAAATCGCAAATAAAATCGCAATCGCAATATCTGTCAAAAAATTTTCCCCAAAATGCACAATCCTAGATCTGGGCATCAATACACTATTAAATTATTCCTATGATCATGAAGAGAATAAAGCAAATAAATAAAAACAATGTGTCTGTCCAAATAGGAAGAAAAGATTCTCAATGGATTATAAAACAATTATGATAGCTCACATGCTGAAAGAGAATATTATCTGGCCAAATATAGCATGTACACTATCTGATCATGTGATCCTGTCGAGTTACTTTACCATATGCTGAAGAAACCCCTGACTTTGCTTTTTGGTTTTCTAGTGGTTTTAGAAATGTGTTTGCACAATCTGAGTCTTTCTGATTCAGTAAATTGGCTTTTATGTTGAACTGAGAAAGCAGAAATTTGAAGGGTTCAGATGGCTCTAACTTCACCTTCAGATCAGCAACAGGTCATAAATGCTACAGATGCTGTAGATGTTGGAACGTCTAAAAAAAAAAAATACATGATGTATGGATGCATCATGGGATTTCTTGCTTGCAGAAATTCCATAGCACCCCAATGGCTCGTAGCATGTTTACAAGATAAGAGTGTGTCTCACCTGGTCTATCGATGAAATCACAGTGACCCAACCCAGCGATTTCCATTCTCTTAAGGAAAAGCACAGTGGAAGTGATGTCAGACTCCAGGATGTGAGGCACATTCTCAGCTGGAAGGGGTGTATTCTCCATGTACAAACGGAAACACCTCCCTACAAGATACACAGTTTATATTACACAAGAATAAGAATAAATTGTTGTTCAAAAACTTGTTTTATTCACGTACCTGTTGGACCAATCAGATGTTTGCGACATTCGGCTTGGCTTTTGCTGATTGGTTGAATAACAATAGAGCTAGCTCTGATTCTAGGGTTGTACACCTGTGAAAAAAATAAATCAAATATCAATCCATTCAATACACAAACAGCAATTTAACTGTGAAACTACCACCTACATATCTTTTTTGTACTCCAGCATCAATGATGAAGCGAAGGCTATGCATGGCCCAGAATAGATCTTCAGTTGGACCGCAAGTGAGGAAGACTCTCCTGCACCTGCTCTCCTCTTCTGTAAGCATAGGCAGATTATCCTTCTGCTCTGGACAGACCGACACGGGCATGAGCTCACCTTGTGATGACGCTAACTTGGCCCCTTCGCGCCTCAAGATAGCATGAGCACATTCAATCTCCTTCAAGAAAGAGAAGAAGGAATGATGGGGTAAAGAGACATTGAGATATAAAACTATTACCATTTGTGCTCAAGGCATTAATTTGCATAGATGCACAAACACCTAGAAAACGAAATTATAAAACACATTCTTGTCTTAAAAGCCATGAATAAACTATTTTACATATGAAGTGTTTACAAATAGTCTACAATACACAATAACTATATTTACACAAATGAACAGTAGCAATATACAGTAATGCTGAGATCCGTCTTTTAAAACTTAGGTGAACTGAGGGACTCGTACGTAACTATTACAAAAGGTGCAATCATTCACTAACGCTCAATAAGGCAACATGATCCATTAAGAACCAAGTTTTTCAGTGAATGTTTGCACCTTTTGTAAAAGTCCTCCTTAGTGTAAAAAGATAACACTCAGCATTATAGTCACTGATGATGTGGTCAAAATTTAGAGGAAATGTTGGAAAATCAAATAATGTGCAGTAGCAGAAGGATTTTTATTAAGACAGAAGGCGGTTTAACTACTCAGGACAAACAAGAGTCTCAAAAACCAGTTGTTAATAACCCAGGTAACCACACACAGCAGTAAGAATCAAGCATATGTAAACTTTTGAACTGGTTCATTTGAATAAAAAGATATTATTGTGTCTTGTGGACTATACATGGAGGTCAGTTATAGGAAATAGCTTTTGCAGATAAGGAAAGGTTTATTATTTATCTGTTTATGACCCTAACTGTAAAACACCCAAGCTTTTTTAATCACTACTGGGTCTACTAAACAAATTTGATAAATAAATGAACATCATCTTACTTGCTCAGTAGCCAGAAACACTACAATATCTCCATGCTCTTGAGACTGACATATTTCCATAACCAGCTGGAGAGATGTGTACAAATAGTCTTTCACACCTGCCCTCCTGGTGCCATACACTATTTCAGAGGGCTGTTCTGCCTCAATCTGGATCGAGGGCACATTTCTGTAGTGGCACAGCAGTTTTTCAGAAGACTGAGGTGCAGTGAGGATGACCAGACGCAGCTCGGGCCGTGCAAGCAGCACGTCTCTGAGCAGGCCGAGTAGGAGGTCTGTGCTGACCGTGCGCTCCTGAGCTTGATCGATCAAAACCACACCGTACTGCTCCAACAGTGGGTCTGACATCATCTCAAAAAGCAGCATGTCATCAGTGCAGTACCTAAAAAGGATTAATTACCATTATTAGTGACACTGATGTTATGATAGCAGATGACATGATGGTGTCTTCATTTCATTTAACGCGTCTTCTTTTCATTATTTCAATACACGTGTATTAAAATTGGACTGATTTTCAGAAGGAGCTTCTCAGAAAACCTTACACATTAAACATTAAAGTGTTCAGAGTGGAGGTCTTTTATGTGTCTTTACACAAGCCTTAATCAATAACTAAGATACAAACAACAATTAAAATCAAAGTAACAAATGCAAAGTGTCTGGCCCTCCAAGCACTTGACATTAAAATAAGTCTAATGAAGCAGACAGGGCAATCTGTAATGGTAAATTACTCAGATAATGACTGAGGTCAGTGTTTTCATTAAGTCTCCTCCTCTCAGCTGTTCAAATCATAGACATTGTTTGCGAGACTGACTAATGACCACTCTAAAGGCACCTCAGGAGCATATGGATTGTGTGGGGGCATAGCAGCTGTTGATGGGACCCCAAAATGAATTCTGTGGGCCTTTTGTTATCCTTTCATAGCAAGGCAGACGTCTATGAATGGACGTGTGCATGGGGGAAGGGGATGCTGATGAAAATGTGCAGGGGGAAGTGAACTGAATACAATAGGAAAGTGAGCCAAAACAAGTTTAGGCCAAGAGCAAAAAACAACTACATGTAGCAAATAATTTGAAGTACCTAAGCACAGTGTCAGCAGAGCAGCAGTTCTGGAAAGGGATGACGTATCCCACTTCATGGCCAATGTTGACGTCCATTTCATCAGCCACACGGAGGGCAAGATCCACTGTGCTCTGCCTGTGGATCTGGGTGCACACCACCATGCCGTGCTGGTACTGCACAGACAAGCAGAACTCTGCACACCACTGTGGTATCTGCAACGTGGATACAGACACACTCTCAGTTACATAAATAAAATTTTTTTTACCTCACATGAACTGCTTAGACTGATTTGTTGAATATGAATCACGTGGTGCATATCAATAAAATCATTTTTGAGAGTATCCATAGTTCTGAGTGGCCCAGTTTGTGAATTTTTATTCATTCTTAAGACTATGTCATAGATGTAGGCTACAGGTTAATTTTAAGTTGTAGAAAAGAAAATTAACAGGGGAAATACTTACCTGGGTACTCTGTCCAGTTTTTGCTGTGCCACTGACAATAACAAGTTGGTTATTGGTGATATAATCCACGAACTCACATTTGGCACGCCAAACTGGAAGAGCTTTTCTCTCCTTTAGCAGTGTATAATACCGTGAGGAAAAAGGAAGACCGTCGAATTGGTTGAATTCAAGAATCTCATCACAGACCCAGTCTTGATTTACAGTCATATCCGAAATTATCTCCATATCGCGCGCTTTTAATTTCTTCACGCACCTTTATGGTAAAGGCGGGCAAAAAAAACGTAAGAAGGTCAACAGTAATTACTATACGCTATCCATGATTTACAATTTCAAATAATTTATATATTTTAGGTTCCTATAGCCCGCAGAAAACTCGCACGAGCCGTGCGTGACGCTCGCCGCTTCAACAGATGTCCGCTGAGTGAAGTCGGGACTCGGTGAAGCCCACAGACTCCGTCACGTGACCTCCTTATCCTTTTTTTCCCCTCTTCTAATAGCTCACCATGGCGGCTACAGAAGTTTTTAGTTTTTTTTTTTATTTTATATATATTAATTATTTATAAAGATAGATAGATAGATAGATAGAGAGAGAGAGAGAGAGAGAGAGAGAGAGAGAGAGAGTCTACCTTAATATTATTTAATCTTAACTTTTTTTTTTTTACTTAACTGTACTGTTTACTGTGTACTGTACACAATTAAAGTGCAATATCTAAGGCTGATACTATCCTACACGTTCTAAAAACGTATTGGTTAGTGAGCAATAATCCTAGCTCAAAATGAACTTAATAGCCTTTACCTAAAGGGGACCTTTCATTGTGAAATGGTTAACACACTAGACCCTGACCACAATGACCTAAGTTCAAATTTCACTCAAAGCTCCTGAGTAAAGTTGTTGTTTACAATGTTTTGTCCAGTTCTCTACCTTTTGCAAGCTTTATGCTCACAGGGTTGTACTATCATACACATTCTAAAATCATACTGGCCACAGAAGATTAACCATAGCTCAAAATATACCTAATAGCCTTGATCTAAAGGGGACCTTACATGGTGTAATGAACCACTGAACCCTGACCACAGAGACCCAAGCTGAAATCCCACTCAAAGCTCCTGAGTGAATTTAGAGTTTACAATGTATGGGTCACTTCTTTACCATTCACTAGACCTTATGTTTACTGGCTAGTACTATCATAGACATTCTACATTCATATTGGCCAGTGATGAATAGCCTTTAGCTATAGGTTACCTTTCAAGGTGTAAAGGTTAGCACACTAGACCCTAACCACAGACCCCCATGTTCAAATCCCACTCAAAGCTCCTGAGTGAATTTAGAGTTTACAATATAAGGGTCACCACTTTACCACTCACACAGCATTATTTTTATTGGCTAGTACTATCACAAACCTTCTAAAATCACATTGCCCAGTATATATACGTTTTAACACCCAGGGCTTAACAGGCTAACCTAGCTACATTTCCTACTGTAAAGTGAGTGGACATGCCATTTTTTCTGCACATTATATGCAGACATTTAAGTAGAAAATATTAGCAAAAATAAGATTTGATGCTGGAGAAAGGATTGTTAAAGTTAAAGTTTATTTAACATGATTAGTCTGTATAGCATGCATGATTAAATAATGTTTCTTGGCGATTATACATTTGTTAACTGTTATCTAAATTCATATATGTATTTTCTACAGTAGGCTAGTTTATGACAACGAATGCAAAGTTAATAATTGGTGCGTAGGCTGCTCTCAATCTACTTCAAAAGTAGATTTTAGATAATAATTTCCATCTTTGCCTTGGCTTTCAAGCCTTTTTGACTGATAATGACAAATCTCCAGGATCATATTTCTTTTAGCAGCATTACTATGAGTAGCAAAGCATTTAGTTTGATTTAATTGTTGATTAGCAAGGTGCTTGATTTTCTCCTTTTTAAATCTCATGACATGTCAAGCAACAGTTTCCTTCATTTCATCATACTAATCGTGCATCACGTATATTTGGTGGTAACACTTCTCTGTAGCTAAATCAATGTCACTCGGTGTCCGAAGTTTCATCGAGCATCTCTCTGAAAGATCACAAAGATAAAATATGATGAAATTCAGCAGTTGATCCAGATATTGTTCTAGTAAGTTCTAGTAAGATGTCTTACTTGTGTTGCTTACTCAGTTTATAGGAGTTGATGAAACATGTATGCACTTAATTCAGTTCATTAAACTGCTTCTTTAATTGTTTCACAGCATTGTGGATTTCCTCAGCTGTTGTCCTCAGAGATGTGATAGCTTCTGTCTCATGTTTGTCATTAATCAGATCTTCAAAGTTCTTAATCAGATCAGGAAGTGTGAACACCACACCAAGGGCTCCACCTGCGACCTTCAAAGAAGTGAAAATAAAATAATGATTATATTATGGGTATATGGTGGACACCTAATCATCACACCCATACTTCTTTGTGACCATCAAAATTTTGTCCCCTTTTTGTCCCTTTATAGCAACACCAACTCCTCTGGAAGGCTTTCCCTAAAGATTTTTGAACGTGATTCAGAATATTTGCCTAACCAGCTAGAAAAGCATTGGTGAGGTCAGGCTAATTGTTCCAAAGATTAAAGTTTTGATTCTGTGCACTTGATTTCTTTCATTCCATCCTTGGCAAACCATATCTTAATACTTTGTTAACAGGAGCATTGCCATGCTGGAAGAGTTTGTTTTCTATGACTGTATATTTATAAATAGTATCCAAATTTGTGTCTGTGTGAGTGTGTTTCTTTTATGTCTATAAAAATACCTGGCCTGTTCCCTTTAATACAGCTTTCATTACAACAGGCGTTCCTTTATTAGCCACTGCTTTTTTCATAGCAATTTTTGCCATGGTTCTCATGATTGTTGCTGTGATTTTATGCCCGACATCATCACGTGACAAGCCTTGAAGGTCTTGATTCTTGCCCACTTTTTCCCAAATCTCTTCAATTTCTTTAGTGGTTTTTTCTGCACTTTTCATTGCTTCACTGGATTTCCATAACTCCACAATTTCACATGTAAGACTGGCTACACCTGCTGCCTTCGCCATCAGATGTAGAGCCCGACCTCCAGTCCACCAAGTTGCAATGCCTCTTCCAATTAGGGCAGCAGACCCAAGCACAGTTGCTGTATTACCCACAAACTGGCCTGTTGTCATAGTTTTAGTCATCGTCTCCAATTCTGTGGCCAAATCCATGAGATGATTTGCAAATTGCTCCTGCTTCTCAATAAACTGGAGCAGCTCATCACACAGTTGGTCTTCTGTCACATCCATAGTAGCATATACAATAGAAGAACTGGAATATAAAAAAAAATACATTTAAATTGTTATTAGTAATTTGTATTTTGTATAGTAATGTGAGTGTCACTTTGGATAATCTCTTACATTTAAAAACAGAAAGTGCTCACATTGTTTTACAGAAGCAAGAAGTTACTTTGCTTTGCTCTTTGGACTGTGACAAATGAAGGCACCATGTTCTATTCAGAAAGACTGTGACAAGTTTATTACAAGACCTCAGCAAGACACCATCCACAGATCAGATCCTATACACCTTCAACAACATGAAGAATTTTTGTTGTGGATGTAAGCTAGAAATTTAGGACATGGTAAGTCATTTAGCCCTTTAGAATCCAAGGCACTGCACACAGATGGCGGACTACATGTGTGCAGAAATGTTTCTAACTGAGATCACACAAGATCTGTGTACTAGGGACTCATTCATTCAAGAGCAGGGATGTGGGAAGGCATTTTACATTGGGGTGTTAATTTCAAGTCTGTTAAATGAATAAATGAATATTTGCAACTGTGACATAAATTATGGTTTTAAATAGTGTAGCTCTAATAAATTATTGCATATAATTTTTGCCTGATTTGAGTCAGTTCCACCAGCCCACCATGATAGTCTTGCTTGAACATAGCAGTGGCAGCAATTTCTATAGCAAACCATTGCAGTTATTCTCCAACAGCTGCTCAAATTCTTGTTCTTGGTTATATAACCCATCTGATAATATGAGGTAATAAATATATACTTTCGCGCAGTAGGGATACAATCTGTCTTTATGTATAATAATAATAATAATCATCATAATAATAATAATTACAGTTTTAAGCAAACACTCCATTTGACTCTAAATGGAAGCAGTGATTAAAACAAATTATGGATTTTTGTTGGGTTGTTAAAATGAGCCTTGAGGTACAAACTGAGCCAAAGGACAGAGCTCACACACATACTTGGAAAATGTTTGTTTGCATTTTGCTGTTGCTGTATTTCTGACCAGTGAATGAAAGTTTTATGAGTATGTTTTCAGCCCTGCTTAGTGAGTTTAAGTGTGTGTGGTGTGAAACCTTAACGTCTCCCTCTTCAATATACAGGCAGTTCTCATTTTAAAACACAGCTCGAAGCTCTTCATGTTTTTAAATACCATCTCATGTAATTTAAATAAACCCATTTAGTATCCCATGCGTATTCTTTTATGTTTTTTTTTTTTTATCATTTCTGCCTGATGAAAACTCTCCAGATCTGTGGTGTTAAATAATGAAAATACATATAGACTTAAATATCAAACCAGAACAATAGAATAAGTTTAGTTACACATTTACGTTTATTGCCCATTAAAAACTTCAGGGACATGATGTCACTATTTCTTTCCTTATAATATAATTACATATTATTGCTTCTCAAATAATATATAATACCTCATTACATCATTATAAAGTGAGATAATAAGATAGTGGATGAAAACAAGCCACCAAAACAGTATCTGTGCTACTCATAAACATAAACATCATAAACAACTTCAGTTTTTCAAGAAAATCTCAATATTATTGATCAGTTTGGTCATTAAGGAATACATAAATAATGTTCCAGCTAGTGAGAATAAACTGAACATTTTAGCAGGTGTTACTTACATTAAACAAATGTCCCCTACAAATGTCTTTAATTCATTTTTGAATGGAACACATAAACTATGAATTAATATTTTTAACTATGAACATTAACTCTACACTAATTTTGCCACCTTCAAAATTTTACGTTTCAAATAAATATTTTTAGGTTTTGCCATATAGGCAGCCAGTTTGATGTCTGGTATGTGGGAAATACTAGGTAAAGTTGGCAGATCATTCTCACAAAAAAAAAATTATAAATCTTAAGCTAAAAAATAATTTAAAATATCTTGTTTCAAGCTTCAATGTTAAAAAAGTACCTTCAGAAAGCAGCCAGATAAAGGAATCTCATAATATAGCAAAATATACTTCAATTTACCTTACAATTTACATACACAATTCCAGCCTGACAAGACATTTCCAGATCTATGTCATTATTTAATGAGAATGAAAAACAGACTTACATGATACAGCAAAGTGATGTAGAAGAGAAATGATTCCTCCTTGGTGGCTTTAGTAACAGACTGAGTTTACTTTCATTTTTCATGACTTATTAGTAATTTTGTGCACGTGATCCCTGACCATGATCCAGTTTTTTTGTTTTCAATAACATTTCACTTATTTCACGAATATTAAGAAAACTCAAAGTGGAATTCTACTAATTGCTGTCTAATTGCTGATTAACTGACAGGAAATTGAAAATATAAAAAATGAAAGTGGTAGTGCAAAATTCTTGATGAAAAAGGCAAATGAAATGGTTTGATTTACAGTAAATATAGATACAGGCAAGAAACTGGTGGTAAATGGCTTATTAGTTTTCAAATCATAGTTGTGGTACAACCTTACTGTAGGAGTGAAAATAGTTAGAGGAGAATAAAAAAAGAGACTGATTTTGTTTGAGTTTATTTAAAATGTTGCATACAGTCCCATTTGTTCTGCTGGTTCTAATAAAGATGTTCTACTGAAAAGATGAGCCCAGAGTCACTCATTCCCACACATTTCCCCACTCAATTAAATAGTCAAATGAAGTAAATGTGAACTAGCTGAAAACTGAAATGGTGAAATACAAATTTATTCACTTTTATCGCTGGGAACTAAACTTTTCCACCATAGCAGGACCGAAATTATAAATCCTTTCTTATTCATAAAAACCTGAATGTATCTACACATGCAGCATACCAGAAGTACGGGAAGAAGCTTTGCTCTAAGATTACAAACACCATTTCCACCTAAATAAAACACAATTCCAACAACAAGCGTGTTTCATGGAAAACAAAAGTAAAAGTAAAAAAGGGGACATTTGTGATTGTAAACCTGCTTCCACTTCCCTCTTTTTTAGACTGTGGGTCTGTCCAGAGCAAAGGGGATAGAGCCTTTCCTTCTGTTGATTACCGTCTGCGACACAAATTTCTCTGTGTGATGGACACAAAAGTGCTGAAACGTGCAAGTAAAAAATAATAGTGAGAGAAAATGAAAAAAAAGAAGGAAGTTTAGTCGTTCCAAGCCGACCTCCAGTTTTGACTCATGTCATCCACAAGCTTGGATGTGAGAAGTTTCAGGTTCTCTCAGAGAAAACGTCACAGTCACACTGCTGCTATTACTGTACCTCTGAGCTGATGGGAAGAGAGGGCCAAAAACCATGCCAAGACAGTGATTAAATAACAAAGTTTACTGAGATCAACATGGAGTATTTATACAGAATAAATCTGAAATAAAGAACAGAATAAATCTGTAGTAGTCAGTGTTGTCTATTGATAAAAGGTGTCAGCAGAAACAAACGTGGTGGTTGACGTGTTTACTGGAGGTCTGGCGAGTTTATTACAGAAAGGATTATCTTCATTACGGAAGGAACTGTCGTGGAGGGGTCATGTTTGTCAGAACAGAACAGAATGAATTTCTAGGTAAAAACAAAGGATATCATGGTCATAAGTTGTGGTTATAAGAAAATGTTATCACATTATTCAGAATATTTTAAATTGTAGTGTTTCCCATGCCTTTTTCAAACATATCTGTAGCCACTGTAGGCCAGGGTGCAGTTTCAGTGTTAGGCTCATTTTGCTGATGGCTTGGAGTGCCACTTGTCCTAGCACTTTCTTCCCTGTTGTATGTGCATGGGCCCTTAGAATCGTCCTAACTTTCCCCCACTTAGCGGCGCCTCTGCATCATTGACCATAAAATTTTACCCCTAGTTCTGTTCTTATTAGCTTTTGAACAAGGGTGACATCTGTGAAATATACTGATGATTTTAATAATTGTGGACTGTTTTGTGGCCTTTCATCACGATTCCATCAAGGGCTGAGGGGAGAGACACACAGAAGGTGAGTTGCATTGCTTTTTTGAACAACACAGTGATTTAATCTCTGTTGACATAATTGCCCAAGGGTAAGTTATCTTTCTAATATGATAATGTAAGATTAGCTGAGAATTGTTAAAAAGGAATTGCAGGTTGCTGAAAATGGACCTATGTAAGTTTAGACTGTATTTCTGATTAATAATTACTGAATGACTGAATTTTGAAAGTCTATTTCTAAAACATATATGTATGAAATGTGTTACTGTAACAATAGACACATAACATTCGTTTGTTTTGAAAGTTCCCAGATGTTTTGAGCATTCTAAGCATGGCTCAGATTAATTATCTTAAAATACTATATACTATATACTATATTAATTGTCTTAAAATACTATAATTGGAGACAGAAAAGTGAAAGGGATTATAAGAAACCTAAAAAGCATTGGAAGAAGCTGGATGGAGAAATATAAACCATATATAATAACCATATATAAATAACCATATATATAAAAATGTTGCATAAAAAGATAATAGACAAGTACTTTATTTCCCAGTCTACCATTTCCCCTGCTTATTAATATAATAATAATAATACTATAATAATGATAATACTTTTTTTTTTATTATTATTATTTATAAAGCACTTTAAAAACAGCCACAGCTGGCACAAATTTATTTAATGATGTAGACCATTAAATAAATATAAATGCCATAACATAAAGAATAATAAGAAACAAAACAGACAGAAAGGAGTGAAATAGTTTTGAGAAGAATTTCACACATGTACGAAAGCCAGTGAATACAGGAGAGTTTTTCGTAGTCTTTTAAACATGGAGACTGTGGGGGTCTGTCTAATTTGTGGAGGGAGATCATTCCATAGCCTAGGTGCAACAACAAAAGGCTCTCTTGCCTCTGAGCTTCCTCTTCAATGTTTGTATTTCAAGGAGTCTCTGATCAGCTGATTTAAGTGAGCTGGCAGGACTGTAGGTATGAAGCAGTTCAGTGAGGTGAGATGGGGCAAGGCCATTTAACGATATAAAAACAAATAAGAGAACTTTAAATTGAACCTGAAAATGCAGATGCAGCCAGTGGAGTGAAGCCAGGATCGGTGTGATATGCTCATATTTACGTGCCCCAGTTACGAGGCGTGCAGCAGCATTTTGAAGATGTTTCATTAAAACTCTTTAAACATACATAAACTCCATGCATCCTTTAACCATAGGTGTGAGGTGTTTCATGCACCATTTAATGTATATCCACTCTCTTGTCTTGTATCAAACACTTGGTGTTGCCTTCCACAGGCTTCTCAAACTTCACTTAGTTCACAATTTTTGGGTTTTGTGATAGTGTTTACACTTTGTTGTCATTGGATGTCTTTGGATGTTTGCTTAGGTTTATGGCCTTGCTTTACATTTCATTCTTATCTCATTAACCTGTGTTCTGTGTATATTTTGCTCTGCAGACTGATGATTTCACCTTTTAGTTAGCCACTGTAGCGTGCGTGGAATAATAATCATTTGTTTTCCTTTCTTCCCCTTTTGATTTTCTGACGATTATCGCGCGCGCTTTTCGCTAGCGTTTTTCCGCGACGTTTTCTGACTTTCATACCCATGCGATGAGCCGAGTGAACGTTCAAGTTCACTCCCTGACTTTAGATGGCATGAATGAAAAACAGAAATACTCCAGGATACAAGGCGGCGCTGTGCAACGCGTCTGACACTCGCTTGTCACACAGAAGAAAAGAGCCAGTATTTACGTTTACACGATTTTTTGGTAACTGGCAAAAGCAAACATGGATATTTCAAGCAGCAGCAGCAGCAGCTCCAGCGATGAAGAAATTATTTTTCTGTTGAATGAGGAAAGACGACGGAAACGACGTCGATATTGGATACATCCCACGAGAAGAAAAGAACATAGAGAGTTCTATCGCCTGTTACAAGAGTTGAAAATGTATCATGAACGTTTTCGGGAGTATTTTGCAATGTCCGTCAGTGAGTTCGAAACTTTACTTCAACAGCTGGCGCCCTCGTTGACCAAAGAACAAACACACTACCGTAAACCAATCGACCCAGAGCAGCGTTTAGCCGTGTGTTTACGGTGAGTTCTTCTACATTGTTGTTCACTTGAATGGATATTATAAAAACGTAAATGAAGTGCTGTTGTGTGGAGATCTGAAAACGAGTATTTGTTTGTTTCTATTTCAGTTTTCTAAGCACTGGAGACTCGTACCGCACTATTGCGTCCAACTTTCGACTTGGTGTTTCAACTGTGGCTTTGATAGTGAGTGAGACCTGTGATGCAGTTTGGAATTGCCTCAGAGAAGAACATTTGCCAGTGCCGACTGAAGAGATGTGGAGGAATACAGCCAGGAGGTTCAATGATAGATGGAATTTCCCTAATTGCTTGGGAGCTATGGGTGGGAAACACATATTCTTCCAGGCCCCTGCAAACTCTAGTTCTCTCTACTTTAATTATAAAGGTATGTTCTCAGTTGTATTGCTGGCACTAGTTGATGCAGATTACCGCTTCCTGGTGGTTGATGTGAAGAGTTATGGCAGCAACAGTGATGGAAGCATCTTTACCAATTCTGTGCTGGGAAAGGCACTCAGAGATGGAACTCTGAACATTCCACCACCATGTGAACTTCCAGGTGCTCCTGATCTGGGAAAAGTTAACCACGTTATTGTGGTTGATGAAGCTTTTCCGCTGAAACCATATCTCCTCCGGCCATACCCTGGACGCCGCCTCCCCATAGACAAGAGTATTTTCAATTATCGTTTGTCTCGGGCACGGCGCACCTCAGAAAATGCATTCGGTATCCTCACCCAACGCTTCCGGGTTTTCACAAGAACTTTACTGGTTCAACCAGCTGTTGTTGACAAAGTTGTCAAAGCTGCTTGTGCACTGTCCAATTATTTACACCCAGATGGAAATGACCAGTATCATGCCACCGAGGATGACCATGATTGTGAGCAAACACTACAAAGTATTGAACATTGTAGAGGGCAGCGGGCATGTGTGGAGGCACAAAATATCCGAGAACTGTACAAAGAGTACTTCAACTCACCAGCAGGAGAAGTTGCTTTGCAGTATGACCATGTGAACCATGGTCGGGAGAACAGATGAAATCAAACTGTAAATTTGTGTGTACATGTGTATAAAGGAAAAAACAAAATAGGGTACCAATACTTATGGAATTCACAGAATGACATGTTAAAAATGATGTGTGTGTGTGTGTATGTGTTTGTGTGTG
>JAOTRN010000002.1:6891818-6902678 GCA_028566695.1 Bagroides melapterus
ATATACACTGTATATATATATATTCATCTCAATTTTGTAAAGGTCAGTTACACAAAATTGCTTGCTTGCAAAGGTTCACATAAGCAACTAGCATGACTGAATGGTGACACTAGTTAACCATCAGTGATCAGTTAATGGCTATAATAAACAGCAAATTTTAAGTAAATATGTTGTCTTTTTTTTCAACACTCTGCTTTAGTCAGTGACTTTTGAACAAGACAATTAAAATATAAATCTGTAAAGACTTCTGTCTAGACAAATGTCTCTATCCTTGTAGCTATTCTCTGGTCCAGTGACATGCCCAAAGTAACACTTTTCCTTAAAGCATATAAAGTAAGATAGAAACCATTGTTTTTTCATGGATACTTTAAATATAAAGTATTCTTCTGTGAATAAGCACTGATGTTAGAAAAAAAGATTCTGATGACAGTATATGAGTGTGTATGTATCCATAGGCAGAATGAATCCTAAGTACCTTATCTAAACTACAGTTAGCAGTTCTGGATGGGGATTTGTGCTGGGGAGAATCTCTGTACACAGGCTGTGAGCGTGAAGGACTGGCAGTTCTCCTCCATCCCACAGATCTACAGAAGAACAGAGAAAAAGTAGAGAGTAATTTTTGCATTATTATAACCTGGAACTGGAATGGATACTAAATTAGAATTTTTTACCATTTGATTTAAACAGTACAGTATATCAGCAATTGTAAGGATATATCTGGATTAGATGGAGATCGTTGGCATACAGCAATATTCTAGTCTTGCCACAGATTCTCAATCCGATCAATGTCTGCCCTTTGAGCTATTCTAAATTTTAAACCACTCGGATACAGTTCTGATAGTATGATTCGGACTGTTGTCTTTGTACTTAAGTCTCCTGCAAACCTAGACAGGTTCTTCTAAAAGTTCCCTGTATTTGGCTCCATCCATCCTTTAACACAGCCCAGTTTCCCAGCCCCTACTGATGAAAACTATCCCCATAATGTCGTGCTACCACCACCAAGTTTCATGACATATTATCAGAAATTCAATCTCAGATCCAGATAGTAATATTACAAGATGTGTGCTATGGATATTTATGCAAACAGTTCCTGCACAATGATATGATAGATGCTGTGTTCCTGCTTTTTCATACCTGAGTTTTTGAATGGTGCTCTTCTTATTAGTAAAGAGCAACTGGAGCAGTGCCTTCCTCTTCAAACAGATAAGCAAGCCAGCCGCAAACAGACAGAAGACAGTGACCAGCACGCCTGTAGTGACGGCCCGGCTATCAGCTGACATCACATAGGACAATACACACATTAATACACACACACGCACATCTAATGGTACAGCACAGCACAGAGGGGAGACACACAGATAGCAAGCAGTCAAAGGTTGTTCAAAACTGGACTACAGTATCATCTTATTGAGTTCAAATTTCTAAATCTAATACTGGCCTTATATAATCTGTGCAAGAAATTAAGTAAAAATTCTGTACTGGATCTACAACAGAGCTGCCTTTTTGTTTTTTGTTTTTATGCAAACTAAAAGGTAATGCTCTGAATATAGACCCATGCGTGTGAAGGAAATATGAAAGCTGTAGAAATAACTTTTACACACAGTATTGCAGATATGAAATCCAGTGGAATAAGTGGATTTTTTTTTTATCTCTATTTTAAGCGTCTGTAGCCTAGAGCTGATTACCAATGACAGAAATCCTGACACATTTCTCTGTAGTAAAAAAAGAACAGCAAATTATTGACTGCCCCAACAAATACTAATTTTACATAACTGATCTTCAGTTCTTTTCCCAGAATGTTAACCAAATAGAAATTAGGTTTATAATTATATATTGTGCCAAATCTGACATTATATTAGATTGGGTTTGATAAAAGTTTGATAAAAGAACTTATTCCTTGACTATGTCTAATCATAGTTTCCTATGAAAAAGCTGCCAAGTGACCTGGAAATAGCTCCGCTTTCGATAAACCACCTAACATAAGTCTTACATGTTCCTTGTTAAAAATAGCTGCTCATCAATCAAAGAAAGCACAGTGAAAAGAACAGGTCTATTTCTCATTTCATGCCTTATTATTAATCATTACTAGCACAAATGAATATTATTAACATAGTGATGATTCAAAATGGCCAGTACAGCAGTGGACTGTAGTGGTATTTTCTATTCCTGAGTCTTTCTTGACTAATTTTTTTTTCTTAGTTTAACGGATGCAATAAAATGAATTGAGATGGATTTTAAGCATGTCTATAGATACAATCATCATGGGTCATGAATAAATCTCAATTCAAGTACACATGAAGGACTACACTTCAAACATTTCTGAGAAAATACACTGATCAGCCATAACATTAAAAAGTGAATAACACTGATTATCTCATTTTAGTGTAATCTTTAAAGTTCTGTAAAATTCAACAGTCAGTTCTTGAAGTTTATATTTTGGAACCAGGAAAATGGGCAAACATAAATATGACTGTATATATAAATGTGTGACTTATAGTGAGGTATAACCAAATAACTATATAATAGCTAACTGGTTTGAGGAACATGACAAAAATTTCAAGCTGTTGAATTGGCTCCAATTTCACCAGATCTCAGTCTGATCAAACCTCTATGGGATGTGCTGAACAAATAAGTCTGATCCATGGAGGCCCCACCTCACAACTTATAGGAATTAAAGAATCAGCTCCTGCCTTGATGAGTAATGTTTTTCTGGTACAATTGGGACCTAGATAATATCAACCAGGGGGTATTACTGTTATGGCTGATTTTCTTATGTATCTGGTATGAATAAACAGGATTAAAATGCTTACTTACTGTAGAATTTCTAGGCTTATATACGAGGCAGTAGAAATGTGATACTGAAACCTGACAAGGTAATGCGGAATGAGATTTTATTTCTTTTTTTTTTGAGTTTGAAATAGAAACTGTGTGGTGTCCACTGACATGACAGACTTCTCTCAGTGAACATAAACCTCAACTTGTTCAGCATTCCACCATCACTCATCTGACGTTACACTTAATAGTTAACAGAAGAAAACAGAGCTGTCTTTGATTGCTTAAGAATCAGATCAGTATTATGTATACACACAATATGTGTCTTACGGCTCAATCGTTGGGTTTGAAAATGAAAAAAGGATTAGAGCACTGCAAGCTACATGTTGCATATTGCATATAATAACTGTTCAGTACCGTACCTGCCAATCTCATTGGTCCACTATCCACGCTGCCACCAAACCCTGCCCTCTCGCAGTACGGTGGTGCCCAATGAGCTTCACAGTGGCAATTTTTCTTATTATTACAGACCTACAGACACAAAGCAGACTGGAGTTAAAGGATGAACCCTGAAACAAAGAAATGCATCTGAAATCTGAAGAACCAGAATAGCAATTATAATAAAAACAATGTGACAAAAGATTTATTTTCTGATTCATTTCAAAGTTAATTTTTTTTAAACTGGGTTATACAGCTGCATTACATTCTCTGTTTGTTGTATTATTTTTATCAGTTCAAAGAATTAAAGGAGTACTGAACATTGATTCCTGCATTTCTGTCTATTTCCAGATAACAAGGGTTGCTAGACTATATTTCCCATCAGCCCCAGCACATCACTCTCATGTCCAGTTTCACCCTGATGAGCACCGTATTCAACTTGCTGTGTTTCAATGTCTTATTGTCAAGCTTTTGTTGAGATTGTGTTTGTTTCTTGCTGTTACCTCCAGAGTCTTGTTCATAGTCTGTATGTTGCTGGTGTTTTTATTTCTTGCTCACAGTTTTAGCTGTTATTTTGCACTGTACTCAATAAATGTGTGCACCGGGATCCGTTGTTTCTACTGGTCGGAAATGAAGATACTAGAAAATGATGCGTGAGAAATGATCTTGATATTTTCTTTAAGATCTTACAGCGAAACCTGACAATTATACTGTATGAGCAAGTTTGTTGGAAAAAATACAGCATGTTTACATATTTAATATGTTTGAGGGTAGACATTTTAATATTCACAATATTAAATATTAAAGCACAGTTAGATTGATTGTATATTCTTCACTAACATTTTGCTAATCAAGTTTTATATTTAAGAATGTAATGGTTTAAATTTTCAAGTCGAATTTTCATTGGAAAAATACACACAATGGTATTTTTTTTCAATGCCGTTCATGAAGAACCGGTCTAAGGATTGATGAAGTCTGCACTTCTGATGAAACATAAAAGTGAAAATCAGCATATTCCACTGCATTTGATGTGTGTTTTCAGAATGTCATGCATTTCCTCGGTCATGCTGAGAGGCTTAGGAGCTGCCAGTGATGTTTAAAACATACAGAGGACAGGTCACTCTTCACTTCAGTGAGGATCCTGGGGGTTTCAGGAGGTAATGGGTATCAGCTGTGTGTGTGTGTGAGAGAGAGAGAGAGAGAGTGTGAACGGTCAGGACCAATATGTCCTGATTATGCAGGAAAACCCGAGAAACACCCAAGGATAACTTATCTGCAAGACCGTCCTCATAAATGAAAGCATTTTTATAAAACTGGTATGCTTCTGTTTTCAAATCTGATAGAGTAAAACCTGGGGGAGCTACACTCCAAAAGCAATTACGGCTCTGAATTGGACCTCCGATCATGTATATTTTCCTTCATCTCCATTTTAAGGACACAAACTCACCCATCCATTTGCATCTATGAGGACCTGGACTTTTCCAATACATCACACATTCCAACAGCAAACACATCACACACACCAAATTAGGATTTCCCTGGCTCGTTCTTTCTTTCCATGGGTTTTCACTCCATGAATTCTACACTGTACAGCTTATATGCTGAGGGTAACATTTATACTACAGCTGGTTACCTATGTTCATAATCTATTCATTATATAAATCATTTTCCTCATCATATATATGTATAACCTTGAAAGATCTGGAAGGTCATTAAAAAAAAACAAACCTGTAGGTACGCACAAATACAGACACATAGACACTTGCACAGACACACACACACAGAGTTTTCTTTATTTCAGGAAAAACACTACTCATTAGCTAGGAGCAGTGTGCTTGATTGAGGATTCAGGAATAAAGAAACACCAACACAAAGACACTTTAACATCATTTTGTCCTGGTGTCCACTGGTCCACACTAATAGCATAATCAGGAAGCACAACACGTCAAGATCAACTTTTTAGCTTGTTTCAAGGTTTCTCTCCATCCCATCACACACAGTAATTCACTTTGTCTACAATAATTCTCAAACACAACACAAAGAAACAACAAAAAGTTGCTCTAAGTCCTTTCTCATTCGTCTCCGCTTAGAGAGAAAAACATTTCTAAGAATCTTTCCATCTTTGACATTAAGCATGTGCCTGCTTTTGAGAGTGGAATAAGAAGTAATAAATGAAACTGTATATAAATAAAACCCCTCAGGGGGAACGTGGGATGTGGATGACAGTGCAGGGGCGTATCTTGGCCAGGATGTATAGTATTCGGATTTCAGAGCTTTGCTGGCAAACACGGTGTACACTGAAGCCAAAATGATGATGAATGGTGCTTTAAGTAGAACATAAATAAAGCTATTAAATATATGTGCTTTAACTGTAGTGGAGGAATGAAGACTGATTTAAACACGGCAGCAGCCGGAAGCTATTGGACCTTGGTTCTAACTGGGAAGCAATAATATGAGGTGCAGCTCTGATGTGTTAGTGTTTGTATATTGCAGTCTAATACTAGGCTAAAATGTAAAATTCTCACTTAGCAGATTAATATAATTTTTTTTTTTTTTAGACTATTTGGCTTCTCCACATTTATTAATGACGTACACTGGAGTAACCTGTTAATTTCCGCCCGCTAGCGGACTCTCCTGTCATACCACATCTACCAGCTGGGCAAGGTAAAGGTTAACATGCCCTTCCTCTGAGATATGTAAAGCCAGCCAAGCATATCTTCAAACTGCTGGTGGTCATTCCACATCATTGAACTTACAGATACACATAAAAAAGGAGAAACTGAGAGAGAGAGAGAGAGAGAGAGAGAGAGAGCATTGTCTCTCCACCCTAAGAGCGCTGCTCTCTTAAACTACTTTTGTACACAGAAAATATATGACAGAACATCATCTGGATTCATATTTACAGTCTTTAGAAGGAACACAATTTTGCTGCATCACATGAGAGCCCAGACATTATGTGGTGTATCTGCCATATGATTCCATGTATATACAGTTAATGTACAACCAAGACTGTATAATATAGAGTACAATATAACACGTGCTTTAATATAAACCTTGCAACACTTTGGTCAAACCTGCTGTTAGAAAATGAATCTTCTAACTAATCAGAATTGAGCATTTAAAATCTCTGAGACTGAGATATCTTTTATCGAAGGTTCATGGTTTAAAACATACATATAAGTCAAAAGTTATATGTATTTTTATTTCTTATATTTCTATATTTAACAGATCTGTTTTACAGATCTGGTTAAGCGGACATTAAGATACGCTTGTTTCAGATCTTTAGGAAAGAGTCAGTCACTTTCTCAGTCCTGTCCTTAGTCACATCTGTTATTAGGCGTCTTCCATTTCATAATTATGGATGCTGAATATTTCAATATTCAAAACTCTGAAGAGTTATTTTTTTTGTTTGTTTTTAGGGCTTGTGTCTTCTTTTCCTTATCCCACAATCTTGGCTGCTCACTGCAAACTGCTTAATTAGATTTGTTTTATCTCTCCTTATCTTAATTAGGAGCAAATGTTTCACTTTAAAGTCCCTATAACCAGACAAATACATGAATTACCTACGCTGTATCTAGGAGACACAAACGTTTAAGATAAGTAAACCATATTGTATACAAAGTTACACTCTTCTTTTCTGCTTTTTTTCTGCAAAAGGTTAGGGTCCAAAGGGAAGAATCTAAAGTTAATTTAGAGTATGAGGATTATAAGAAGGTTATATAAGGGACATTCCGGATTATCCATGTGTGCTAGTGTTACTTACCCCTCTGCCGTGGCACTTCCCCGAACACTCATGCACTCCAAACACACTGACATTCTGACACTGTCTGTTCAAACACATCTGTAATGGAGAGGAAAAATCCACAGAGAAAGCAAAAGTGAGTACATGGACATTTCAAACATCAAATCTGCTGATTAAATGTTGACTCTGCTTGTGACTGAAATATTTTCCCATGCTCAATGCTCCAGCAGCTCCTGTGTTAACTTTAAATCAGTCTTCATTCCCTGACTACAGACACATACCATGCCCTCAGCACACTTGGTGCCACTCAGCACCAGTCCTGGGTCAGGCATGTCGTCCCCGAGGTATACGTGTGTCCCCCGACACAGGATACGACCTCCTTCATGCAGGGGGATGTTGGTCTCTATGGATACAGCATTGGTTCCAATTACAGGTCGACTGGCACCACCCTGGCACTGGATTTTACCACATTTAGCATCCCTGTAGCAAAACACACACACACATACACATACACAAATCAATAGAAGAGAACAGGAGAACAAACAGTGCCTGAGTGAGTCAGTCTTTTGTTCCTTTTTCTCAGTTTCTCTCACTCTCTCTTCATTTCTCTGTATGTAAAATGTTCATTTAGACAGAGAGTGCAGACATACTCTTAATACTCATAATAGTTCACAATTATTCCAAGTGAGGCTTAGTCCAATTAATTTCTTTTTCTAGTGATCACAGAACAGCATATGACCAAAAAACAGAAGTTTGTGTAGACCTGACGGCATACAGCAGACATCCTTATCCAGAGTACATTTTTATTTCATTTTATACAACTGAGGGTTAAGGCCCTTTCTCAAGTCCCCAGCAATGGCAGCTTGGGAATCCTGGGATTCAAACTCATGACCAACTGATCAGTAGTCCAGCACCTTCAACACTAGGCTACCACATCCCCATGACATCCGTGTGTGCTTGTTGAAATTCCATGTCAGATTTTGCTCTATAATTACCTCAATTCCACTCAGATTTTGAAGCATGACTGTGGGGATTTGTGATGATTAAACCACAAGAGCATTAGTAAGTTCAGACAACAATGTTAGGCAAAGAGCCCTGGAGAGCATTCAGTGTTCTAATTTAGTGGGGTTGAGGGTAGAGGGCTCTGTTCCGGCCACTGGAGTTCTTACACTCCGTCCTTGGCAATCCATGTATTCAAAGAGTTTACTTTGTGCAAATTGACATCATGCTGGAACATGATTGTGCCGCTTAAATCCAGCGAAATTGTAATGCTACAACATACAAATAAATTCAATACAATTGTGTGCTTAGAACACAACAAGTTGGTTTACAACATAACCTTTAAATGGGTACACAAACTCTGCCATATAGTATATATTCTACCGTTCTAACCGATCTATTTTATCTGTTTTACATTGTGAACTTGTGACGTTTTACTATACGTTCTCTATATCCTGAAATGTAATATGTTTCCCGTTCGCATGTGTCTCAATCTCCCCTTATACCATTTTGAAATTTGGCTTTCCCCCAAAATTAAATTGATAAAATTGTATTTGAACATTCCATTCAAACTGAATATGATAATAGGACAACATGGAGGCTCAGTGTATATACAGAGATCCCAGTTCGTCCCAAATTCTACGTTCAAACATTTTAAAACCTTGTCTCTTGTCATGTTTACAGTATAAAAAACAGTACATGTCCAATGTAGATCATTTGTTAGCTAATTATTTAAGCAATCAAAATGCTTTATGATCAAAGCATAAAGTTTACTGTGTGAGAAAAACTAGCAATTAAAACATCTGCAAGACCAATTTTAAAGCCATATTTTTGAACTTGCTCTTTGCATAGAAATTGGATTAAAAACCAAGTGACACTTAATCCCGTTTATCCTGTTTCTTCACTGCCCCACAGGCTATATTAGAATTTCTCTGTCTTTTTGCAAGATAGCTCTTGATACACAAGTGAAACATGCTCTTGTCTTATTACTGCCCTGACTGCTTACCCAACTCCAACCCAGTGCAACTCCAGTCCTGGGTGAACCCTTTCTGCACCCTTTAATAATTTATCTGATCCCAACATACCTAATTCAAGTACTAAGCCAATTAACAGTTCCTCCTGTGAGTGAGTGTCCAATAGAATTTACTGGACAGGGAGTACACCAGGACATGGGTTGGAAAATTGAGGCTTATGAAACGGAAGTGAAATGGAATTGTGTGAAATTGACCAAAAGGCTGCTTGTGCTGCTCATAAACAGTAGTACAAAACACTTCAGTATGATTGTAGTGTATTCAAATGATCAGGACCCCTAATGAATAAAAAAAAAACTATTTCATGCATTGAAGCCATGCCATAAAGCTTGACCTCTTGCTGTTTGGTGAATGTACTGAAAAATGTTTACCGTGCATCACATTTGGCGAAGGATCCTTTGGAATCTTTGCCACAATTACCATAGGGATCTCCAGCAGAGTTCACTCGTTCAAAGCAGATACCAGGGGCGGGTTTGGCCCCTAGAGGGAGAATGACAGAGAGAGAGAGAGAGAGAGAGAGAGAGAGAGAGAGAGAGAGAAGTCAAATCTGTTCCTTAATTCAGAGTGCCACTAACAACCCATCCTGTAATTCCTGTATCCATCCATTAACTGCTTATCCTATACAGGGTTACAGAGAACCTGGGGCCTATTCCCAGGAACTTGGTGCACAAGGCAGGATGAGACCATGAACATGGTGCCAATAACATTGCAGAGCGCTCACACAGACTATGGGCAATTTAGTGATGCCAGGCAGCCTATTACACATGTCTTCAGACTACGGAAAGAAACCAGAGTACCGGGAGGAATCCCTGAAGCACAGGAAGAACATGCACAGGAGGAGACAGGAACTGAACTCACTATCCAGGAGTTGCAAGGCAAATGTACAAACCCTTAAGCCACTATGTCTACACATTACTTCAATTTGTCTCATAATGATTGAATATTACACTATAAACCTCTCCGCAAGATAAAATCACTCTTCCATTGCATGAATGACATAAGCAATCAGAAGCAGAAATAACAAAATTAAATAACAAATAACAAAACAAATGCAAAATGGTTTTATTTACTTTTTATTCTTAATCATTTCATTGAGTTATTGCCATTTAACAGACAACACTAAACGGTAAGAAGAATGTGAAAGGAAAATGGTAAAGAAATGTGTAGTGTGAAATGTGATAAAATTGCAATCAGATACAGGCTGTCAAAATGTCTGCAATGAAATGAATGAAATCGAGAGTTTATTTTGACCCCCCAAAGCTTGCTGATGGAGTTTGCTAGGCCCAAACTGAAGGTGGTTCTAATATTAACGGTATTAGCACGGAATGCATTTAGTACAGAATGAGCAGTAACAGTGCTACAGCAAATTTGAGGAATTAACATAGATGTCTTTTAACACATTCAGATTCAAGTTCAGAGACTAACCTGGACCCCAGAGAGTGATGCACTGCTGTTCATGGGTTTGGCAGATGCCGTTGTAACAGTAGCCGTCAACTGTGTGGCACGCATGACCATCGTGCAGGTAGACATTGGCTGGGCAGTGAGGACTCGAACCAGTGCAGAACTCGGGCAGATCACATGAGTTACTCAACTCTCTGCATGGTGTTCCAGCAGGCTTCAACTACACACACACGCACACACACACATAAAAGGGTTAAAAGGTATTTGTCTCAAAAGCAGCCCAAGGACCAATCCAGATCAGCCTCAGAAAGAAACCCAATACCAAATATAATATCTGCCCCAAACCACATACACTACTTTTTTCATTACAAACATTATTACTATTAATACAGAATCACACAGGTAGGTTTTACTGAGCATGCTGGAGAATAGGAGTTCTTTTGGTAACTTCGTCACACTCGCTCCTTTCTATTTTCA
>JAOTRN010000002.1:6957616-6968460 GCA_028566695.1 Bagroides melapterus
CACACACACACACACACACACACACACACACACACACACAAACAGCGCTGTTTGTCTAATTCTGTGCTCAAGGCTTTTACAGTAACATTTAACCTTCCTGAAGCGTTTCTTCCTATGTTAATGCAAAACCAGCAGAATTTAAACTTCAAAGATCTATGGAAGGTTATTTTGGCCACTCAGACTATAAACAATGTAAAATTGACAGTTGTACTAAGGAATATTTTAAAACTGGATGAAGTAATAAGTTAACATAGTAAGACCTGCACACTAATACAGGAGTTTTAACATTACACCGTTAATTAAACATCTCAGCGGGAACAATGCTGCCATGCTCAGAGTAAAAAAGAACATTGACATATATAATCCTTTTTGTTTTTTTGTCAAGAAGATAGTCATGGTAGAGGGATTATGTATAAGATTACTACTATCAGCCAGCAGAGAAAGCTTATCCTTCAGGTAGTGACTGGAAAATATAATCAAACTGAGATGTTGGCTAGGGAGAATACAGCACAAACATTATAAAACTTTAGCAAGAAAGGAAAAGGAGCAAGCCCCTGCTAAGTTTACTGAAATATTTCCACATGAGGTTTGTATGTTTAGCATTACTGTTGTATCTGTGAATGAGTTCGAATGAGACTCGAATGGGTTTGGGCTTAAAATGTCCTGCAGAGTTAAACCTCTGATGACTCGGAGAGATATTTGCAACTCGGAACCTTATATAGCCGGTGTGTTCCAGCTGGAATATGAGTTAACATTAACGTATACAGTTAGACAGAGAGAAAGAGAGAGAGAGAGAGAGAGAGAGAGAGCGAGAGCATTAGAGTGACTGAGAATACACACACAGACACACAACCATCATGACAAGACATTTAAACATCCCTTAGAAACAGTTCCACCCCCACCCCACCACACACACACAGACATTAATCTCATTAGTTTCAGCATTCCCCCTCTGTCTGTGATTTACATATACTCTGCTACTGAACATACACACACATATATTATCCAGATTTACTGCTTGCTCCAAAATCCTAATTCTATTTCCCCACACATAATTCCAGCTGATTTGAATACAGCATCACCCAGTTTCACCTTCACTATTCATACACTGCTGCAGGGTTGAGGGGTGAAATCCTCAGATGTGATTTTCCAATGTTTCTTCTGTCTGAAGATAGTACATGCTGTTGTGGCTATACTGAAATGTCCCAATCCTCAACTCATTCTGCAAAGACAACTCAGCCTGTTGACCTTTCAGACATTATGAGCCAAATCTCCCCCCACCCACACTCACCCACTCTCAATTTAATAAAACAAACAAGAAAAAAATTGACTGAGCCAACAGGACAGAATGTTATTTCAGAGGTAAAGTAATATCCAGTTGTAAAATGGTTAAAACGCCATAATAATATCAAAGCTCCACAGAAAATAAGACCCTAAGTAAATTTGCACCATCATAAATCTTAATGGAAAATGATGTAAAAAATGCTGTTTGATCATTTGCTATTTTGGTTTGATTTTCAAAGACATACAATCAATATAATATATATCTATATATATAGTTATCTGTCCATAGATCTGTCCACATGCAGCTGAAATACGCTCCTCCCATGACTACTGCACAGGTGCTGAAATGACAGCGCAACTTCAGCACCCCTGATGTGGAAAGCAGGAGAGCACATACGGGGCAGCACTCAAGGGTGACAGTCAATCAAGCGATGACAAAGAATCCTTACCCACAGTGAGAATTGGGGAGCGTATCATAGGATGCATCACACCCTGTGCTGTAAGCAAGTTTACATAACTTGCGGTGAATGCTTTCTGAACATGCTGTCCCTGGGTTCTGCCTTATCACTGTTCAGCCCTGCCTGTAAACTACTACAACAGAGTACCCACCTTCATCTAAACTCACTTTAAAAACTATTATTAAAGAATACTTTATTTCACTACTCTGCAGTAGTCGGTGACCCAGGTGCTCACCCCAATAGTAGACAAGCAGATAAGCCCAGGTTAACTGTGGCAGACCCTCCAGCACCTCCAAAAGTTGTCAAGCCATGCCTAGCTGGCTGGTCCACAGCAGGCTACTGTACCATCATACAGAATGTTCAGGTCAACTTTGTAGTCTCATGGTCTCCCACCCCAAGACCTAACTGTTAATGAGCCTGGCCCACAATCACTACCTGGAAGGCCACATTGGGGCCCACAACATGCTGGAGAAACTATGTGATATGTGACATTGGAAGAGAGCTCAGGCTACCCTTGAGCCAACCAATCCCTGAAACAGATGCTAAAAAATTCCACTCTATCATCGAGTAAGTCCAGCAGATGCAGAGTAGATCAACTGTGTGGCCCAAATTGTACACAAACACATGGAGGAAGCTCAGAAAGGATAGCAACATGCATATAAAAGGCCAGCCCAGGCCAGAGAGTTCTAACCAGGTGATCAGGTACTCCACCTTATGCCGAACACTGCCTGCAAGTTCTTGGCCCACTGGCAGGGCCTGTACATGGTCCTTGAGAGGGTAAGACCTCATCAACTACCTCCTGTAGTAGCCTGGTAAGCAAGCAGACACTAAACTTTATCATATCAATTTGCCAAATAAGTGGGTCAAGCTGGAACCAGTTTTGACAGCATTTTTTGTTACCCACACTAATGGCATTACTTTGGCCTGACAAGGAGATGAATTCTCTTTGTCCCAAAACCAAGATCTGTTAGAGATAGTGGACCACCCCTAGACTGAAGTGTCTCATCCACCATGAGATCAAACCCTTCCAGGTAGTGGTGGTGGTGGTGGTGGTGGTGGTGAAACAATCTTATTGTCCCTCAACCTCACTAAAGGATATTGGCAAGTGGACCTAGACCAGGAAGCCAACCCGGAACTACCGGGTTCTTCCTTTTGTACTCCATGATGCTCCTGCCATCTTTCATCATCTTGAGACCCCATCTGAGTATGCAGCTGCCTACACTGACGAAGAAGTGATTTGCTCCATCACATGGTCAGACCATATGAACCACCTTGAGTAGGTCCTGGAAAAGCTCTTGAAGGTCGGGCGGATGGCTAACCCATGCAAGCGTCATACTGCAGTACTGTGATAGCAGAGTGTACATGTCTGCACAGACATAGCCTAAATATGCTCCATTTCTCTATTGTTTTCAACACTTGCTACTGAAGCCATTGACTCCAAAGAGCCTACAAAGCACATATGGTTTGTCACTTGTAGTCAGATATCGAGCAGGAGAGGGGTATAAAAGAATTCCCAAAACATTAGATGTACCATGGAATAAAACATAAAGGACATCAGGAAAAAACAGAGAAAATGGCGCACCACAGTGATAACCCAGAGAGAACGGAATCTTAGAAATTCTAGAAATTTTAGAAAATATGATAAAGACAAAATATAACAACAAAATCTTATCAGCGAGGCTGCCAAGAGACCTACAGCAACATTAAAGGAACAGCAAAAACAGCTCAAATAATTCACTCAAAACCATGTGACAAAATATGTTATTGTTTGATCAGATCAATTCCAAAAGGTATAATAATTTAATTAAATAAGAGAAAAAATAAATCACATCACCAAAAAAAAAAAAAGCAGCATGCCATGGTGTAGCATGGTGGTGGTAGCATCATGCTTTAAATCTGCTTTTCTTCAGCCAAAACTGGGGTTTTTATCAAGATGGTGGGAATGACGGCTAGCTACAAATACTAGTAGATTTTAGTACAAAGCCTTCAGGTATCTGCTAATAAGCTGAGGATGAAAGGAATAAAAATGACCCAAAGCATCTAAAGCAACAAAAGAATGCATTAAATGAACGCCAATTCAAAATCTGTGGGCTGACTTGAAACAGGATGTGCACAAGAAAGAGTGGGGAAAATAATCAATGTTTGCTATCCTGAAAAACTCGTATCAAAACAACTGAGAAGTGTAATAAAATCAGAAGGTACAAGCAAGTATTAGTTTAGAGGTGTGCACACTTAAATTAGGTTATTGTACCTTTTCTTATTTTGAAAGTTCAATGAAAGTGTCTGATTTTCGCTTCATTCTTTTTCATGTTGAGAGTGAAAAATATTACATTGGTTTCATTTCTTTACATCACAAACATCTGACAGGGTTGTGTAGACTTTTTCTATCTCTTGTAGATAGCTGTATTTTATGTGACATACTGTTTAGCCTATCTTGATGTGACAATGTGTTAATCGTTAAGATGTTTTTGCCTGAATGTTATCATAAACTTTCTACTTGGTCTATAGAGGTGCTGCTCTCATACACTGTATGGCCAAAGGTTTTTGAACTCCTGACCTTCACAACCATATATCTGCCTTCCCCAGACTGTTGCCTCAATAATGCAATATTTTTTTGTCTCTGGAAGACACAATGTTTGAGCACATGTAATGATGTATTGTACTGTTCCTCTTTGGTTTCTTCCATCTATTGTTCTTCCTTTCCAGTCTTACCATCATCTGTCTTCCTCTTTCTCCCTGTTCCCCTCTTCTTCCCTGCTCCTTGAACTCTTGCCGGTTTCCTCTGCCCTCTTCCTCTTCCAACTAATCTAATGTAATATGATCTCTTTGTAGTAGCATCTCGATTGTATCTTAATATTTTTATAACATCAATAACCCACCAATAATAGATCAGTGAGTATCAGGTGCTTTTCCTTGTATGCAGTCCTCTTTTTCAAGAAACATGCTGATGATGCACAAATATGTATGGAGAAAAATGTTGATTTTGGTGTCATGTGACAACAATGCCTCATTAGAATTGAAGTCACCCTCCCAGTGATCCTTGTTTTTTTGTTTTTCCAGAAAGGGCTTCTTTTGTGTAACCCTCTTGATAATGGGGTGGTGTCTATAATCTGGGTTTTGAAATCTGACAACCTAAGAAAACATTAAACCATGCGACTCTGAATCGCTGTCATTAATATGGTCTTACGAGAAATACTTCAAACGCTTGAGTGGAAAATTGGAATGATTGAGCTTATGGTATATAATTATTTTTGCTTATTCCTATGAAAGGTGGCTGTAATTATGGAGTTATATGTTTGTCTCCAAGGGTGAATGTTCAGTTAATTACAGTATAAGCACTACTTTAAACTACACTACACTGCTGCTTAATTCATGTTGCCACTTTTTACCCAAAGAAAGTCAAATGATGACAACAATAATTACGTTTTGAAACAAACTGCTAGGTTGCGCAATTAAGCAAGCTAATGGTGTGTAGGAACAGAAGGCAAACATTGTTAAATAGCTTTAATTTTCAGCTCTCTGCTTAATCCCTACTGTATTTGTAAATATATAAAGGTACTGAAAATGGCTCCTCAAGCAGCCCGGTGTTTTATACCTGTTCTCTGCACATTCACAAAAACAATGCTATAACTGAAAAATATAAAGTAACATCCCTGTACAGGTACAGTACATTAGTAAAAAAAAATATAAAAATAAAAATCATTTAAATAAAGAAAGAAATCCAGAACAAGCAGAGTGCAGAACGGTAGTTCTTTTTTTTATGCATTTTTTCTTGAAAATGCTTTTACTTTCTCTGTCTTTCTTTCTTCTTTCCCATGACCACATTTAATCTCTTAAGGATGGCTCTCAGTGAAATGAAAAAAATATCATAATGGAGCAAATGGAAAACGGTGTATGATGAGGTTCAAGTACATGTTCTAAGCACACACACACACACACACACACACACACACACACACACACACACACACACACACAATTGTTTCCCTGAACAACTCTAAGATCTCAGCTTTTCTCACTGAACCTTGGGATATCCATGGACAATCCTCTGTCATTTCCCCTTTTCCTTACACATTATTTGCTAATATGAGACATTCACACTAATGACCTCTTTGGATATCGTCAGATAGATTTGTGCATTTCTACCCAAACAGGTCACTTAGGTGCTCGTCCATTGCTACACTCCCTCCAATGGCTTCTTGTAGTTGCCTGCATCAGATTTAAAATATTAATGCTTGCCTACAAAGTCAAAAACAGTCCAGCACCCAGCTAGAGTACCTTAAAGCACTTATAACACCCTGCACTGCACCACAGTGCCTTCAGTCCTCTAGCACTGCTTGACTGATCCCACCATCTCTTAGTGTATCAGGAAGGTACGCATGAAGAGGCTTCTCTTTTCTGGCACCCAGGTGATGAAATCATGAAATGCCTCTTACTATATTACCTCTACAACACAGTTTTTTATACTGATCATATTCTTTGTCTGTCAGTATCGGAATTTATTTAAAGATAGAGACTTCAAAATACTTTTGTAAGTTTCTTTTGATAATGGCATCTGCCAAAAGCCTTAAATATAAATGTAAATTCATAACTTCTGTTCATCTGACTCATTATGTATTATTAGAAATAATGTCACTATGTATTTATTGACAATCAATAACTATGGTACAATACTGAATGAGTCGTGCTTCTATGTGAAACAGAACATCTCTCCAGCTAACAAGGAAATTAAGAATCTGTCTTAAAAAAAATGCTGTACAAAGTCATAATTCTGGAAAGTTGGACAAATAGTAGATGTTATTTTAGATTAGGAGTTATGTTATATTAGAATATAACCAGAATTTAAATTAGCCTAAACCCAGTGGTGGGCCATCAGGGCCAGCAAGGCATTCTCTGCTGGCCTAAACATTATCAGAAGCACTGACCTACATTTTGTTCCATAAAATTGTATTAATTTATTCCCAACAGTCTATTCTCTTCATTTCATAACATTTCTCTTGGCTGCACTGCTTCCAGTACGTGTATGTGGATGTTAGATTTTTTTTGTCCAATCAGATTTCAGCCTCTGTGTGCTGTCATGTCAATCTAATCTGTCCAGGGCCTTCTTCAGAATCAGTAGTGCTGACTGATGGAACTTAAACTATATTAGCAACGGGACTGTTTTTTTAACCAATCAGATTTCACATTCACCTCAGCTAGCTGGCCCACAATAACATCAGCATTTTTCCGTCCTCTGATTGGTTGTTCAGAGCAAAACTGTTACAGTCGAGTAATATTAATATTAATATAATATTAAATAATTTTAAGCAGCAAAAAATAACTAGTTAGCTAATTAACATATTGAATAAATTTGCTGTGATCCTGACTCTTGGATCCATATCCAATTTAGGTATTTGGGAGAAAGTACATAAGGGTCACAGAAGAAAATACAATTTTACATTATAGCATCAAAGATATTCCGGTACACTGACAAAGAACGCCCTCACAACACTTTACAGGTTTTTAAAACTTGCTGGAATCATTGGTTCCTGGATTAAAGAACATGAAATACGTCCACTTTGTGATTCACTTTCACATCATCAGCCGCCTTCTCTTTTTCTGTGTTTTTCCATTCTATTAATTCTCAGCTAATCTAATGGACCCTCATCCATCACTCATCAGTTCATTGCACTGGTCTGATCTCTCTCTCTCTCTCTCTCTCTCTCTCTCTCTCTCTCTCTCTCTCTTTCTCTCTACTTCTGTCCTGATGCATTTCACTGCTGTGGCTATGTGAGCTATAAGTATAGATTAGAAAATACACTTAGTCAAAAGACAGGTAGCAATTACAGCCTGCTGGGACAATTGAGTCTTGTTTGTTTGAACAGAATGTGTTTAGAGAAGTCTGAGAAAGTCTGGAAAACAAGACAAAACACAAAAACAAGACAAAATAAAAGCATTCAATCAAAGCATTATTCTCCAAAACAAGCCTCATTTGTTTGTATACTGATTATTGCAAACAACAGAAATGTGATACTCTGTGTGGATACCTCGGCATCTGTGAGTAACGCCGCAAATGCTGGTGTAGTCAATTTCAATATATTTTCTATTAGCTTAACCAGATGTCTGAACTAACAGAGTGTAACGTCAGCTCTCCGTTGGACGATTAGAGGAGAAAATACAGAGAGTGAGCAAGAAAGGCAGGAATAATACCAAGACAGCAGTTTACTCATACTTTAGTGTTATGACATTAATTAGTTCATCACACTTGACTACATTTTGGACATGTATGTCGAACACAATTCAAAGCTATTCTTTCTGTGGACACACAACATCAAACATCGCTTGTACTGTGATGTAGCTTCCTCGGAAAAATTTCCGCTTGGACCCACTGCTCTATTAAGTGTTTGCACTTTCAAACTCTCTCTCTCTCTCGCTCTCTCTCTTCTCTTTCACTCTGCCTTTCCTATGTTTTTGTCATTATCACTTTTGCCTGATGAAGAGGGTACTCACTTCCTGGTTTGGTTGTTGACCTTCAGTGATGAGATCATTGGGGTCAAAGCCTGTTCTGGGAACAGGAAGTAAGACTGTGAGAGCGACAATTTAGTCTCAGCTAACTGAGGAAAAACTACAACACGATAACTGCTGAAGCATTTATCTTATTTGGCTTTTTTGTTTTGTAAAGTCGTTTATTTTCTTTAATGTTTTTCCATTTGACAATTTGCCGAAGCAGATTTGCATCACCAGTTTTGGCACAGACTAAGGCTACTCATATTTGCTCATGGGTGGATGCAGCCTGCTACTGTAAGTTATTTTTGTTCATGTTTGGAACATTTCTGCCATGTTATTTTAATCACCTTAGGCATTAAATCTAGTCTTATGAATGCCAGGTGTTAGTGTAGATGTAAATCATAGCTACTTTATTCAAGCTGAGTGGCTTGGGCAAGTATTTTAGTCAGATAAACAAGTGGCGAGAGCATCAACATGAATAAAATTGATCTAGGAAATACAAAAGAGAAGATTTACGACGCATATGCTGTGCATTCACAAACATTTAAACACAGGGTAAAGAAACTGATCAGGATTTGGAGTAAATGCCCCACCTGTAAGTAAATTTATGTTATTAAGAACAATGATATCATGCTTTTAAGAACTTTAACATCACTTTATTCATTGTGAGGGGTTCATTCGTCATTCAGATATATACATATCATTTTACAAGTTACACTGACCGCTGCTATAAATCTACCATGTGAATTATAACGATTCCATTGTACATTTGTCGTCCAAGACATGATGCAAACTTTATGCTGGTCCTAGAAGCACAGTAGCATTAAAGATAGAATTCGACAAGCAATTTAAAGTTAAAACGAGGCGTATATCATAAAGCACAGAAGTCTTTATTCTTTTTGCTCTTTTTACGAGCGTCACCTTATTAACAGTTCTAGAGTTGCCAGTGAACAAGGAAATGAGGTCAGTAGTGAAATGGAGAACAGACAGACTTATGACCAGTCTATGAATAGGTCATTTGGGAGAAATAATCACTAAAGGAATAGTGCCAGTAACATTGATTTACACATTGTGCACTGAAGCAACATGAACTTTAGGGGGATGTATTGTGGAGATAAATATTTCAGGTTCATGAAGTTGTTGCAGATACAATGCATCACTCTATTACCAAATTCCTTCACCTGAACAGCACCATGAACCACTAAAATATAACATTCTAAACCCAAATCCTGCATTCCTAAAGTCCCTATAGTTTATAGTTTATGTTTAACAACAACTACATTTCTGTCTAAGGGTTTTGAACAAAAAGACCCTTCATGAGTTTTGCCAATAAACTATGACTTTCTGACAGTTTTTGGTGTGCTAACCTATTAGCATCAGTGCGCTTAGACAAACGTTTGCTGCTGTGTTAATTGTAGAAGCAAAATAGCACAAAAAACAATTTTTTTTATTTCCTCTTATTATGTTCACAAAACAATAATTCTTAGCGATAACTTTTTTTTTATGTTCTTAAGGAAAGTATTAAAGCATTACAGAGACTGTTTGGAACTTGCTGAGATAGTTTCAAGCAACTGGGAAACTTGTAGAGAAACTGTGTAATAGAATTTTTACAGTTTTCAGTGATCTAAAGTGATTTAATCTCATTGATTATCATTAATTGTTTACTTATTTATTTTTTTATTTTAATTATTTTAAATGACTTTTTAATGATTTGGTCATTTTGCACAGCTGTATTATATAGTCTGTAGTCTATAGGCTAATGTTTAATATTTAGAAACCTTTCAATACATTTTTTATTATTCATTTCCTTGTCTAATTTAATCTAAAATAATATGTAAGTTATATGTAAGCACAATGAGATCTCTTTTAAGAAAATAACGTAGGGCCAATGTAAATATCCAGAACTATTTTACTTTCCAGTAAATACAAACTGTTTTATTCCTCTTATACTAGTTATTTGCCAAGAATTACAACATGTATTAATTAAAGACAATATCAAGCGTATCAACTGTTCTTAATAGATACATACACAAACTACCACAAAACAAGTTCTACAAATTTTACCACTTAGGTTGGAGCAGCTATAATCAGGCGTTCTTCACTCACTCTTTGACCTCTATCAAAGTCAAGTGGTAAAAAGACAAGAAAGTAAAGACAAAAAACTTGCTGACTGCTACTGAGAATGTACCCCTAAGCTTCCTTCCATAAATGTTAAATAAATCCCATCATAACCATGGATATATGGATTTGTTACTTAACAGCACACCTTATAATCTGTTTACAGATGTGGACTGTACACAATATCCTAATTCCCTGAGAATCAGTTATTACTATTCAAACGATGATGTACTAAAAAAGAGTGAATCAATATAAACCTGCATATAGAACCTTTACCCAATCCTATTACAATTTTTTTTTAATTCCCTTTCAAAAATTTTTCCAATTTCAATTTTTTACTTATAAATCACTCTACAATATATACACAACTTTATAATAATAATAATTATTATTATAATTAATAACATTGTTTTTTATTAAATTTTTGGGTTGGTGATAGTGATTCTGAGTCTCAGACCAGTGCAATTATCTACTGTGTATATATAATATAATATAATA
>JAOTRN010000002.1:6972174-6982865 GCA_028566695.1 Bagroides melapterus
ATATAACACAATGGAATTCAAACTTTTTCAGTGCACAAAATTCTGAGCACTCAGCATGTGGGTAAAATACAAAAAACAAATGGACTGAACCGTAGTTTCCAACTGCTAACAGCAGGAAGGGGATGGGGGAGTTCGGTTATCTACCGGAGAAGACAACAGCCTCACATACAAACTCTGCACTCTACACCATCCTGACACACTGACTGCAGTTCACTTCATCTAACACAAACTTCCAGTTCTCTTTTTAGCAGGCTGTGATGTACAGGCTGAGCAGCACAGAAGAAAATCTAGCAATGATAAATCTGACGAACTGCGGTGTGCATCAAATGAGCTGAACCTAACCCATGATTCATGGAGCATAAACATGTATGATAAATATCAGATGCTATTCTGGCAAGATGGAAAATATGTTTTGGTTTTCAGAGACCAGAGATAAACGACAGAGATAAAACGGCCCGCATGGATTCATCGGAACATTATGCTTCATTATTTTACTATGCAAAATTTATACTATACATGGATATGCTCCAGTTCCTTCCGGCGCAACATTCTTTGTCATTTTAGCACCCAGCTCATACCAAACCTCCTAATATGATATTTCTATATCTTAGAACAAAAAAGTACTCTTTCATCATGAGGAAGGGAAAATTATTAATTATTATTTTCATGCTTTCTCTATCTACATGTCTCTCAGCCCAATTTCCAGACAATTATTAAACGTAATGCGCTCATCACAGGCAGAGACGCGCAATTAAATAGAAACCGTTGATACATGCATAGCGCAATATCTAGTTCCGATGTAGACGCCCACTCTTGACAGGTAACTCATTTGAGAGGTTAGAAGCAGCAGAGCTCAGGTTGACATCGTATTTGATGTTAGGCTTGGTGGATAGGAGCGAATTGCTTTAGAGGCAATATTCTCTATGGTAATGTCAGACACCAAAAATAGCAGGTGAGATATGCCAGAAGTCACAGAGACACAGAGATTTGCACGAAGATTGCAAGAGGTGTACAGGAAAGAGACCCAGAGAGAAAAATAAATAAATAAGTAAATAGTTAAAGATACATACATGCTTTAAAAGTAAGTGAGATTAAAGGTCCATACATGAGATTATGATTTCAAATAAAAGGAGTTACAGAAATGTAGAATTCAAAGAAATAATGAAGGTATGTGTTCACATCATTGTCAAGGACATGTCTTACTACGTGAAACATGCTATTACTTTCTCCTTTTTCTCTGTCCTATTGAAGTGTTGCACTCTGTCAAACTCCTGATTACACATTAATGCTGGAATCTGTTATTAATTTCTGTTCCAAGAAGAACAAATTACCTGGCACCCCTTTGCAGGAGTAATTTTCAAAAGAGGAAAAGTTCATGCACGTTTTGAACTGTTCACTGTGAAAATACAGACTTTATCATTAACCCATAATAACCCTTTCTCTCATGCTTCCTTTTTTCTTTGTCATCCTTTTATGCCTACCTGATACATACTGACATGGCTATAATTAAAATCTTGGTGTTTGTAAAGCAGATTTTCCCTGAATTTCATCTAATAACGCAATAATAAAAGAAATCATAAAAAATAAAAAATTCTATAAAAAACACAGCACATAACTGTATATAATCTAAATACAAGGATTTTGCCTATTCCCAAAAGTAAGTAAAATGATACCAATGTGAAGAATACCGAATTCAACAATTAGAGTTTTATCCTGCCAGAGTGTCTGCTTGCAGTCTATTCATAATACACCCTTAAGAACATCGCTAAGAATCTGTTCTCTGTCGACTTGTGCTCGATGTGTACTCCTGCTGACTGATGTGTTGTCAGTGCCTGATCCTGAGATACATCCCCTGCTGTGACTCCTCTCTCTGCTCCTTTCAGACCTGTCTGATTCATCCTGATGCACTACTCCTTAATTGCTATTATGGAGCTTTCAGCATTTGTGACTCAGCTTCTGCTGTGATGAATGGTCTACAATGGGTACTCTAAAAAGCTAATACGCAAGTCTCATGCTTGCTTCAACTGCTGTGGCGATCACAGTGAGTGTCCTTTGTTCACCAAATGACTCCTGTTCACAATCTTCTCATACCGAGCAACTTTTCAATACACTTAGTACGGAAAGACTGGAACTTAGAAATGACTTATCACTTATTGTACTGTACTAATATCAGACCCTATACCTTCTATATTATGTTAATAATATTTAATAGTGAACATGTGCAGTATCTCTTACTATGCCACTTTATGACTGCATACACGGTTTAAATCTTTTTTACACTATGTCTGGGAAATAGTGAACAAATGTAGTATTTCATGATATACTATATATATATATATATATATATATAAACTGTAACTGAAAATAATATGTATATATATGTTAGTAGTTAGTAAATAAGAAATAAGTTCACATCACTTTTTGGGTCTATTGTATTTTACAGTGTAGTATACAGTCATAGAAACGTATTAACAGCACAGCTTGATTTATAATCACACTATCTGGTGTCACCCAAAAAAAGAACGTCTTTTTTGTTCGATTTCTCTCAAGGTTTCTTCCTTGTACCATCTCAGGAAGTTTTTCCTCACTGTGAATTATTGTTATTCACAGTCCTATACAATTTAAGAAAGCAAGTAAAGTTTTTTTTATTTTAAATTGTTTTTATTTTTTCTTGGACACTTAGAGAGAATCTCCAATTTGCCACTACACATGTCATAGTGAAGCTGCTGGGATCTAAAAGTAAGGAGAGGACAAAACGATCTTACTTTCTAGCTTTAGTTTTTCTTTTCTTTATTAGCCTTTCAATTATCAAACATATTCATTTATTTCATTCTGTATCTGTCTACTAACTACAACTGTCTATTAAAGTGTGGAGTTAAAAATAAAGCGTGTTTGTGTGTGTGTGTTTGTCTCTCTTAAGGTTAAACAGAGTAGCAGATACGTATATTACAATTAGAGCTTGAAGACCAAGTGATGTCATTCTGGCAAGAACATACAAGAACACCTCTCCAATCACGAACACACAGCCTTGGCTGCTATGGAGATGTTTTGAGTTACTGCAGTACTGACGTTTTTTGCATCCCTCTGTTGTGTTTCTTCCTGTTTGGCTGAATGAGGGGAAGAATACGTATGGCACAAACTCTGTCTCTTAATAGCAGTGACATCTGTGGTAGTCACAACAACAACTCACTACATCTTCCTTTATCAGTAGAGAATGCGTGACAGGATAGGTTTGACAGGTAGAATTTATTTATAGAACAGATGCAATGTTTGAGAAAGACCCTAGTTGAAATGTCACAGCTGTCATTCTAACAGCAATTATGAGTCCCAGGCACTTTATAAGCATTAAGAAAATACGTTCAAATCTAATCTATTCATCTCCTATTTCTGTTGCCATTATACTTTACCATAGCAATTACTGTAAAGAATTCAGTCATCAATTCTTATTAATGTGTCAGAGAAACATAATAGACTGTAGCGAATTCCTAACATGTGTATTCCTAAGTGTAGTCTTCATCTCATTTACGTCAGATACTAATTTAGCGGTGTTACAGTATGAAACAGCTGTCAAATAGCGAGATTGGGTAGAACATTTTTTAAAAGCATCACTGCATGTATAGTGAAAAGCCTTCCATCCATTTTCTGTACAGCTTATTCTACACACCCAGGGGACATGGGGCACCAGTTGGGGGACACCATGGAAGGGGTAAAAAACCAGCGTGGTGCACAATTGCGCACACACTCCAACTACAGAAGCCAATGAGCCCGGGTGAGGATAATGGATTTCCTGGAAAAAAAACTCGGGAAGGACAGTAACTTAGTCTGAATTTTAGCTTTACCTCTGACTCTTTTCCCTTCCTCCTCACACAAGCTTTACCATATCAACACTTATACACATTTGTAATCCGATTATGTGGCACCTCCACCGCACATACAAGTCCCTGTATATGTTTTTACTATAAAAACTATAAAAGGATATTAGAATGTGCGTATTAATATAATCCTGAAATGTCCATCTCGACAACTATTGAGATAGAACCGCTGTCAACTCCTTGAGGCTTTGAGAATTTTGAGAATTCATGAGAATTTTCATAAGAAATGACATTAAGCACATAAAAAGAGAACAATATGAGGAACTCATTTGGAAAAGGCTCATGGGAATCAGTCATACTGTTCCTCAGTGTTACTGGCAAGAGTGGGTCTGCGGAAGTCCAAGAATACAACAATAACACTGTCACAACTATCTTAGACAACCCTGAGTCTTCTGAGTATAATGATTTATCCCAGTTCATCTCACATCTTAATGAATGTAGCAGATGATGAAACACACCAGGTATTTAATTTCATTTCCATTCTCTTGTTGTTCATAAATTCAATCAGACAGACAAATGTTCAATTATTTATCGACGTAAAATGCACATGATTGTTCATGAATCCTCTGGGTGCACAATGTATTTCTTGGAGAAAAGCAGCATTCTGAAAGATTCCCATCCACTCACCCCTTGAGTCACCATCCCTTTATTCACTGCCTCAACAGGTTTTGTTCAGCAATTAGTAATATTTAATCATTTACAGTTGAATGGCGACATGCAGGGTTGTAATGTGCGAAAATGTCAAGCCACATCCAGTTTAACAATAGCATCTTAGAGTATGCAAAACTGTGAGTACATACACACACACACACACACACACACACACGCACGCACACACACAGAGGAATGCCTGTGCAGACATTATTAACCTACAGTGATGGATTTTTGTCTAGCTTTTATCTAAAATATATATAATATATATAATATGTATAATTATTGTTATATATGACTTTATGGAAGTCATATATAATCTCTGTTAAGCCATTTGTTAACAGTCAATAGAACAACGTGGATGCAAAAACTGAGTCTTATTTTTATTTTCTTTCAAAGACAGACAGGCTTAGTCATCCTCATTTATTCCAGCAGGTCCTAGATAGAGAGAGCAGAGTTGAACTCCCTGAACTCAAGACATACAAAGAATGGTTTATGAGCCGAGGCAAAAATGCATCTCTTGCCAGTTAGTGTCCTTGGATGTTTTAGTTTCTTTTTTAAAAGTAACAAAAGCTATTTATATACAGTATATACTGTATATCTATTTTACCATCAGTTTGCTATATGAAGGTTCTTAGTTCTTAATTAACAGTCAAGTGCTTTTATATCTCAATATATAATGTTTTGTATGTTTTTTTGTTTATTGTGCAATTGTGTCACAAACTGCAGTTAATTGCTTAAGTGTTCACACACACAAACGCGTGCACACACACACAGCCTACTGCTGCACACGTCACTCTCATTTCACAATGGATTAGACTAGTAGTTCAGAACAAATGAAACTTTCCGAAATCTCTGAGCCGTAAATGTTGCGTGTCAGGACATCTCGCCGTATGCATTATATATTCGGCTTCTGCATGGAGGCATTCTCTTTTCTCATATTTCATATTGTAAGCCTGTTTGCTCTTTGATTGCACTTACTCATTTTTCTTCAGTGAGAGGATCAACTGTTGGCCTTCTGCTTCTATCAATATCTGCAGTAGAGCTGGAGGAGTCTGAGAAGAGACAAACAAAAATACATGACCTCATATTCTTTTTTCCACAAGTCCTCAAGACTTTAAATCTGCCACATCTACTTTAAAAGCTCCTGTATGAATATAAATCTGAAGATGACAGATATTAGTGTAATGCCCTATGGAGTTAACAGAAGCGTTTCAACTGACATTTCCCACAAGGGCATGTGGCAGATCAGGTCAATGCTAAACACTTTAATATTGATGTATTTTAAGATCCCACATTTCACATTTAGTAGCCTGATATAAGTCTGTCAAATACTGCTTAGTAAACTTTTTGCCTTTGTCTATATCAAGTGACCCTTGATTGACCCTTATAAAAATGGCTTTTCACATTATTTAAATCTAAGTATGTAAAAACACACAAAGCAGTTCATTTTCAAGACATTAGAGTTTTTTTTATCTTTACACATGTTAAATTTGGCAAATAATGTACTTAAGGTCAATACATCTTATGTAGTGTGTATATATAGTGAATATGAAACCATTTGGGATTCTAGCTGTGTGGAGGATGATGTAGACTTTGTGAAGATTAGCGATGGTGAAGGTGGTGATTTTGGACAGCCTTTAGAATCCAGCTAAATATCAGCAACAACTTTTTTCTTCTTCTTCTTTTTTCTTGTATTTTTTTTATTATAAGTAAGTAAGTAACATATGCATACTTTTGCATTGCAAATACCATTTTCTCTGGCAAATGCAGAATAAAAATTTAAATACTAAAATATGTTAAGTAAATTGCATTACTAAAGAAATGTAACAGCTGTTTTAAGTGAGAAATAACAATGGAATTAAATTGTGGCTGAATTATAGAAACCTCTGCTATCGTAGCATGTGACTAAAAAGGAAGTGTTTACAGTTTTCACACTGTACTCCACACAATAGAGCTTTTCCTGAATTAATACAAGGCTAAATGTTAAAAGAACACAAATGGACCCTGTAATAAGAAACCGTTCCAGCAAATTACAGTAATTAATAGAGATTAATCCCTTTCCGTTTCACAGTACTGTACTTATTTGAGTTGAGAAGCAGATAATAGAAAAATACAGCAGGGGGTTAATCAGCCAGAGACCTGCCTAGCTGTAAAATTAAATTCAATGAATCTCCTCAATACAGGTTTATTTTATGAACATTATTTAAAAGCATTTAAAATGTGTTTACTTGTACAATATTTGTCAACTGATAAAACACATTTGATCCATTGTGACATTATTTACAGACCTGCCCAGTTTCTGGAGTAAAACTTACCATATGTGAGTGAACTGATCTCCATAATGTATAGTAATAATATAAGTAATAAAAATATAATAAGTTATAAATTGATAACGTGCCCATAACTATTATTATATAGTAATGGCTTCCAAAGTCACGCTATTATTTCTCAAACATTATCTCGCAAATATATTCAATAAAATGTATAGTTTCATTATATGGATTTATAATGACTTCATTTTTAATATTAAGTAAATAAAAGTGTAAAGTCAGCATATATGATTTGTACATCAATATGATCTTTATGTAAGAAGTCCTGATTCCTGCTTTATACCAGGAATTATTATTATTATGGAATTGTGACACATTTTCACATCTGAACTGTATTGCATAAGTGACATATGATATACACACAATATCTCGACACAGCAGCTCAAAAAATAAGTGCCTGTAACAGTGTCAATGTAAATAAGAGTTATGTAGTGTATATCAGTTAACTTAAAATGTAATGTTGGTATTCATTCTGTAAAAACACTTTGCTGGGCTATTATACGCTGTTATGCTCACTCACACGCTGCTATAGATTCTTTTATATATTTATTTAAACATATTGTGTTTTCTATACAGATATAAATACAGAAATGAATTGGAGGCACATTATTAATTTTTTTAAAGAATGTTTCTGGTTGAGAATAAAGAAGCAACAGGAATGGGATCCTGCAGGATGCAACAAAAAAAAGGAAAGTTTTAGTTTAAATTAGACTGCTAAGTTATTCATCAGGAAATTCAACTAAATTCATTCGAAAATATTGTGGGTATAAACAAAATGAGCAGAATCTTAAATGCAAGATTTAAAAGAAACTGTCCTTTACATGACACCAATTCTGAATAGAACTATCAGAGCCAAAATTCACAGACCATACTAATATTTCTTTTTCATAGGGTTTTTTCAGTTTTCATTCAAAGTGGTTAAAAAAAAGGGGTTAAACTCCAAACATAGATACAGATATGGATATTTAAAGCAGTAAAGAAATCCAGATATAGACAGTGCCATTGTGTTAGACATTTTTCTGTTAGACTTTTATAGTCTATAGTATGTTATTTTTTCTTTTTTTGATATCAGTGCAAATGGAAATAAAAAAAATGTACACATTGACAGCGAAACCAATGAGTTTGTGTTGCTATGTGCAAATGATGTGTGTCATAGAGTTTATCTGAGTTGAAATATTGATTAAAATTAAAGCATACCACTGACTCTGTAGCTGTAGCTAAAAATCACTTCAGAAAGGTATGTGGGCTAGAACCTTAAAATTAGGAGTGCTGTGCCAAGTGATGGATGACACCAGTGTTACATCAGATGATCTGTGTCAGTCAGATGGTACTGATGCCTTTGTTAATGAAAAACATGTTCTGTGTGAGTTTTTCATTCTCTTGGTTTAGAAATGAAAGTCAATGAGGTTAAAATCAATAATCGTACACATACACATATAAAAAAAACCCAGCACGGTCGTATGGCCTCAGACGGCTTTTAGATTCACATCATTAATGTCGTGTCATATAATCACTGGCATTGGCTGGTCTTATGTTGGTCTCACCCTAGAGCGAAGCCAGCTGATTGAGTGTTGCTTTTTTCCATCCAGCAGAAGTGGTACCGTAGTCTCATACTGTTCCAGCTTCATGACCGCACTTTTCAGAAGCCTCCCTGTGAAAAAGAGAAGAGTTTTTCAGGAGAATAAATTGACATATAAAAGGTTTTAAAAAAAAAAAACTTGACAGGATGCCAGTCAACACATCCTTCTAAAATAAATCACATCACTGAGGCTGAAATAAATGAATATCAGCATACTGGTACACAGATAGACGAATCACCCCCTCATCCCCCACTGCAGGAACCACAAACGCCCTCAACCTCAAAGCAAAATTGTATTAAAAATTGATGAATGTGAAACAAAAAAGGATAGGCTCACATACATGCACAAGGATACTTGTTCCACACACGCCTACCTTCCTAGTGCCTGATTCACTGCACCTCTGCTCTGACTAATAGCGAGTGATTCATGTAAATGGATTAAGGAAAAAGGAGCAGTTTTTTTTTTTTTTCACTTTTATTTTTATTTATTTATTAATTTTTAATTTGTGGACAGCTTTGCACATAAAATTCATATAATCAGAGGATTATGCAAATTTTCATATGGAAATATGGTTTATTATTTGCTTATTTATTTAGTTTGCTATACTAGTAGCTTGTTACTTCAGCCTAATCAAAATTTTCCTCTTCTTTTGGGTAGTGCATTAAGTCCCAATAGGCTTCTCCAAACACCAACACCATCCATTACAACATCCATTATAAATGAAAGCGAGACACGCTACAGCATAATAGTGCAACAGCTCTGAGACCAAGAAAGCAAGCATGGCACAACACAAAAAACATATGTGCATAATTATTTCCTACAATTTTATAGATGATATCCTGTATCCTTTCTTCAAATCAGTAGGAAAATTAAATTAATAAATAAATTAATTAATTAATAAACAGTAATACATAAATGTATTAATTAAGTAACAAGTTATTATTATTATTATTATTATTATTATTATTATTATTATTATTATTACTATTATTATTAATAATAATAGTAATAATAATAATAATAATAATAATAATATCATCTATATAAAAAGAGGCTAAACAAGGAGAACCTGACAGAAATGAATAAATGGATTTTAATTTGCCTGACTATTCATGATCTAATGATCTATTCATGACAATAATCGAATAAAAGGCATCTGGGCCTCTGTCACTGCCTCGAACAAAACCTCAATGGGGTGATGAAAATAGCCTTTTCAAAACAAAAACTATTGTTATCTGTAAAAGATGAGCAGAAATTAAATTCCAGTATTCAGTTCCAAATGTCACTTTAATCAAATGATCAAAATAGATTTGAAAGCAGTGGCAATGTATAAACAGAGGTCTTTCTGCCAAATTTTAGTGCTTGAGCATCTGTAAGTGTTAATTAACTACTAAAAGAGGGGAAGAAATAAATGCTTCATTAATAATAATTTTCCCCTGAGTAGGGGATATGAGTTTGATTTTTCAGCAACAGTAATATAAACAAATAAAGTAATATAAAAGAAATATTAATCAGGGAAAAACTTCAGCCTATAGTCGCATGTGCTCCAGTGTTGGTTATATTGCTATAATTATTAATTATAATTTGATGGTTAATACAGATATTTTTACATTATATTTATTAAGTCAAGAAATGAAGACAGAAATAAATGCTGCTTGTGTAAAAAAAAGGCATAAGCTGCATTCCTTTGTGTTCAGATGTATAATTAAAGCTCTTTTTTGTTCCACAAGCTTTAAATCTGTTGCTCAATTCTGCTCATTTATCTGACACTTTTATTCCAAAAAAAAAAACATACAAATAATAGGTCCCAAGCTTAATAGCTAGAAGCCACCACTTCCCAGAGTAAATCCGCCTACTGTCAAGAGTTTTTGTTCAAAACACACATCTCTAGCTTGATCTTCACACCATGATAGTACTGCTCTCTGCATCATTATATTGCCTGATGCAATTTTTCTTTTTTCATATTTTCTCAGTGACTTCTTGTGGCAGTGATGTATAACCAATTACTGGATAGTCATTTCAATATTCCATACTGGCATCTAAGACAGGAATATCTGTCCACATCCCTATTAAGTAGTAAGACATGGAGGGCTGTAGAACTTCAACATTAATACTTGGCAAGAACCACAAGCATGCTACATGTTTTAACTTGGTTTTATAGAACTTTGATAAGATAAGCTAAGCTAAGCTAAGCTAAGCTAAGCTAAGCTAAGATAAGATAAGATAAGATAAGATAAGATAAGATAAGATAAGAT
>JAOTRN010000002.1:6991489-7014966 GCA_028566695.1 Bagroides melapterus
ACCCCTAACACCCCCCCCAACACACACACACAGAAACGCAAACAATTTGTGTTATGATACTTTTACAATTATTAATGTACCTAAAACATGAAGTGCATGCACCTAAATCTAAACGTAATCAGTAACAATAAGAAAGTTTAACTCTATTATTTTTTTAATACGTGACTTTAGGAGTTCTGTGTCTATTTTTACTCAAGGAGAGCAACCAAATGTCCCCACAAGGTCAAAACTGTCAGATATTCCTGTCCTTTTGTTCCCTCTCATCAAGATAGAAAAACATGCCTCAATTTCTCTCTCTCTCTCTCTCTCTCTCTCTCTCACACACACACACACACACACACATCATACTGACTGATGCATTCACTGTTCTCCTCTCACCGTTCTCTTTCTCCACCTCAGTGTCTGCGTACAAAAACTTCTGTAAGTGTCTGTAAACCTTATGATATCTGATAGACCTTTAAAGAAAAATAGTTCGCTCAACTGTAGAAATATATATCATAGCACATACATTTACAGCTCAAAAAAGTGCAGAAAATACAAAGAGTAATCAGGCTAAACAAATCTTTCCAACTTTTTACATTTATTTCACTTTTCCAGTCTGTAGTGCAAAAGTAATAAAAAAAAAAAAAACATTCGAATGTCGCTACGAATTTGACCAAAATGAGTAAGTAATAAAACAGTGACAGCTGGTGAAACATGAAGGCTTACCATCCGGTAAGTGAGCGGCGACAGTAATGGTCAGCAGCACGAGCGCGTGCAGAAGTGCCGTTATGAGAGAGCTTTTGTCCCCGCGCCGGCAGTGCATCATGTTTACCGGAGAGATGGAGAGAGCTCTAATAAAACCACAGCTCTCAGATTCAGAATACAGGATGTGAAGGGACTTCCTGCAACAGCCCACGATCAAATCCCAAAATGCAGGGGGCGGGTTGAGTCCTAAAAAGTTTCCTCCTCCTGCAATATAGAAATCCTCAGTGAAATACTGGCGCGTGCGGCACAGAGAAACAGTAGCTATGAGACACCGCAGCTTCGGTTAACGGACTGAAACCTCGCGCTGCTTAAACAGCTGGATCCCCACGTGCATTCTTACCGAGCTCCCATGTATGTTGCCAGATTTGACGAATATCCTCCCATTTGAAATACTCTTGAACTTGGATCTGTAGATACAATCTAGGTTGTTATTATTTATTTATTAAAAAAAAAAACTTTAATTCATTCATTTTTAGCAAACACTTTATCCTGCTTGTAGATGCAGTGGGTTCTGGTCATAAAACAACAGAATAACCCAGGATAAGTGCTGTGCAGGACACACCATGTGCACACAGACAGTCAACGAACTGGAATGTTTTAGACAGAGAGAAAAACGGAGAACCCAGAGTGCAAAAGTGAAAAGGATCTGAATATCGCGATAAATCGCGATAAAACACCTTTATGCAAAACCCTTTGTACTGTATCTTTAGTATATACCTTTTACTTAAATATATACCATATATGGCTTCTCGAAAAAGAAATTACAATCCATTTACATACAGTAAATGTCAATATGGTTAAAAGTTTATGGACACCTGATCATTGCGCCAATATGACTTGCACCAATATGAGTTTTCCAAACTGTTGAATGTTTTTGTTTGCACTTTCTGTTCAAACCTCATTCAGCACGACATTAATCCTGTGCACAAAGAAGAACTTGAGTGACCTGCAGAGATGAACTGGGATGCAGACAGTGTTTCTTGCCTCTTTTTCCAGAAATCAAAGCTTCACAGCCAGTTCAAAATTCCAAAATCTAATGGAAATCCTTCCTGGAAAACTGGACGTCATTATAAGAGCAAATATGAAATGGAAAGTCAAAAAACGCTTGTGTGGGTGATATGATCAGATTTGGTTCATAATCTTTTTAAGGGGTTTCCAACCATTTAAATGCATCTTTTTTTTTTTTTTTTTGAAAATCTGGTTCATTTATAAAAAGTGTTTTCAAGTTTTGTAGCGTTCATTAATTCTGTTAATTATTGCTTCATTTATTTGTCAATTAATAGCCACTCATTCATAAATAATTTCCCATGGGAAAAGTGCCAAAAGTTTGTGGACTTAATAACTTCTACTCTACATTTGGAACGGCTTTCCACTAGATTTTGGAGAATGGCTGTGGAGACTTGTGCTCATTCAGCCCTGAAAGCATTAGTGAGGTTAGACACTGCTGTTGTCATCCCAAAGGTGTTCAGTGGGGTTGAGGTCAGGGCTTTGTGAAGACCAGTTGAATTTCTCCACTCCTATTTTCCACTCAGGTCCCTTAGTTCCAGTGAAGGCAAAATGGAAAGACATTCTACACAATTGTACGCTATCAACTTTATGGCAGCAGTTTGGAGAAGAACAACATATGGATGTAATAACCAGGTTTCCACAAACCTTAAGCCTACAGTGTATCTACAAAAATATAATGTTTTTATATAGTATCAAAAAAGACCTTTTGAGTGTATCTGTATTAGTGTGGAGAACTCATCAGTAAGTAGTGATATACTGCATCTAAAGCTGCAAACTACATAGTATATTCTACACAGCATCATAATATTACTTCTCAATGTGAATATGGTTTAGACATTAATTTTATGAATTGGAAATTTTTCCAAGCAAACATAGACCCCTCCTGACCAGGGATCCCCTGGAATTCAGTTGAGGCTGTATTTAGAATTAAGCAGAATTTTTCACAGGTGTGTTTGTCTTGGATCTGAATTTTGTGGGAACATAGATTTCCAGGAATAGTGTTAGTTGCACCTGTTATAACTATTGTGCTACAAACTAAAATGTCATTTATAGTCATTCTCAAATTGCCTTTTCTTTGTTTGTGTATAAGCTATTGAACATACACAGCTGAACCAGACACAGCTTTGAGCTCAGGTTTCTGTCCATGCAAAGTTTAGCATCTCCTCCCTGTGTACACATGGGTTTCCACAAGGTTCTCTGTTTTCCTGCAGGTCCAGGAGATGCAGGTCTGTGTATCTGTAGAATTTGCAATCCACAACCCAAAAAAAGTATACTCAATTCTTTTTTGTCCTCCGGGCACTTTCCTATAAGTAACAACAGAATATTATGTTCACATCTCGGATCTTGTCTGTTCTAAAGAAGGCTCATCAATCTTTCCCCTATCATGATGTTATCCTGTCTTTCCCTGCTTAGTGACCCCTTCCTGTGACAAGAGCCTTCTCATGTCATCCTTTTACAAAGTCTATCACACACAACTCCATGGTCCGGACCAAAAAAAAAAAAAAAAAAGACACTTTCAAGACAAGGTGCAGAAGAGAAGAGATTTCATTCCATGCTCTACCACTCATCAGAACACGTTTTTACTTTGTGCAAGCAGATCAATTTATTATAAGAGGCCAAGTGAGAAAGAGGGGAATAATATGTGAATTATAAATGAGGTCACAATCTGATAGAAGTAGCAGGGAGGCATGCAGATGTCGAGGTAGAACGTTCTGAGGTAACGTTGACGGCAATGTGGTTAGTGAAGACGGCTCTTTATTTTATCTGCTATACATAAACATGCAGCCATGTAATTTACATAGTGCTAATCAAATGAATCAGATTCTCATTACAGACAGTCTCAGTATATGACAGTGTAGCTGGAAATGCTGTAGACTGGCTAAAAAACTCTCATGTAATCCCAAAGCATTTGAGTGATGCGTTTCTTTCAGCTGAAACAATGGCGTGATTAATCACTAAATGAATAATGTATTAGACTATGTATGTGCATATGTCTTTTCCCGGAGACTCTATTAACTAGAGATTTATCCGAAATTATACGGTCATTTAATTCTGAGCACATCAGTGATAAAAAGAAATGTAATTTCTTTCATTTGATTGGGCAGAGTCTTCATTAGTGCTCTTCGAGAAGAGTATAATCAGCTCTATAAAACTTAATAATAATATCCATTTAAATGAGAGTCAGTCATGCTTCTTCTCTGACAAAGTGCCTAATAATCACCATTTCATCAGCATCAGGCCACGAACATGTGTATTCAAATCAAGTACGCTGAGACGTGTTTTGTATTTTGAGTCATGTTTGTAAAAGCCCTGTACTGATCTCAGTTGGGGGCTCCAGGGGTCTTCTGTGTCTCAATTTCTTTGCCACGGGCAAGAAAACATGAAGGACGTACATCTTGTGCACAGATGCTCCTCAGTCACTGTTTCGTTGTAGGATCTGTTCTAGAAGTTTCTGTGAAGGAAGCAAAATAATGAAATAAATAAATAAAATGATCTACAACAGGTAATCTCCTGTTCACAGCTGATATCTACTCTTTGGTTTGGCAATGTAAAATACAGTTTACCCAGAATTCTCTCTGGTTCTTTCCTTGAATGGTTATCTCCTGAAAGGCAGTGATAACCTGCTATCAGTCCACCCACTGTGCTGCACTATCACGTCTTTTCCCCAGTGCGGAGTTGGTTTTCACTGCTGGATGGACATCCTGTTCTCACTTATCTCCCATTCTGCTTCTAGCCAAAGCACTGCTGTTTAATAATACAGTAAACTGAACATCGCACATCCCAAAGGAAACCACAAAAAACATTTTCATTTCCAGTCTGAGATGTTCAAAAATAAAAAATAAAAAAAACTAAAAGATTGTTTATTTTTCCTGCGGTTAAACTTTATTGTAGCTTCCAGGAAATATTCCAGGATGTAGCTCTGATTCAGTTTTAGATGTACTGCAGCGTAAAACATTTGTCTCGTTTACTGCTGCTCTGTTGATTCCAGCTATCTGATTTCTCTGAAGAAAAATGTGCGATTGGGTGAAGCAGAACATTCGCCTCAAATTTCGTCTCGATAAGCTTCAAAATCACTCTACAGATCCATTAGATGATTTTTGTTTCTTGTCATTTTATGCATCCCCTCATTAAACTCTACCCTGAAACGAGTTTAACTGCTTGCATTATTGCAAGTCTTCAGATGATCCTGTACCACTATGTCCCACATATTCATGTGTCTTCGTTAACTATTTTATTTTGGTGGTTTTATGAAAAATATATTTTCTTATATTGTCTTTTTAATGAGCTTTAAAGACATTTTTCACATTCTAATGCTCACAAGTCATCACAGGGAGTACTACCAGCAATATCAAGATGGATTGTATTTTAGTCAGGCAAAAAGGGATCTATTTTCCATCACGTCTCCTCCGACTTGGGGTGCCATGTTGTATGAGTACGAAGTACGTTTTGTATTTGAACTGACTCATGTACTGATAAAAATTTGAAGTAAATACAAACCCTACAATCGCAATCAGAGCCAACACGAGCAGTTCATCATATTCCAAGCACCTCAGAAAGATAAACCAGGGTGCCCACCTGCTGTTCTATAACTATATTTAGATATGAAGGTTTAAATAGTGATCACAGATCAGCACTCTCACTTTAAAAAGTCAGATACACCCCTAGATCTGGCATTCAGGACACTCCTGGCTGGTGTTGATGCGAAAACTCTCAGCCTGTCTCTTGCCTGAATGATCACACAGCCGTCACTGTCACGTCGAGTTGTAGCTCTCATAGCAAGCTGCAGGGAAGACAGTGAAGCTGACTGGGTATGATAGAGCTCAGCTCTCTGAGGATCTGATAGTTATTAAAGCACCACGAGGCGAGAGGCACTCCCATCAGAAAGTCCATGCTCTTGAGCTATCCAGAGAGCTGCCTGTCAGTAGGTACATCAGAGTGGTACTGTTCTGAATGACACTCAGCATCAACACAGAGATTGATGGGATGGACACACCACCTCAAATCAGTGATAAATGGAATTCAGTAAAAAAAAAAAAAAAAAAAAAAAAAAAAAAAAAAAAAAAAAAAAAAAAAAAAAAAAACCAATAAAAATAATAATAATAATAATAATAATAATAATAAATCGCTGCGTGGAGTCGTGTTAATCCAAACAGGAAAGTCAATGACGTCAGGAGGGATTCATATTGAGAACAACAGTGACCTCTGCTGGTCATTAAGTTAAAAGTTACGCAATTGACTTCACTTTTGAGTTCGCTTCTTCTTGATGTTTCTTCTTAATCTACTCAGGGACTTTTTTTGTGCCCCCATGGTCTCTGGCTTGCTCATTGGGGCTAAATAAAAATTTAAATCTGAAATTTTATGTATAATTTTTAGATTCCTTCAAAACCGCATTTTGACAATGTCCATTGTTAAAATCGCTACAAATAAAATGGAATTGAAGTGAATTGAACTGAAACTCAAGGTTAAGAGTATTATTTGGTTATAAACAGCAAAATTTACACTTACATCAAATTTCCCCACTGAAAATTATTTACCAGTAAATAAGAAAATAAAAAAGTGATTGCATTAGGGTTAGCATATGATATACGAATAATAGATCTGGATCCATCTATTTTAAAATGCAACCATTCCATTTAATCCAAGCAAAAAAAAAAAAAAATTATTATCATTAAAGAATAATATGATAATTTTTAAAAATGAGTATTTTGATCTGATGTCATTTTGATATTATTAATAATAATAATCATTGGCTACATGCTTAAAATTAAATTTACCACCAGCAGATTCTTTGATATCCTTAAATATCAAATTTCACTCCAAGTGAAAGCCTGATCTTTTGAACATCAGGTTAAATCCATTATTAAGTAAAGCAGAGAATATTGCAGAACCGTGACCATGAGAGATCTCTGATTTATTCTAATTTAAAGGTTGCAAGGATGCGCCAAATATATCAACACAGACGTTCCGCAAACTGGTGACATTATCAAACACCTAAAGGAGATCAGTCCCAGCTGAAATCAGACCACATAACCACTCAGAACCTGTCAATATTCTGTATCGATGCTGAAGCTTTCACACAAACACACCCTTCATATCCAGTTAAGATGATGGCACTCAACACAACAGCCTAGCAGGATTTCTCTTGCAGCAAAGGTGTGATATAAATGCAGAACCTTAGTACAGTGCCTCAGTAAATAATTCATGATTCAACATAATTGAAATTCATGTTTCAACTGAGCTGTTTGCTCAACAATGTAGAAGTGCCAGGAGATTCTGTGCTCTCGTCATAATTAGCAGCTCTATAACATATTAATAAGTTGTCTCAAAGTTGATCTCACTGCTTCACCTGACTTTCTTATGCCCTTTTATCTGGACAATTACCATTTTATTTTTCCCTTTGATTTACCCCTGTCTTTGTTCTTATCACATTCTGAAGCTGTTTCAGCAGCTGTGCCCTTTTCCAAGTTCACTCAAGCTTACACAATAGAAAAGTTTTATAGCACTAATAACAGCTCCTACACTATAGGCTACATAAAAACCTGGCTGAGTTGAGTTTACTGCAATCTGTGCCCCATTTGGATTAAAGTGGGGCGCTATAGGCAAGGCTGCAATATTGCTTTGTATCACATTACGCCGGCATAGTCAAAGTCTGAAATATTTTCACTAAATATCATTGAACTTTTTCGGAGACTAAGTTTTGTGTTTACCTACACTACGATACTCTGTTCCTCTTACAACCGTTCTGACTGTGTGTCTGCTTAGCTGTTTCCGAAACAATACAATTATAACCAGTCCCAGAATAATTAGCGCTGTTAATAAAAATGAGTATAATAAAATAATGCAGTGATATTTTGAGTGTAAACACATGGTAATGTACTTTCTCATGTACAGATTTTCATTTGTATCTACAGTATAATGTGTTCCAACACAATATTTTTCCCTTTTTTAAACATAAAATAAAGGTTTCTGAGGATCAGTAAAAATCAGTAAAAATGAGTAAATCCTGCCTGCAGAGCTGAGCAAAGAACCATTTCCTGTAATGTCTAACCAGGCTGAAATTTAGACACTGAGACGATTGACTCTAAAGCTGCAACATTAAGTCATGAGTTATTCCGGATGTACGTTAATACATCAGAATGTGTGAGGAATCACTTCCCTACCTTCTTAAAGACTTCAGCTCTCAGTCTGTTCGCTTCCAGCAGCAGCCTTCTTCTTTCTTCTTCTTTCTTTTTGGTCACCTCAGGCAATTTGTTGTAAATCCTGCACAAGAGAATATGTGAAACAGGGAAAAGAGAATATAGATAAGAAGATGGTAGCTTTTAAATATTTGCTTCCCTCCTGATACTTAGCATGTTCTAAGACTGCGTACTCTCATGTTTACAACGTTCATGTAGTTTCCTTCTGGATAGCATGCTTTCATCTGTCAAGTTAGCTCCCTTACACAAAATAAGAGTTTCCTCTCCAGCACAGCAAAGACTTTCTTCTTTAATTACAAGACAAATAAATGATAAAAGACTTTTTAAGTATTTTTTTGTCTATCCATGTTTTAGCTATAGTTATGTATGTTATGTTCAAGTTCAAGTGCAGCAAGATGTCCTCAATATACGATATTACGATTGTCACTTCATACTTATGAATGTTTTGCTGTTGTTCTTTACAAATGTTTCACAAAGTAGACTATAAACTAATTATATATACAGTACACACTGTGCTCTATTTGCCATAGGCAAGGACAAACGAGAAAATTTAATGACCCTACAAAGCCATTCTGTAGTCTTATACTGGTAATTTCTGGTAATATCAAGTGCTCTATTTTGGTTGTCACCCAAATTGCCCCCCAGAAACAACAAACAAAAAAGACACACACACCAAAGAGGAACGTGATGAAACACAAAAGACTGTTTGAAATTATCATTGAAGGAAAAAGGACTTGCATCACCTAGGTTATACCGCAGGGCTAGCATGTCTAAGATCTTTCTTAGATTTTTTTTTCATCAATAAATAAAACAATCGTTTAAAAACTGCAGTTTGTGTTTACTCAGGTTGTCCTTTTGAATAATTTTTTAAGGTTTGAAATAATTAACTCTCAATTATTCATAAATATGAGAAATAAACAAATACCTTTTTTCCATGGCACTGTACATATGTGGGCGTTATGCAGTATGTTGTCATTTGAGTATATATATGGACTAACCGTCTAGATCGGAGCTGCATCTCTTTGCCTGAGATCACTCGGTCCTTGGGTTTAAACAGATTATCTAGAGGGATTCAGATTCAGAAAAACAAAAGACTGAAGTGAGTCATTTTAAATGACAGTTGTCACAACATTCTAACATAACATCGTTTTCAAGCAACTTGCCACACTGCCACGATTATTAAATCTAACAAAACTGACAAAAAAAACCCCTGCATGTATCACGGAGATAATTATGTGGTTTATAAAAGTTTAATTAAAAAAGATCTATTTCGTTTGTTTGTTTTTTGGGTAGTTGTTTTTTTTTTTTTTTTTAAATGGGTGTAGATTCATATAATGACCGGCAGGGGGCACGAGTCAGCTGATTTAGTGACGGGTTCAACGTCCATTTCAGTATTTCTCAGTTGCTGTGAACAAGAGTTCACACCAAAACATCTAACTTCAACCTGAAAGCTGCTTAGTTCTGCTAGGGAAGACATTTAATCTCTTTGAAGGCCTCAAGTAATACGTAAAAATGATCAAATCAGTCAGCACGAGTAGAAGAAGCCTTTATTATTGCCATACATACATTACAGCATAGTGGAATTCTTTTCTTCTCATATCCTAGATTAGGAAGTTTAGGTCAGAGCAGAGAATAGTGATGTATGGTGTTTTCTTTGCTACATAGAGATTCTTTAAGGGCACAGAGTATTTCTTTCTAAAGTTTTGCTGCATAAATTAAAAAGTGTGAAAAAGCACACTCTGTGATTGAATTCAATATTGCCATACTGTAGGTTTGATTGTACTTACTGACGTAAAAAGCATAATATCATATACTGTATATGTAATAGACTAGATCAAGTTATGCATCTGGTTGTTCTTTTATGACTAGGAATCCCTACTGTAAAAACAAATAAAAAAAGACGCAGACCAATCTGAGGCTCACTGCAGCATTTCTGCGACTGCAGAATATAGTGTCAGCAGCTGCATTGCTGCTAGTGCCTTACTGCAATATGGCTGCTATAGCAACCAAGCATGCTTAAAACAAATGTACCGTTATTAACATGTTTCTATGGTAACGGTGACATGCTGTCTAGTTTAATCCTGAATGATTATATCTGCAATGTAATGCATTATCTGGTAATAATGTGGATCTACATTGTTGATAAAAACAAGATGATCTCCAACACTGGGCTCTTGCTTGGGTATGACTTCAATACTGCAACCTATGAATCAGTGAAAGCTTTCGGAAAAGAAAGATTTTTTTCCCCCCAATTCCCTGCTAACAACTAAATAATGCAAGAGACAGATGAGATCCAGAAGACATCCCAAAAAGTACAGAGACACTGACACACACATGGTTGTTTGCCCATTGTCCAAGGATAGGCTCTAGGCTCCACAAGACCCTTTTTAAGATAATCGGTAAAGATAATGGATGGAGGGATGCATGGAAATACACACCATTCTGTGATAAAACCACCTACTTAATATTGTGTAGGTCTCCCTTAGGCTTCCAAAACAGCACTGACCCTTCAAAGCCTGGACTCCACAAAACCTCTGAAGGAGTATTGTGTTATACGGCACAAGTTATTAGCTGCAGATCCTTTAAATTCAGCACACTGTGAGGTGGAGCCTCCATGGATCAGACTTGTTTGTCCAACACATCCTCTAGACACGCAATCAGATTGAGATCTGTGCAATTTGGAGGCCAAGAAAACATCTTGATCTCTTTGCATCGTTCCTCAAACCATTCCTGAACAATTTTTTGTAATGTGATAGGGCACGTTATCCTGTCGTTACCGCTAGGAAATAGCGTTGTAATGCATGGGGGTGTACTGGATATGCAACAACGTTTAGGTAGGTGGTACATGTCAAAGTAACAACCACATGAATGTCAGGACCCAATGTTTCCCAGCAGAACATTGCTCAGAGCATCACACTATTTTCACCAGTTAGTCTTCTTCTCATAGTTCATCCTGGTGACATTTCTTCTTCAGGTAAGTGACAACCACATGATGTAAACAAAAACATGATTCATCAAACCAGGACACCTTCATCCATTGTTCAATGTTCCAGTCCTGATGCTCACATGCCCACTGTAGGTGGGTTTTGGCAGTGGACTGGGTCAGCCTGTCTGAGCCTTAGGCGGACACAACCCTGCTGCTGGTTCACAAATTGAGCACTTTTGGTAGGTACTTAGCACTAAATAACCACAAGCCCAGCTGTTTTGTTCTGACTAGACAGAGCTACTGACCTGCTGAGGTGCTCTGAATAGATAGTCACTATAGATACATTTATATTTCCAGCATTTGGTAGATGCCCTTATCCAGACTTACATTTGATCTCATTTTACACTGAGCTACTGAGGGATAAGGGGCCTTGCTCAGGGGCCCAACAGTGGCAGCTTGGTGTGAACCTGGGATTAAAACTTACAACCTTTTGATCAGTAGTTCAACACTTGTACCACTAGCTACCACATCCCATAGACAGACAGACAGACAGACAGATAGATGACAGACAGACAGATAGACAGAGAGACAGACAGACAGATAAACAGACAGACAGACAGACAGACTATTGTTTGCTTCTCCAATAAGCAGCACCGTGATCCGGCTTCTTAAAGGGAAATTGTTTTCCATAAAATTTTGAATTGCTTACAGCTGTAGAATACACATGCATGACAAATACAAATTTTCTCACGTGAGAAATGAGAAAATTCAAATCATAGCTATTAAAATAGTGCCAACAGTAGTGCAAGACAAATCATATGTTTATTAATCTAATTAATATTAATAATTATAATAATAATAACAACATTATTCAACAAAAAGTGTAATGGTTGATATGGTGAGACTCTCTGCATGTAGCTTTTACTACGTTCGTGTTCATTTAACATTTATTGAAGGATTCTCAGGTGTCAGGGTTTGTAAAGGTCAGTAATTTTTCAGGAGTGAGCAGTTTGCTCTTTCTGATTATTCAGTGACATGACAAAGTCTGTTTGTTTTTTGTTAAATATTAACTCAAGTGAGGAAAATAGTGTTTTTAATTGTTACAAAATTGAAAAATATAAAAACAAATACTCGGCAATATACTTTGATATCCAGAACATGCTGCTATATGGAAATAAATGAAGGGCAGCTCCAATTGTCACATCGAAAAACATCACAAACTCCAAATCCCAGCTAGCACCAGCACGCCCATGCTCACAGTCATCACTGTTTAACTGGGTTTTAATAAGTATGTTTGGTTCAGCAATCTTTTTATGAACATAAACTCTTTTGTATAAACTGAATTCTAAGTTCCGTTCTTATATGTTTGGGATGCTACTGAGCCTATCTGCTATTTGTTATCCTGTCTCCTGTCTCACTGTGTTCCCTCTTCTCATCTCTGACCTTGTCTAGCCATAGTGGACCCTGTACTTCCTGTTTGACCCTGATCTTTGTCTGATGTTTTTGAATTGTTTGAATCAGTTTTCTAATAATTTAGAATGCAATAGAAGCCTTTATTTTTGTCACATTTACATTACAGCACAATGAACTCGTTCTTCACGTAGCCCAGTTTTGGAGGTTGAGGTCAGAGCACAGATTCAGCCATGATACAGTACCCCTGAAGCAGCAAGGGTTAAGGGCCTTGCTCAAGGGAGAAACAGTAGCAGCTTGGCAGTGCTGGGGCTTGAACCCCAATCGTCCGATCAACAACCAAGAGCCTTAAATACCAATGCCCTTCGACTCCTTTGGATGCCATATGACTCCTATTTTTCACATATTTTTGTTCATAAAGCTCTTGTACTTGCATCCAAACTCCAAGCATCTGCCTTGCGACGCTGATTCGCTTCACATCGACGCATCTTTGATATTTTTTCTATAACAACACCCCTGTCATAATTTATTCCATAACAAATCTTGAACAATTACTTGACAAAGCATAAACTACAGTAAACTAAGTGTGCTACATGCTCCTAAAGAGGAAATAAATAGCATTCTGTATTCATATACAATTATAAGTAAATTAATTTTCTAAACGAAATCTGTGTGGACGTTTATGACTGTTTGCTCTCGGATCTTAATGGGACCCTAAATGTAGTGAAACTATTAAGCCTATAGATAAAAGATTCATACCCAGTGATAGTATTAGCTATAAAACAAATATGTGGAGTGCTGCAAGTAATTACAGTGGTAAATATTTGGAACTTTTTTGGGGGCAGTAGATTAAATTGGAATAAAATTGCAATAAAATGAAGTAATTTCTAACCTCTAAACATCTAATGGCTCACTTATATGTTTGTTAGAGTTTACAAATATGTTTTATGAATTTATATATGAACTGCTGTGTTTTTAATGGCATTGTAATTAGCACTTTTCATGCTACTACTGTATACTGTATGTCTATAAATGCTCCAAATATACACATCGACTATTTAACAGCTGCTTCAGTAAGCTTTCACCTACAGCCGGTGTCATACCGCTGAGTGGGTGTGGCTTGGTGCAATTCTGTCTCCTATTGGTGGTCTGCAACATCATCGTGGAATCTGCAGGTTGTAAGCCCCGCCTCTCTCTCGCCTTCTGCTGTAACTGTTGTACTCGTCTCTGAGAACGGAGGATAAAATCTGGCCGAAAGATCTGTAAAGCCTCCTGTAAAGTAAAATAAATTCATGCACATTGAAATTCCTTTAAATCCGTACTGTTTTCATTTTCAGTATTCGTATGCACAAGTACAACAGTTAAATATTTATCATATTATCCCAACAATAAGTCACAGTGAGGAAAGAGTGTCGCTGTCTATTGTTTTAGTGCTCCAAATAATGTCTCTGAGAGCTTTAGATGACCTCAGAGATGTCTCAACTAGCACCCAGTTAAAAGATTTCTACCTACCTGTATTTGGTTCTATTTCGCAAAATCTAAACATACCAGTAACTTAATGGAAACTATCCTTACCCTGACCAGGAAGTTCACAAAGATGAACGAATGAAGTGTATATGTACTGTATCTCACAGCAGCTCACATTCACGTTAAGGAGCATGCTCTTTCTTTGAGTCTTTGTTTGAATCATTTCTATACCACACACCTCTACTCTAAGTGATTTCTGTCATCTTTCATCAAATATATAAATATCAATATTTTTATCATCTTACAACAGATCATCTATTTAATCTGAACATATTCCCGTCTTCATATTTGTCTTTCTAATTCATTTCTAGTGTTACCCCAATAACCCCCTACCCTCTTACAGAGAGAAATGACCAATGTCACTACATTAAGTTGTATTTTTCTTTAAAATATTAATCTCCACTATGCTGAATTGCTGTGTTCCGAGTATAACATCATTTCAACTACACAATTTCACTTTGTGTCAACAGAATCGTAAATACGTTGTCATGTAGTGTGTATCACAACATAGCCACAAAAACACTACAAAATGTGCTGCAATCATTAGACTACAATTACTAGGGTTTCATTATATTGTTAGAATTCTATAATAAAATATACCGAGAAATATAATATTAAAAGATCCTATGCTCTACATATGGAATGTTAAATTTATGTTACAATGTTAGATTTTACATTGTATAGAGTATACACATTATTTATTTTTGATAGACAGCTTACATCATTGGTAACATGCATCTAAATGTCAATAGAAGTAACAATCTCACAATAATATAATAATGCAATAACACTGCACAATCATAGAATATAATGAAAATAGTTCTGTTTACTTTAAGGCTCAAGAGCTGGAGCTGGTCGTTACTGTTGGATCCACAGGTAAAGTTTTTAAACAGATGAGAAGAGACAAAGCGATCCTGTGCTGGAGGAACCATTTTGGTGTGGGAACATGGCAATCTGCCCAAAAAAGAGGTTTTCACACTAGACTTCACTAATGAGAAAGAAGAAACAAACACACACACACACACACACACACACACTATTGTTATAATTATACAGCCTTTTATTAAACCTTTACCACTATATTTTAGAGCCTATTATTTGCTATTTTGATTTGATAGCATGTTTTCAGGAGCAACAATGAACAATTCAACAGAAGTAGAGCAGCTTTCGAAGCCATTTTGCATCTTTTTCTTTTAGCTAAGGCATTTCATGCTGACTTCAGCAGAGGTATTTCTGATTAACTAATTCTGAAGCTAAACTGATAACGCTAGGGTTAAGATTTTCTGCTGAATGAGTTGTTATAAGAATCAAACAGTGTCAGAGCCTGAGGAAGACAAGGAATGAATGAGAGAAGAGGATAAAACAGAGATAGATAGATAGATAGATAGAGAGAGAGAGAGAGAGAGAGAGAGAGAAAGACATACATACAAAGTACATTGATAAAAGAGAACTTGAGTAGAAGTGTCCTTTTCTGTTCCCTGACTGCAATGATTGCTGGTGTTTGCCCTCCAGAGCAGTCATGCACTCAGATTGTCACATGCCCTGCAGACTGCATGCAAAAGATCAATGGGTTGCAGAGAGGCCAATTATTCTCTGTTCAAGATGGGGGAATTTATTTAGCCAGAGAATGTGGATGGGAGCCAAGATAAGAGACTAAATCCTGCAGCTGGGAGAAACTGAATGATTACAAAATGAGAAGATCATGCATAATGGTTGTTGTAGGAATATCATCAACAAACCTTTTTTATTCTTTTGTTCCCACTTGCCATTTCTCCTTCTCTGTTTCTTTTGATATATAAGTATGTTGCTGTTCTCTCTCTCTCTCTCTCTCTCTCTCTCTCTCTCTGTCTCACTCTCTCTCGCTATGGGGGTGTGGGGGTGTGTGTTTTACCCGTAAATCTCTTAACTGACCTCTTACCAATTTAAAAGTAAGACTGATTGTAGACTGATACATTTTTTTCATAATATTATCCATCATCATCAACACCACAGAGAACCTGAAGCCTATCCCAGGGGACCCATGGAGACATCCTGGACCACCCTGGTGCCATCTCTTTGTAGGGCACAGTCACACACTACAAGAAAAGCTAATTAGCCTACAACATATGTCTTTGGACTAGGGAGAAGCTGCACACTCTACACACAAAGAGCAAAGACAGTAATAGAACCCTCTACCCCAGAGGTGCAAGGCATGCTAACACCTGCCAAACACTAAGCCAATCTGCTATATAAATACACAGAATAGAATATTTTGCCGTCATTAGAACCAGCTTTACTCTTGTCTACTCTTATTGCTCTGTCTCTGTCTTCTCTTTACACTGGATAACTATCTCATTCTCTGCAATGCTGATTGGATTGACTCGACTCCTCTATTAAAGCACAGGGCAAAATACTTCTTCAAATGCAAAATGATAGCTGGGAAATAAGGAAATAAACAAGAAATAAGAAAATGTATCCCTTTTGAGATCGATACAGGCAAAAACACTGGGTAATCATTTCATCATATACTCATGCATACACACATACAGCTATCTGAACAGAGTGCTTAGGTTGCTCAGGCCATCCTATTAAAAATGCATGAGGCACAAATCACAAGGTGACCAGGCAGGCAGGGTTTAAAGTGGAACTACACTGGCTAAGATATTGTGTGACGTGTTCAGACTGACCAATGCCTCATTATCATCACTGATGGTATGGAAATGGAGGGAAAGAAAGTGCAGGAGTGAGGGAGAGAGGCTATGCTTGACCCCATTTGCAGGGACTGCTGCAAGAAAGGCAGCTGAGATTCCTACCTGGGCCTTCAACGTGCCCCATTTGATTGCTCCACAGAGTCCCTGAGACATCATTAGCCTTTTCATTCACTCTGACCGCCTCTGAGGATGAGTGGCACCTTGCTCTGAATGGCAATGGTGATAAATTGGCTAGCTGCACCACTGAATCAGAGCTGGTGTCACCCCTGGAAGTCCTGGATTTGACAATGACCATGCCAGCATGATGGGTCTTTTCTACTGTTCCATTACAATCTATAATATTTTGTTCAGAGGGCTCGAGCAGGTGTCTACTTGCATCTTGTGGTTTCTTTAAGCTGGAGAACAATTGTAGCTTTCTAATGGATAGAAAGAGAGATGACCTGTGTACAGAATTCCTGTTGTCTTGTGGAGTGCAGACTGGAATGGAGAGCAATTTGTAGAGGTAAAATGTAGAACTGGGGGACTGGCTTGAGAGAATTTCCAGGTGAACACAAGATGAATAGGTAGGTCTTTTGGAGAGTGAGAGAGAAGTGTTTTTCTGGTCTACCTCATATCTTTTTCTGTACTCAGTCACCTTCACCATGGTTGCTTTGCAGCTGAATAGCACTAGGGAATCACTGCACGCTTTATCATTCTTCACCTTTGAGTAAATGCTAGAGGATGATGGGATCTGGTTTGGCTGTTTCAGGCGGCTTGAATATTTTTGAGTGGAGATGGTGATGGATAGAAATCCAGATGAGGGGCTGCAACAGTGAGTCTGAGGGTGAATTTGAGCCCAGCAGATAGAGGGACCATCAGGTGATGAGACTTCCTTGATTTGGGGTTTCTGGGGGTTTTTGTCACCGGTTGCACTTAAGAAAGAGGCTGTGGTCTTCATCCACTGCTCCTCAAAGTTTCCAGTGCAGTCAGGGCATTTGTTTGAAGGAGTGGACAGGACTCCTTATAATCTACCTACAAGGTGTTAGAGTTTCAAAATTAGTGTCTCAAGGAATCAAATAGAATCAAAATAAACATTATACATACTGTCAAAATACACCATGACACCATAATCTACAATTAACACATCTAATTGGAGGAGAAGTGCAAAGATAGACAAAAACAGACATCCTTTCTTCTCCTCAGGTTTACAAGAAACATGAACTCAAACAGGAATAAGAAACTAGAAAAAAAAAAACTAAAACAAGCTGTGATTTAAGAAATATAAATGAAGCTGAAAACAATATAGTAAACTAAAAATGTTCAAAATATATGTTCTCAAAACACAGAGAGTCAGTTATGCGGTCACAAGGACATTTCACCATTATCTGCTGAGTGTTATTAATCTACCCAGCCTGCATCTGGCTTTGATTTTCTTAAAAGAGTTGCTGATTTGCAGAAAACGGCAGCCTGCATATGGTCTGTTTACTGTGGGAACAAACTTGTGGCATTCTCACAGACAGGCTCACTTTGTCAAAGTCTAAAACAATGACAGACAGAATTTATATTGCCAGTCTGGCACAAGATGCTGCCAAGATCATAACATCTTTCACCATTTTAATGAGCAGCTTTTCTTTTTTCTTTTTTTTTCTTTTTCTTTTTTGCTGGGAAGGTGACAGTGTTTTGGCTCTTGACTTAACTGAGACGGTGGAAACGCTGAAAAAATCCAACTGGGTCTGAACAGCTACCAGCTGCTAAAACATAGGCAAAGCTTGTCAAACTGGTAGACAGTGGCATTCCTCCATAGGGGTACAGAAAGTGCATAGTTTAGGCTAGTTTAACAACGTCCTGCAGTCATCAAAAGCATTTTCAATAGCAAGTAACCTGAATGAAATCTAATAAGATGGAGACAGAGTGTCAGCGATGTACAGAACCATTTCTATTATGAGATATATTGCAAAGATATGGAGTAGGCAAAGAGAAAACTGGTACAGATAATGTCACACATCAGAAACGTGTGTAAACCACGGTGACTTGGGGAAAAACTGTGTCTATTCTTTTTTTTTTTTTTTTTAGTTTTCTTTGTTGAGGCATCTTTGTGTGGCATATAAAACGTACTGCAGCAAAGCTGGAAATTCTTATGAAGCCTTGTTAATGATACAGTAGTTAATGCACCTGTGGTATGATACATAGGTCCAAAACTGCTCCAAACGTGTTCTAGACCAAATGACCTTATTTTGTGGACTTTCCGCTGGTTATTACAGTGTCTAAAACATTCACTAGATAGTAACCTGTGGCATTGAGTGGGATTGCCCCTCTTGACGTGATCTTGTTTGAAACTATGTTGTTATTACTATATTAGTTAAGTCTATGGTGACATACAGCTGTTTGTCTACAAACTGATAGAAAGGAAACTTTTTCTGAGTTTTATATTACTAATGCTACGTTATACGCAGGCTATTTTAAAGAAAATATCACAACAGTAAGTCAATTAGAAAATCTCAAACATTTAGTGGCCAATTTGTTTATGATATATACAGACACTGTTAAATAAATGACTGGCTGTTAAAGACATCAACGATTTCTGCTTTTTTTTGTTAGATAGTAGCTCTACAGACTCAATTGGATTATTCAGCATGTACAGAATGAGAAAATGAATTTTCTCATTTTTCTTTTATTTGGAAACAAACACAAATGCATTGTCTAGGGGCGAACACTCTTTTCTTTAAGACAACTGAGCCCATGACATAAAAACATCATAAAAATTACAATCCAAAGATAAAAAAAAACAAACATACAACCAGAAACGTACCACATTTACGTCTGGTGAGGATTGACTTATAAATTTCTAATTTATGAGTCCCATTAAGTTTCAGTAGAACTTTATTACTGTTCAATTAGTAAATAAATAAACAAAGAGGCCAAAATAAATGATAGACAAATCAAACGACACTCGGTATATCGCTCTTATATCGCATGAACTTAGATGGAGTACTACTGACGTTAACTGACGTTCTACAGCTCCGTCCAGAAAAAAAGCTCTTCTGTACAACAGTGTGTCTCCACCTGAAGACGTGTGTGTGTGTTGTAACAGGAGCTTTTGTAAAGTAGCTTTCATCTGTCTCATATCAATTATTAATAATACAGTAGCCAGCTGGTAAAAGTTTCAACTTACTAAAGTGTTTGTATTTCTAAGTTATGGCTTATACAGCTCCCGTTGGTAATGCAGAGTATTTCTAAAATATTCATATTTACAATCTTCCGCATTATCAAACACTTGAAAAAACAAATCGTATCAGCCGAAACAATAAATGAAATCAATCGCACTTCTCAAAGTCTTTCAAACATCAAGTATTTTGCTGATTTGGTTCATTATTATAAACCTAACAAGTTTTAAAACACTCATCATTTTTAATCATTTCATTGTTTACTGATTAAAATTGTTTTCCTCAAAAAACATCTCTATATTCAGAACCCAAAAAAGAATTATAGAGATTTTTAGAAATATTATAGAGGAATTTGCCAAAACTTTTTAAATGTTGTGGGATTGTTGTGTTAACTTTAGATTTTATACTGAGAATTAGTATTTTAATACAGCTGTTTATTTAGATAATCTTTATAGTTTAATATATACTTTAAACAATTCTTCCCATCACCCAAAGAACAGTCTTTTGTCTTTATTATGTATGCAAATTTACACAAATTTATCTACACCTCTAAGCTTAATTTACATAGAAAATGCAAATAGCTGAAAAAGTGACAATACAAGAACAATAACCTTTAAATATTATATATGAACAATATATTGATTATGATACCTATCAAAAATATATAAAAAGGGTGTCACCTAAAATAATAATAAAAAAAAAATAACCACAATAACAATATAATGAATGTTAGATATGACAAGATCTAGAAGAAACCTCAGGATGGAACCAATGGATGCTAAAGATGTGAGGTAGCTGTCAGGATCATGGACCTTTTGGGACCCTGGGGAGGCGCTCTGGCTGTTCCTGTCTCGTGTCATTTGCTTTTGTTGTTGTTTTTGTTTTGCTCACGTGTCTGCCCCACCCTTGTCTTGTTCCTCCCCTTCCTTGCACACCTGTTCTTAATGTATCTTGTTATGTGTGTCTTATTTAAGTTCGCTGCACTGCGTTGTCAGCGTGGTTTCTTCGTTATATTCCCCTGTCCGTTTTCTGTCATGTCTGCCGTGGTTTAATAAATCGTGCTGGATGTTATCCCTGCGTTTGGGTCTGCTTTCTCGTCCCGGTCCCTGACAGTAGCACTGTTAGCTGTGATACCAGTGTACCAGCCCTATTATCACCAGTTAACAGTTCAAATTAAGATGTCCAGTTGGTACCATAACCATTATAAGTCTACTATAAATAATCTTCTTTACGTTATGGCTCATATACTAGCGTAAATGAATTATTACACATCTCTCTAAACATATTAATTAACACACAATATCATATACTTAGTAACCTTTGGCTGTTATAAATCAATTTGAAGTTAAAATTGGTGCAACATTTCATTTTAACCGCTAATGGACCAAAAAATAAATCTCACTGAATGCCCTCACACTGTAATATCATCAGACTGGTCCTCTTCTGTCATGCCCAACAAATGGTTTAAACAGGCATTAAATCCATATCCTGAGAGGCTGGCTTTTAAATGGACATCCGTTTAATGACAAATTATTTGCACGGCAGCCACCCATGCACTTTAAACAAATACCCATGCCAAGCCAAGCTTTGTACACACTCCAAACACATTAATTCCCCCCACCCGAAATCCCCAGTGAAACAACTCATCATTTTTACTTTAGCTTTCAGTGAAGCACCAAAATACCCTGTGGGAGAGTGGAGCAGGCAACCGTAAACAATTCCACTGAAAGAAAAAATTGTGGATTCTGTGCCACTGTTTTTTTTTTTTTTTTTACTGGTTCTGCTTTATCTGTGTTTAACCAGTGAGGGGAATTGGTCAGATCTTGCTCTTTTTTATGTATTATGCTGTTCCTGTCTCTTTCTCCTGAGTATAAAGTGATAATATATGGTCTGTGTATCTGTGATGGCAGATCAGTGGAGATTGAACAGTGTGCACTATTGCCCTGACCTTCTGATTAATATCGTAAAAACATGTAGACAATGTCACGTGACTTGTAAGGTTCTTCAGGAGAGCCACTATTGAAGAGCAGGTGAAATAAATATGTGGACCATTTATAATCTGCTGTCAATCATTCACACCTCACGAAAAAACAGCAACCGGATGAAATGATCACCTTTCAATGATACTTTGAATTGTTATTAGTATAAGAAGTGGCAATTACCTTGAAAATGAATAATAAATAAATAAATAAATAAACATCCCTTTCATTCAGCTTTATAACTCCCCTATGCTGCATTAGCCATGTGAGCAATAATAACTAAGTAAGATTTAACTATTGCTCTCCCAATATTTTACTTCTAGCCAGTTCAATGCCGAGCAGCATGTAGTCTGTGGATAGCTGCCTATAATACATTGGGAAAAGTGCTTGGGAAAAGATGAAAATGGTAAAATCATGCCACAGGGGTACAGGAATTAGTCAGGACAACATCGCTCTTATACAGAAACATGTCCACAGGATATACAAAATGGTGTGTGGAATATACACATGAAGAGGATCTCTCCTAAGGACATATCTGTGTTATATTTTACACAAAACACCTATTCAATTTGCTCAGCTTTTTTGACGGAGGGTAGTGGGCCTTGATCAAGCATCGTGGTAGTGCTGGAATTAGCAAAAGCCCTAATCGCCGAGTCAACATTTCCCTCATAAACATGAACTCTGTGAGAATGAACACTAACACTATTTGTTAAAATATCCTGAAACTTAAAATTGAAAGGTACTGCTGATGTTATTAACTTAAAATGACCTTAATACGGATAAAATCACCTGTAGTTCTGCCTTTTAGGCAATTATCCACACAGCCAACTAAGTGGTTACAGCTCAATGAAAATGTACAGTAAATCACGCAGATACAGGTCAAGAGCTTGGGTTTATGGTTATGTTAAACATGACAATTGAGAAAAGGTGACCTTGGTGACTTTGACATGGTCAAAGGAATGGAATTTTGGGACTGACCATGAGTATTTTGTTTGAGTTTGGGTATTTCAGAAGAAGATTTTAAAAAGTTTATAGTAGTAGATCATCTCAAAAAATGCAACATGCCTTCAAGTGGCTGGGACAGCAGCAGAAGATGACATCAGGCTCTAGTCCTGTCACCCATGAACAGGAATCTAAGGCTACAGTGTACACTGACTCACACAAATCTGGACAGTTGAATGCTGGAAAATCTTCACCTGGTTTTTATCCAATCTTCATCTGCTGGCAACTTCTGTGATTTTGATCCTGGCATGGATGTTGGTACCTAATGGGCTGGTTTGAGTATTTCACACACAGCAGGCTCTAAAGTTTACACAGAATTGTGTGAAAAACAAAGAAACACTGAGTGAGATACAGTAAGAGAGGTCACATGCTCACACAAACTGTGAAGTTGAAGATGAAAATATTTTCTTTTTCCCAGTCCATTCAGCTCATGGTTTGATGTGTTGTGCATTCTGAAATGTACTTCTACTCTCCAGGTTTGTAAACAGTTCTTATTTTACTTTCTAAAGATTTTCGGTCAGCTCAAAATCAGCCTGGTCATTGTCTTAGGATATCTCTCATTAATAAGATATTCCTGCCTGCAGACCATCTGCTCTGTTTTTACATCATCCAGTGTAAACTCTAAAAACTTTTGTATTTGAAATTCCCAAGAACTCAGCAGTTTCTTTGGATAACAGCTAGACAAATATGTGCACACTAAAATGCGTCCTATATTGTCATTAAAAAAAATAAAACACACAAACACACACACACACACACACACACACACAAATATATATATATATATATACAGTACTGTGCAAAAGTCTTAGGCACCATATTATCTGTAGTACAAATTTTGTTCTATA
>JAOTRN010000002.1:7022942-7039543 GCA_028566695.1 Bagroides melapterus
TCTAAATAAAACAGCTGGTAGGTTTTACTGAGCATGCTGGAGAATAGGAGTTCTTTTGGTAACTTCTTCACACTCGCACTATACATATATATATATATATATATAACTAAATAAATACAGTCTAGACAAATACAGTCTAATATACATACTGTATATTGGTATATTATAATATATATTTATATTTAATTTAGGTATATGTATAAAATGTATAACTTCTTAACAATATATTAATTGCCTCATGAACAAATTTAGAATGTTATAATCTTCTATGTTATAATCAAGCTGATAATGGAGACATAGCCAAAAGGGGTATCTTTAGAGGGAGTGTGACAGATACACACTGCCGTAGGGGGTCAAAAAATAAAAGAGCAGCATTGTACCAGGGGGAAAACGCTATAAATTGCAGCCTCATAATCCCTCAGAAGTTAAAATGAAATACTGTTTATGTAACACTCCTGAAAAGTTGGGAATATTAGGTTAAAAGCTACTCCAAGCACACACACTGTACATAATACACTTAATACCTGGCATGTATTATTCAGGCATATTCAGAATATTCAGGCAATGCTTTTCAGGTTTGTCTAGTTGTGTACAGGTTTAAAATAGCTAATTTTATCTCAAATTCAAAGTATAAATATGTATTTAGATCTTGATGTATCTTTGTTATTGGATGTCCATTATATACACCCATAAGGCAATCATGAGCAGAGACTCTGACTAATAACATTTCTATGAGAACAAGTTATTCACAGGTACTTAGTGGATAAAAAAAAAAACACATTACTTATCAGCATTACTGCAAAGTGACGTTTTCTGTACACAGACAGTTATTTAATATTTAGGAAAGAAGTCGCCAGTGTTTCAGTGTGATTAGTATGTTTCCTGCCGTGAGAGACTATACAAGTCTAAAACAATAAAACATATTGTGAAATTATAAAAAAAATTGCAATATGGCACAAATGTAACTATATATATGGATATAAATGTGGTGACATTCTTTAACAAAAGAAAATTGTAATTGTTGCTATAGTATTGTACTGAAATAAACAATTCTGTGATTAGAAAATAACTGATCACGTCACTTTGCCATTGATCATTTTTCTATAACAGCATCCCCTGTTATGTACTATTACTCACTTGTATAGTATTTGAAATGTACAGTTCAACCATATTTACTCTCATACCATTTATATTAAAAACTTACCTGTCTAAGTAAATTCTGAGGCAGATACAGTGCTACAGTATTTATAATAAATGGCACTGCTCTATTGTATGCAGATTGAACAGTGTTTCACTCTCCCTGACAGAGGCACTCTTATCTTGGACACAGTCCTAGGACGTTGCACTTGGTGCCCACTCAGTGCTGGATTTCTCACCTCCTTTTCAGGTTTTACATAAATCCTTCAGCTTGGTTTCAGAGCTCCAATTCAGGTTCAAGTCAGGGTGAAGTGGCTCAGGCTGAAAGACCTCACCAGTTGGATCTCTGTTCATAATGTCAAAGGTGATTCCCACGTGGACCCTTGAACTAAGAAGTTATTAAGGCAGAACCTCTGATTTTTTGATGTCTTTCATTTTTAATTCTGTTGGTATATAAAAGAATGTTCAAAAATGAGCAATGCAGCAAAGAATCCTGTATTCAGCTCTTCAAGTTGGACTCCTCTGGTGTTCATGTGCGTCTTCATTTCCTCTCTAGGCTAAAATATCCACCAGCTGGACTTCAGTATCCCAAGGTGATTCTTTGCCATCATTCTCCTCCTGTGAAGTTTTTGTGTCTGTGTAAGTTGAAGCATGCTCTTCCACATAACAGATCAGCCTCGGGTAAAGGCTCAGGTGAACAGAGGTCAGGTTTCAGTGCTGGTGCCAAACAAAGGCTTCAATTTATTCATGAGTGTAGGCTGTACCATATGCACTGGCCGAAAGTTTTTTTTTTTTTTATTTATTTAACATTGTTTTCTTGAGTGTCTAATGTCAGGTTGGACAAGTTAAATCATTAGAATCAGGCTGACAACAGATCCAGATTTTCATAAGATGTGTAAAAATATCTTAGCCTATATGCATTATTATGCAACGCTGGTGAGAGAAGTTATTTTAGTCCACAAAGTTTTTCTGTTGTTTTCCCCTTGTAAAAAATGGTTGCCCTGAGATAAACTCTGACTCAGTTAATGAAGATTTCCAAACTCCAAATTCCTTTCTAAAACTACTTACATCCAACATTTATATGTAAATGCAATTTAATGAAGGCCAAGTTAATTTAATTGAGTAAAATAAATTGAAAAAGAGAAACGAAGAACACAACCTAGTTATAGAACGGGTTGTGAACTCTCTATTAATGTAACTCTCTTGTGCACCACATCGTATCTTTATGGCATATAAAGATGGCATATTTATTTAAGAATATTTTGCATGCATAACTCATGCTTTTAGGGTTATGAGATGTATTAAGAGTGTTTGCTAGTAAACTCTTTCTCCAGGTATTGCAGTGATATTTGATTCCCACCATCCGCTTGTGCACAGAACCGTAAAGCATTCCCGAGTCACTGTACCAATGTACCCTGGAATCAAGTTGCCTAAAATGAAGGTTCTCTATTCAACTGTCTAAACCTAGAGTCAAGTACACAGCTTGGTTTATGCACTGCACCTCCTTTTGTCATTCAGCTTTTGGCTTGTGGGCTGAATATAGCATCACATCTTTAAATGTGAAGGTGTATTGTATGGATCAATAAATACAGGAGAAGCAGATTTTCATCAGATAGAAACTTTTCTGATAGAAAGTATTAGAGTGGAGTATTATACTGTAACTTTATATTTTGTAAATGCACACATTCAAAAAAAGAAATAAAGGATAAAGGCTTTTTGATAAAGGGAGAAAAATCAACAACAAGTCTCATTCTTGACTGTTTTCCTTATAGCCACATCAAAATAGCTTAGAATTAAAATATTATAACAATAATATTAGCACATCTGCTTCACACCTCCAGGGTTGGGGCATGTGCAGAACACTTGCTAGGGGTTTCCTACTGGCACTCCTGGTTCCTTCCCCACCCCAAATATATACTTTAGGGGAAGGGCCAGAATTGCAGTGGGTGTTCTCTTTTCTGCTAGCTCAGCTTTTAGCAGTTATGTGACTGTCAGTAAGTTGGCTGCCCATTCGCAGTTGGACAACAGCTCAGAGATGCTTGTCAAAGGTTGATTTTGGCAGAGGAGCATGGGGATGAAGGCTTGTCGTTAGTGGTGATGGGGGAGTTCATTGCTAGGCTACTGAAAAGGACTGTGGAATGGATCCACCTTTTTCTCCACACCCTGCCCCATTCCACCCCAAAGGAAATGGGGTCATTTCCTTTGGGGTGGAACCAGTCCCCCAAAACCCAGGCATTCCCTAAACCCCATCTCCCCGCATGTCTGACTCTTCTTCCTTGCAGGTTGGTGACTCCAGGGCTACAGGTGCAGTATTGAGGCCTTGGCCTGCTGGGAACCTGGGCAGGTGCTAGGACTGCAGGTGAATTTACATACAGCAACTCAATTCATCTGTGTCACCAAATATTCTAATATCGTTAAGAAGTGTCTGGTTGGATGGGTGGAAGTACAATATTTATATCTGGCCATGGGCAGATGTGTCCCCAAATACAACTGTGGCCTGCCAAAGACCCAAGTTCAAAAGGGAGGTGAGGCATTTTGTGGGGCTTGCTGTCTATTATTAAAGGTGTGTGCCTAATTTTTTTCCATGTCATCAGGACATTAAGGACATTCAGTTTTATTTTAGAGACTGATGTGTTGGACAGCAGGCTGGGGTCCCATGTGGTGGAGAGGGAGGAACACTCTGTGCTGTACATCAGCAACAAGCTCTCAGGCTGAGAGTGTAAGTACAGCATACTCGAGAATGTGTGTCTGGTCATCAAGTTGCCAGAAAGACTGTCTGGGCATCAAGTGGCCTCACACTCCAATAAGTGGCCATTACCTAAATATAATCACATAGTATGTCTACATTTGTGCAGAGAAATCTTTTTTTCAAACCCAATGTCACTATCCATAGTTGGGGTTGGCAAGATGGCAGAGAACCTTTGTGCAAGGCAAATCCATGATCATTAACCAGAGGTGTTGGATATGGTACTGTGATACGGTCAAGGCAAGCATAATCACACTCAGATAATGATGGCTGAGGAAGGAGGAATAAGTTTATTGCATATTTTCAGAAAAACAAGTAAGGATTGGAGTGCTCCAGTAGAATAGCAAACAGCAGAAACTTGCTTGCAGGTTTTAGGAAAGTGTGCTATTATTCTTGCTGTGCTCAGTGGACCTGCTTTCTCATCACTAAGCAATAGAGTGAAAATAGAGAACAAGATAGCTTTTTTATTTTGGTATCTCAAATCTTAACGTGTAAACATGTTGTCATTACTGTCCATGGACGTGAACTTTAGCTGATTTCTTGGTATCCCTGGAGAAGCCTCAGTCAGACATAAGCCACTAATTGCCAGGGCCTCCTTTTAATGTACTACACATTTATATTTAGATATTAGACATTTTTTTTTAACTTAGGATGATAATTCTCACTGAAAATGACCAGTTACACCTCACCTGCCTACTGCTCTGATTCTCAATCCCATAACCAAATCTGTATGCAGGACAAATGCTTGTGAATCTTTAGGGCATCCTTCATGCCTGTGGTCCTTCTTGCCTTTTTCTGACAGGGATGGCTTTGGAGGAGAATACCATCCTAAAAAAAATCTTGTATAAAATTTTTAGTGCTTGATGGTCAGTACACTTTAGCCTAGCACTTCAATCATCTTCTAGCACCAAGAAATGCTTCTGAAGAAATGCTTCTAGGTGGTACCAAACCAAGGCCATAGCCTAAATGCCCACTCTGTGTTGAAAGGTTGCAGAGACTCTAAGGAAGTACTAACAGAGGTTGCTGGAAGAAACTTTTAGTACTCAGCATATCTACTAAAAAGTGGTGATGTAATCAAGTCGTCAAGTAGGTTTTTACGGTCATCCCTCTATAGAGCAATATAAAATGTCATTTCCCCAGGATCATGGAGCAACACATAACAATACAGTAGTACAATACACAAGACCACATACAGTGCAAACACATAAAATTGTGAGACAATTGCAGGGCAATAAATACACAGGAAATCATGTGAAATATTAGCTACTGCAACACTGGACTTTAAACTATGTAAACTGTGTAGTGTAGTGTAGTGCAATAAGCGTATCAACAATATTACCAGCGTAAAGACTCTCATAAATTAAAAAAGTGTCTAATGTAGCTTTGCAAAGTGTATTATGGAGTATGGAGTCTTACTGCTGTTGGGTGTTAAAGTTGGTAATTTATTATGCCTCACCTCTGTAAATACTTACAAAGTCTTAATTTTCTAGTACGGCTGGTTCACTTGGTGATGACGTTAGATGCCTGCTAGAAGTTCAAATCTGACATTTGAGGTGATCGCAATGACACAAATATCTAGTTAAAACTAAACAAGTAGTTCAAGCTTTTTGTAGGGGTGACTCTTTGCTTATTACTTTATATGGAATAGTTAACGGTTTAACTTTCTTGTAGTGAATTTGTTTTAGATCACAAAAGGTCTGTAAACACTTAATCCAACCTGGCAGCCTTGGTCCTGACCTGTTTCTGTTCATGTCTTATCCTTCTTGTCCTATCTTTCTTTCTGTCACAGTCTTTGACAGCTCCTAACTGTTCCCTGGCCTATAATTATTGGCATCTGCATGGTAGAACTTCTAATGAAAAAACACTTTCCACCTGTCTCTTTTTGTGTTTTCCTCCTTTCCTTTCCCCATCACCCAGAGGTCGTAACAGATGTTCCCCAGATTTATGATCAAGCTGTCCCCCCAAACATCCGGACCTCCATCTGGCCATTAGACAAATTAAATGGATAAACTTCTCTAATAGTTTCATTCCTGCTTGACCAAGCAGTTTTTATGCATGACTCCTGACCAAAAACATTTTAATATTAATTCTCTCATAGCCTCCTGCGTTAAAGACTACGTTTCCCAATGTACTGAGCTTCTTTTAATTAATTTTGTCTTGTGATGCCAGAGATAATGAGCACAGTTCAAAGTGTCCTAGTGAAACACACCAAAATTATTATTTTCATTATTAAAAGTAAACAAAAAAATTGTAAATTACCAAGAATATTTTGGTCTTAAAATAGTAGTAAATGATAAAATAGTGTATCACTAAAGCTGTATTTCAGTTTTATTGCCATTTTTTTACTTTTACGTATATAATTAGTAACACTATAAGTCTAACTATCTATAAGCTTAAGATAAAAAAAAATTCATTAGATGTATATAATTTTTTTTTCAATTCTTTTCAATGTTGAGATAGGGTATGTGTACAATCGAGCATGATGTAACCTACAAGCATTAAAAATAAAATAAAACTAATAAATGATGGGTAGTACATGAGTGAGTAAATGTAACCAAAGTCTCAGTGCCCAATTACGAGTCCTTATCACTTAAAAAAATCTTTTGGAAAGATTGTGAGAGTAATGGATTGTAGAGTAATGGAGTAAGTTGAATGACACGGGTTATCACTGTACAATTACATCAAGGTAAATTAGTATTATGATGAAACATTTTTACTGACAGCACAACGATTATACTGTATATAAACATTTTTCCTCCTGGAGTTCTCCTAGTTCCTATCCCCTCGCAAAAACATGCCAGTAGGTGAACAGGAAATGCAAAATTTCTAAAGGATAAAATATAGAATATATAAATTTCTATAATTTATAAAGGATAAAATAAAGGATTCCAGACAGTGAACTTGATTGAACTTTCAACATTCGTTCATTCATTGTCCATACCTGCTTATGCCGATAATACCCGGGTCACAGGGATCAGCTGATGGCTATCCCAGCCATCTACGGGCAAAGGCAATGTACACCCTGGACAGGTCACCAGTCTATTGCAGGGCCACATTCACACTCAACCTACAATGCATGTCTTTGGACCGGGGGATGAAACCCCCGAGGCACAGGGAGAACATGCAAACTCCACACCCACAGGGTGAGGGCAGGAATTGAATCCCCAACCCTGGATGAGTGAGGCAAATGCGCTAACCACCAAGCCACCATGCCCCCTAACTTACAACATTCACGTTCATATGAGAAAGGTGAGTTAACAGGTAGGGTCACAAAAACGTGACCAGTCTCAGAGGCTTCTAGGTGTGCTTTCCATGAAACAGCTTCTTTGCTTGCTCAGTGGTTTATTTTAAACATGTATGCATTAGCTTTCATGTTTGTTAGCCAAGGGTACTTTTAAACCAAATGTCTAGCAGAGCATTATACTCTCTCTGGACATTTCACCAAACTCTTTCCTAAAACTAATGACTTTATGGATAGAAAAGAAGTCAGTTAAACAAAAATAAATTGATATTGGAGGAAATTACCTGCTGAAAAAAAAAAGACCAGTACAGTGACTGGAGATGAAGCAAGCATAGGATGCAGGTGGAATGGATTCAAAGACAGATGGAAATAATATATCCACCATGCAGTGGTGTGGGAGTAAATGGAACTCTCTGCTAACCTTTTTATTATACCCATGAGCATACAACGTGACCGGAATAACCAAATAAGGAACAGACCTGTATATCTTACAAAAGGATGAGATAAAACAATAGTTGGTTGCACGTTCCCCTTTTGGGGAAAATAATCCAGGATAACAATTTGAATGTGAAGAGTAGTGCTTTTGGGCAGACCAAATAATTTTCTTGGAAGGTCACACACAGCCGAATGAAAAGCCATTGCAATGTGTGGTGTGCAGAGGCGGGAAGCGAGCATGTGTTTATTAAGCATCATCCAACAAACATCATTTACTCATAGCAGGGGCAGCAATATTCAGGAGAATAATCCATAATCATCAACCTAATTATGCATGTGGTTTATAACCAGGATGAGAACTGAAGGAACCAAGAAACACAAAAACCATGGCTTAGAAACACACATTTACAAGATACTGTACGTACTGGACCTATACACTAGATATATACTGTTCCGCCAGTGAGGATTGGAAGAACTAGTAAAAAAGCACCCAAACTCGAGATCTACACCAATTACAAGATAAAGGTGGAGACAAAACACAAAATACAAAAAATACAAGAAAAAACATAAAGGGGAAACAAAACAAAGCAACATTTGGCGTTTGACAGAGCACACCCTCAATGCAACCCCCTGTGTTGGCTCTAGGTGGGCACAAAAGAGTTAAAATGGGGTCCTGGACCTCTCGGCAAAACATCCATGAAATGAAGGAGCAGCGTTCAGAGCAAAAGTGGGGAAGTAAATAGGTGAAGAATTTGTTGCTGCAGCAGGGAGCACAGTGACAAAGACTGCAGTCATAGTGGCTGATGCTACAATCTTAAAAAATATAACTGGTGACACTCTAGGGGAATCCTTAAGGGTTGAGCTTTCATTTTAAATTTGCAGGTCTTTTTTTTTTTCCTCCAAAATTTCTGGACATTAGTGCATTGTCTGGACTGACTTTATTTTTCAAGAGATGGCAATTTCTGTCAGGAAAAACTAGGGGGAAAATAAAATAAAATAAAAAGTAGACCCAAACACGGGGATAGCATCAAGCATGGTTTATTTAACAGAAAACAAGACAGAAAAACACTGGGGAAAAACGGGGCAGAAAAAGAAACTGAAACTTAACTAGAAAAACAGGACGCCGGACATAGACAAAACAAAGACGAGGATTCCGCGATAGCAAAAGCCGCGCTGCAGACTTAAATAAAGAACACATGATGAACACACGAGGAACAGGTGTGCAGAAACGGGACGGAGCAAAGGCAAGGGCGGGGTAGACACGTGAACAGGAAACAGAACATAAACATGACACGAGACAGGAATACCGGAACGCCCCCCCAAAGTCCCCAAATGGTCCAAGATCCTGACAATTTCGAACCCATGGCTGGGAATCCAAGACAGACAATCTGGCTATGTTCTCTGTGTGGGATTGATGGTATCCCCTGTCAATCACAGTAGCCATTTACAGGCCTGTGTGAGCTAATGCACTTTGAAGAGGGAAGATAGCACTTTCCTTCACGTTTATTAAACGTCCCTGTTATGTAGCATGAGCAGCAGGTTGAACAGACGCAGCAGTTAGCTGGTTTTAGGTGAGTCAGAGCAAGCACGTTAGCCTGCGCTATTCCCCCTGTTATAGCGGAGAACTAGCTACTAGGTGGGAATTGGGAAATGACCCTCATTATCATGGAGAGCAACATAACAACATAAAAATTACAATCACAATTATAGAAAGCTACCAAGTGGACATGGAGCACTGACATCTGATCTCTGACACTGTATTGTATAATTGGTACTGAATATAAAACCTTTCATTTAAAGTTTAAATTATGTAGGCTTACATTCAAAAGCTATACTAAGCTAAATAATAATAAATAGTAAATAGTAAAATAAAATAATATAAAGTAAAATAAGGGTTATATAATAATGGGTGGTTCAATTTTAATAATCATCTCTTTGAGTGCAAACCTTTAAACCTTGAGCAATTTTGGCAAAAATCTTTATATAGTTACATAAAGTGCATGTTACCATTACCTAACAAGCATTAAATTTATCGAATATTTACTGCCTTCTATTAACAGTTTAATAAATTTGACAGTAATTAATAATGACAAGAATGTTCAATATTTTTAACCACATTTTATTAAACCAGATTTTATTAAAACAACATACACAACAAGAGTTAGTGCTTTTAGCGCAACAGTGCTTCCTCGGTCCTTTCTTGACCGTCCAAGTTTTGGAACCTCTCTCAAAACAGCATCTGAAAACAAAGACGCACAACCAGAATAAAAATATTATCTGCCTGCTTTACTTTAGACCTTTTAATTGTAAATTTTAACCTTTTAAATAAAGTGTAACACTTTAGAGAGCTGATTAACCACAATACTTAAATGTATATGTATATAATGTATAAAGTTATATTAAAATGAATATTTCAGTAAACAGAACAAATATTGTACACGTCATACACATTTAATGCATGAATTTTTACTATTAGTTATTAATAATGTAGCCTCCACACCATGTACCTTAAAACTTCCCTCGTCTGTCCTTGTTCCCTTTCCAGTGGTTCTAGACTTTGTCCAGACTGTAGACCTCTCTGATTGTGTAGACCGGATACTCATTCGCTGATCTGAGTGGATGGTCTGAAGTCGGTTGCCTGAATATGTCTTGATACGATTCAACAGGCTGAAACCACGTTCACAGTCTGAACCGGACGTTTGGAATGTCCCGCAAATTTCAATCAACTGTGCAAGCTCCGCGAACTCCTGACTTGTTGGTGTCGAGGTTAGCATCTCAGCAAATGTCTGTAGCGCCACGGTCTTTTGTTTTTAGCACATTAGCACAAGTAGCACATTATCGATCAGTATTTTGATTTGTTCTGGGTTTGACTTGCTCTTATTGGCTCTCCCCAAGAAGCTGCTTAATCGCAGTTAGATGCTTTCAGTTGTACAATGCTTTTGCAGCATCAATGTGACATTTGGCATTTTAGGTAGTCAAGTTTCCACTCTGTACACGTTTTCCCGGTGGAAAGCTCTCCTTTGATTTTAGCATCGGAGCAAATTTTGGCTCCGTAGCTGAATATTTCAGACGATTTATCAGGACCATCACTGGTATCTGTTTAAAAGTCAAACAAAGCTTCTTCTTAGGATGTAGCAGAGATGTTTCATCTTTTCGTTATGCCATTGCTGTGTGGATGTCTGTGCGGTCTGAATTTGTGCTTCACTTAGTCAACAAGGGAACATTGTTTGATTGTCTCGGTGTCCAATTTATCAACAGAGGCTACATACAACAGAGTATCACAGAAACACATTTCTCACACTTCACTCCTTCTTGTTGTATTTAAGCTTAGACAATGCTGCATTTTTTTACCTGAATCATAGATTCCCGAATTTCAGCCAGAGAGTATTTTTTCATGTGCCGGAACGTGCGATCCGATGACAGGGTGATTGATGGCAGGATTAGCCATGCTGCCATACATTCTATATATTCTATTATCAACCACAGGGAAGGCAGACAGGCGCATAAGGGCTTGATGATGGAAAAAGCAGGGCAGAATTAAGTTTGTTGGAGCTAAGGGCAAAAGTGTGTATAGCTCTGACAGTACAAATCAATTTGCCTCATAGTAATGAGCTCTGACGGTGTGTTGGCCTAACGTGTTGTCGCCCTCTCAGTTTCAATGCAATAAACAAGTTTACCTTGTAAACATACAGCATCATCGCACCGTCTGGATCAACTATCATTAAAGTAAGGCATACATTTACAGAACACAATGTGGGAAAAGAAGGGGGAAAAAAAGACAGGAAGAGATCAGCAGAACACAAATACAAAACTGTCATTTTGTGTTCTCTCAGTGTTCGATATCGATATGCTTTAGTGTCAAGCCAAATGGTTGCTTGCAAGAGATTTAGAGAAAGTCAGCCAGAAAGAGAGAGAAAGTTATGTCTCTTGTCCTCATGTAGGATTTAACAAGTGTTTATTGGGGCCATTAATCTCCTTTTTAAAAAAAAATAAAAATAAAAGGAAAAATAAAAAATAAATAATGTTAAAAATAAAAAATGTTAAGAGTTGGATTGCAGTGCCTACCAGTGACACAGTTACAGTCGTGTGTATTACTTTTCAAGTAATACTGTATGTAGCTTACATAATTTATCATGGCACTAGAGAAATAACACAATATGAATGCTTTATTCGCAACCATAACGTGTTCTGATACGAATACAGAACTTTTTTTTTTTTTTTTCAAAAAGACAAGTGCATCTGGTTGGGAGAAGCATTGTGCATCAGGACTGGGATCCTACGGGACACGACAACAAGAAGATACAGATATTTCGAGGTCTAAACTAATAGTGAATAGACACCGATAGTGATATTGTGTTATACGTTGTTAATTTGTTTGCACATTAGCTATGGAATTAGGCAGTTAGTAGTCTATAACTAAAAGCATTTCTATAAATAAATAAATAAATCTTCTTAAAAAAAAGTGCTTTTTGAAAAGCTCTGTGTTCTGACATCAATCAGACCGAGACGTCAGCGAAACTGGCATGCTTCTCCATGGCTTTGCGGATGATTCATTTTGCATAATCGTGATTTCAGGATTTTCAGACGGTTCATATACAGCCTAAAACTGTAACAGCCTCATGGCTGGGTTGGCATTAGCATGTTTTCGTGATGATTGTCCGTATCTCTCTGTGGTGTAGATTGCAAATAAAATGTTTAAATCTATTTGCCTCCCTTCCTTTAATACTACTGGAAAGGAAAATGGCATATTTATCGTGGGCTTGCTTGAAGATTGGTTTCTCCGGTCTCTCCTGCTGGCTGCATGCCTGGTCTGCACAAAACTAATTAGATTGGCTCACTGCCTTCAGTTTATCAACAAGAAAAAATGTTGCCAATGCTAGGGCCTGTTGACTTCAGTGTCCAGAATTGAAGCCAAAATTACAAACATGATTAGGCTACACAGAACAGACAGAACAGGGTGAATAGCCCACGGATGCAACAGGTTCGACTGGGGAGATCGTCTCATTATCGTCGATCGGGCCGAAAGATTTCAGAATCATTTGTGTGGTGGCTCAAGGAATATTTGAAGGATCCCCCATTCTCATACATTTGAATTCATCAATACGACTCATTAATTAAGCTATGAATATGAATCATTTTTCACTGACAAACTTATTACTTACTGCAACTCGCCAGAATGATATAATTAACCGAAACCTAGAGATCATTCAACCAGCTCTTGTCCTAATTTTTTTTTTTTCCCCATTTCATTTTCCTCATTTTCATATTTCAATCTATTTCTACGAACCATGGCCCGGAGCACTCGCCGTGTTCGACTCCTCAGAGATGGTAAGTGTCAGTGACGATAGAAGGTTCAGGTTTTTTCCACCATGGTTCAACATCAAAGTAGGTTTGAAGTGTGGCACTGAAACACTTTCTCATTCTTGTCACCTCTCGGTACGTCTCCAACTCACAAAAGGTGACACAAATCAAATCAAAGCACAAGCTCTTACACTTCTTTTTTACTGCTAATTTGCTCGTTCTGCCATTGCTCTTGACAAATTTTCAGGCAAATTTCAAAATAGCATACCATTAAAACAAATAGTAAATAATGCCTTCTGGCTATTTGTAACACAACCCTCACCTATGAACCCAGCAGATGTAAGGGGAAATAAAGCATATAGAATTTGATATACAGTATACTACTGTAGAATTAAGAAGATATTTACAGCACAGGTACATACAGTGAGCTCTGATAGTCTGAGAGCACTATTCATTCATTGTCCATACCTGTTTATTCCAGGAATACCCAGGTCACAGGGATCAGCTGGGGCATCTACAGGCAAAGGCAGGGTACACTCTGGATAGGTCACCAGTCTATCGCAGGGCCACATTCAAGCCTACTTTATACTTCTGCGTAGGACATACGCCGTATCCTACACAAGGACGCAACCCCCTGCGCCGTACCCCACAGCGTGACTTGCGCACGCCTCCCGAAAAATGTAACTACATGTCAAGTCGACGTAGAGTGCAAGGCCTCTGATTGGTCGGTGTGGTAACCCCCTACATCCACCATGGTAAAACGATATCTGGCATCGCAGGTAGCCATCAATACAATAGAGTGTGTGCCCTTGTAATTGTAGTAGTCGCTCCCAGCGTGCGGTGGTGCCTTTATGCTGACATGCTTTCGTCTATGCTACCAACACAGTTCGGAAAGTTCCACAGTCGCCAAAAATCAGCTGCAATACTTTCCGATTGGGTGACTGTATGGCAGGGAAGAAATTCTGGCTGCAATGCTTTCCACAAAGCTTTACAGACCTCCGAAACAATGGACACTGCGCTTGCTGACACTTTGTACCTAGCTGCTACAGCCTGTTGGCTTCAACCTGAAGCTAAAAACGAAGGGTGATTGCCAGATTCCTTAAATTTTTTCCTCTTTTCAGTTTCAGGGCTTGCAACAAAAGTAATTGTTTTTCAGCTCCAACTCTAGCATGATACGCTCCCTTGCACTCGCTATTGTTTATTATGACGCGGACAGATACACAGAACTATAAATTGTTATGACGCCGTAAGCTAAGTGCGTATCATATGACGTATGTCCTACGCAGAAGTATAAAGTAGGCTTCACACTCACTCCTATGGGCAATTTAGAGATGCCAATCAACCTACAATGCATGTCTTTGGACTGGGGGAGGAAACTGGAGTACCCAGAGGAAACCCCTGAGGCATGGGGAGAACATGCAAACTCCACACACACGGTGGGGGTGGGAATCGAACCCCCAACCCTGGAGGAGTGAGACAAACATGCTAACCAACAAGCCACCATGCCCCCCTCTGAGAGCATTAGTGAAAATATTTCTATTTTGCATATCTATCTTTTCAACTTTTCTATTACTTTCAGTAACTTGAGTGAACTCCTGAAGCACTAAAATAAATGGACCAGAGCACACCCCTTCTACATATGCATATGTTTATATTTAGACAGGTACACAGAAATAGAACAGATATTCTAGATTCAATATATAGTCTGTCTTTTCGTGTTTCCTGCGCTGAAGCTTTTACTTTTTCTTTTTAATCTTCCTAATTTTAATCTCTTTCCAAAAAGTCATTACTTAGTGAAATTTAATGTTAAATGTTTACATTTTAAAAACTAAATGGGAACAATTACCAGTCAGGATCCCTGGCAAAGTGTAAAAGGAAAATATTGTAATCTAGAAATACTGTATGTGTAAGACGTAGCAGTACAATCGCACCGAAAGAGGAAACAGAGCAGTTAATAAATACAAAACGATCGTTTAGTTACTAAACACGCGACAAAACGAATACAAAACATTTGACAGTATTTATGAGAATAAAGGCTTAACCTTTTAATAGTCTATTACATATTAACAATGGGGTACATGCACAGATCATGAGAAAATTAAATCGTTATCACGACAAAACAAGAAAGAAAAAAATATAATAATGCATTGCCTCTTAAGACTTCCGTAAATATTAGCGCTTTGTTTTTGTTTTTGTTTGTTTAAGAATTTAATTTTGTTTTGACCGACCAAACAACTTACGTTACTTTACTTGTTTACAGACATTTTTTTCCACATTTATTATTAGCAGTATGTATTTATTCCATTCTGTTTTTATAATTGTTGTCTTATCTTTTAAACAAAAACATGGTTTTAAATAAAATAATGTAAAACAAGGGAAACTTGTTGATGTGTGAAGAACTGTAGTGTGAAATTTGCAGTGTGTCACTACAAATCAACGCAGTTATTATTACTATTACTATTATTCTCAGCTTTATCCTGCAATTAAACATTGTCCCCCATTCACTAGACATTAGGTCTCAGAGAATGTTGAGATGAGGATGAAAATAATATCAAAAATATGCTGCAGCCTTCACAGTCAACAAACCTCAACCCATCCGTACAGCTAAGGGAAATTTTGAACTGACGCGTTAGACGATTTCCACTACATCATCAAAACACCAGCTGAGGGAATATTTCAGTCCAGTTCCAGAGACCTGTCGAACCGGTGCCAAGGTGCAATGAAGCAGTAGAATATTTCCTGATAAAAAAAGTAGTGGAAAGGATATCAACCTTTGTAGCCTTTTTGCATCTGTGACTCCAGATTAGCATCTGTCTTATTCTAAAATACATTATTCCCCCAGAGCAAGTATGAGTCATTTTCTTCAAGTTGGCTTCATTTGCCTGCATTATCATTCTGGATAGCAGCACAGTCAAATAATCAGTGCAGACTGCACAGTAAGTGTACTGTCATTTGCATGCATTCAATCCGGTCATTTGCATATGCACTCTTTTTTTGGTTCAGGCTGTGCAGAGGTGATCGTCGAATTGTGCGGAACTCTATGAGCGGATTAGCCCAAGTTTAGGAAGGTGAGGTTAGGCAATTCCCACATGACTTCATTAAAAGTCCATGGGTAATTACTTCAGCAGACACGAGACTTGTGACACACAGGCACACTCAGACACACACACGCACACGCACATGCACACTTGAGTGCTGTAATTAACTCAGGAGTTTAAGCTATTTCAGGCACAAGTTGTATGATTTATGCCTTATGACTTATGACCTTAATCTAAAAATGTCCACTTTGTTCTGCAAAAGCACAGTCATACTATTTTTGTGGGTCGCCCTTTTCTTCGACAGAACAACTGATAGAGAGAGTGTGTGAGAGAAAGAGAGAGAGAGAGAGAGAGAGAGAGAGAGAGAGTGAGCGAGACAGAGAGAGAGCGTGTGAGTTAGAGAGAGAGAGAGAGAGAGAGAGAGAGTGAGCGAGACAGAGAGAGAGAGTGTGAGTTAAAGAGAGAGAGAGAGAGACAGAGAGAGCGAGAGAGACAGAGGGTGAGTTAGAGAGTGAGAGAGAGAGAGTGAGTGAAAGAGAGAGAGAGAGAGTGAGACAGAGAGAGAGAGAGAGTGAGTTAGAGAGAGAGAGAGAGAGAGAGAGAGAGAGAGAGAGAGAGAGTGAGAGAGTGAGTGTGAGAGAGAGAGAGAGAGAGAGAGAGAGAGAGAGAGAGAGAGAGGGTGAGAGTGAGAGAGGGGGGGGGA
>JAOTRN010000002.1:7104177-7115539 GCA_028566695.1 Bagroides melapterus
GAGAGAGAGAGAGAGAGAGAGAGATGGGGAAATACAGGGCATAAAATGACAGTGATTGCAGCTTCAGCACAGATGGCCTAGTTTTATTTATTGCTTAACTCACAACATCCTAGCAGTCAAAGCTCATTTTTCTCCCTGTTTTATTTAGAGGTAGAAGTCACAACTGACATTGAGTTTGCTGAATATAGACTCATCTCTATAGCTATGCTTGATGTGTAGAAAAGCGCTGAATGATATAGATACGCTATGCCTGCTGATAGGGCTTTTGTGGTATTAAACAGTATATTCCAATGATGTTTTTAAAGCAAATACAGAAACAGCAAAAGACAATCTGGGAGCGAAATGTCTGTGCTTGCTGGGGTTTAAAATCTTCCTGAATAGTACAGTATTTCATATGTTGCCAATTAAAGTGTCACATTTGTAACCGTATCACAAGTAAGACATCCATTAAAATAAATATGTCTCAGAATTTCTGATAGACTTAATGTATTAGGGGAGATAATATAACACCAGGCCTTTGCCTCTAAAATGAACAGTTGGTTGGAAACTCACATACACTGCCAAGCAGTTAGGGAGGGTTGCTGCAAAAAATAGACTTTGTTTACTGGACAAATTGTCACAGGCAAAATGTGTCAGTTTTGTAATTTGTGACAGCGCTGCAATTAGGAAAAGATAAAGTGACTGCTTAAAAAAAAAAGCACATAACCTGGTGAGTAATAGACTACAGAAAAGCAGAGGGATGAAGACATGGCAGTTGATTCACAGTCATGAACCTCAGCCTGCGTGTTTTTTTATTGAACCCACTGGTCAGCTCAGGAACACCAGAAGTCCCCCAAAAAAACTACATAAAACAATTGTGGTGGGTGACAGGACAAGTCTTCCTCTGGTGAAGAAAGACTTTTTCATAACAGTTGTCTATGTCAAGGACAACCTCCGGGTTGTAGGTGTAGCTGTGTCCAAAGCAATAATTGAGAAAACCATTTGCCAGCATGAATACAGAGGGTTTATTAATAAAAGGAAAGACCAGAGTTTGCCAAATATCTATAAAAAAAGGCTTTAGCAGTTGTGGAACAACATCCTATGGACAGATGAGACAAACATAAACTTGTGCCAGAATGAAGAAAAGTAAATTGTATTTAAAAGGGAAGGAACTACTCGATGGCATCATGTGCATGACTGGTAATATTTGTAGATACGTAGATCCACAGCATTAGATCAGAGAAAGATTTTCCATGTTTCCACACCTCCAAATCTCCAAATCTCATATATTTCCCACACTGAAGCATGGTGGTGGTAGTTTCATGGTGTCAGGATGCTTTTTGTTATAATTAACATGGACCAAGACTAAGCGATTAAAAACCAAGAAAGCAAACGAGTTAGAACGGTTGAGAATTTGTGGCAAAACTTGAAAATTGTTCACCAAAAGTTGTTCTCCATCCAACCTCATAGAGCTCGAACAATTTTGCCAGGATGAATGGACAAAAATATCAGCACTCTGATGTGCACAGCTGATAGAGAACACTAGAAGCTGTAAGTGCAGTCAAAAGCCATTTTACCAAAAGCTGCAGCCAAAGATCATTCTGAAAACTTATGCAACCAACAAATCTATGCTTTTTTTGTTGTTGTTGTTCAAGTAACCGTTGTATCAAAATAAAAATATTTTGCACATTTTCACTAAATCACCATGCACATGTAACAATACTAAAAATCCCTTATACATTTTATTTCGATTCATGATGTTTAGCCTGTTTTAACTGTATGCAGAGCAGTTCATGCTGGAAACCTTGTGACGACGACATGTGGCAGCTGAAGACATGTTTCTCTACAAAATCCTGCAGCAGCTCGAGACAGATCAATAACACCTCAAGAAGACTTCAAGCCAGATCATATTTCAAGTCTTAAATATGCCAGAGGTTTCAGCTGAACATTAGACTGAATCCTGGTCGCTCAGCTTTATACTGCTGGAAGCTAACATATTTTATTAATTACTTTTATTAGTTAAAGATTACGATTAAATCATGTTGGCTTCCATAAAATTTAAGATACATAATTAATGAGACTGTTTATTTAAATCAGTTGATTCTTTAGCAAGATTGACTCTTAACTTGAGACAGGTTAATTAAGTAGATTTACAGCACCTACACTTTACCTGTATTTGCTATATTTTTTATGCTTCCTCTATGATACATCTGTAAAATATCTAGCTTCCAGTTTGAGGAGGTATATTTGACTTAAGTTTCTGGTGCTTCCTGGGTGAGGAGGCACATATTTTCCTCACAATTATATAAACACGGTGTCCTTCCATTACTACAGTATGAAGCACTTTGAAAAGGCTCACTCTACAAGAACATCATGTTTTTAGGGTATGTTTTCTGTCCTGGCTCAATAATGCCACTTCTGTATTCCTTTTCAAAACCATAGCTAAAGATTTTCCTAGTGCACTAGCATTCATTGTGAAAAAGGGCCAGAAATTAATGAAGCACCCTTCAATATACCATTGTGTTTGTTATGGAATAAATTACGCATGCAGTATATGAAATATCACACAATTGACTATTCATGAACTGGTTGAAATAAAACGAATGAATGGAATATCAGGATAGAACTTACCTACTCATTGTTGATGAGCTAATTCACTATGCAAACGTGTGATTTGATATTCTGTAAACAATGTTATCTGTCAGTGAATGGAGAACGTTCTTTTTTACTGCAGTCGTCTCATTTCTCTGGCTGATGCACTGTACAACATTTGCCACTGTTAGTTGACTTCTCAGAGTTTTTGACATTCCACATTTAATCCATCAATGAATATCAGTTTTGACCATCTCTGGACAACCTAATTACTTAGACCATTAATGTCCATGGTTTTAGCTGCCCAGCAGCCTCAGGGTCTCTAGGTGTCTGATTTTCACTGTGTAAGCTCATCTGAGTAGACAGTAATACACTTATCCTCACTACATCATGAAGCCTGTGTCCTCTGGATACCATCAATTCTATTCTACCTTTTAAACAGTAAGCAGACGGCTCTGTCAAACAGATACGCATCGGAAATGCGAAAGGAGAGAACGAATGTGCTGCCCACAACTTACGTGGCAAATATAATATGATAATACAGCATACATCCAGCACTGAAATTCAAATGTATGAACTGTAATAGAATTGTGCGTAGATGCTAACTTTTGTTCAAGATCTGCCCAAGGCTCTTATCAGCCTCTGCAGCCTCACCTATCTCTCATTTGCTAACACCATCTGTTATCGGTTGTAAACAGATGGCAAAGTCTGATTGATTCATTGATTTGATAATTCACTTAACATCATGCTTGTGGCACACCTGTGAGGTGGCGCTATTTTTGAATTAGGATTAAAGAAAAATGAGTCTTGCTTATGTTATTCTTTTCTGTACTGTCATCTTTTTAGAAGACATTATGTACTCATTATGCATCATTTATCTGTATTTTCATTTGAGCAACATCTGGTGCACTGTCACCAGCTACTGTTTTGGCATGCTATTAGTTATTATGAACATGGATCATATGGATATGTGGCTGCATTGAAAAGGTCTTAAGAAAAAAGCTTATTATGAGACACATAATTTGTTATCCATACTGCATTGAAGGGTCCCATCGTTTCATTTAACAGCAGGTTAGTCCCACCTATTCACTTTATAACAGGAAAGCTCCACCCATTGACTATACAGCAGGAGAGCTCTTCGAATTCACCCTATAAGCAGAATTGTCCCACCTATTCACTTTAAAATAGGATAGCCCCTCCCATTCACATTACTGTAGGATAGCCCCACCCATTCACATTACAGCAGTATAGCCTTTACCATTCACTTTATAACAGGAAAGTGCCACACATTCACTTTAGAGCAGGATAGCCCCTCCCAGTTACATTACTGTAGGATAGCCCCACCCATTCACTTTAGAGCAGGATAGCCCCACCCATTCACTTTAGAGCAGGATAGCCCCTCCCATTCACATTACTGTAGGATAGCCCCACCCATTCACTTTACAGCAGGATAGCCCCACCCATTCACTTTAAAGCAGGATAGCCCCTCCTATTCACATTACTGTAGGATAGCCCCACCCATTCACTTTAAAGCAGGATAGCCCCACCCATTCACATTACTGTAGGATAGCCCCACCCATACACTTTTGAGCAGGAAAGCCCCTCCCATTCACATTACTGTAGGATAGTCCCACCCATTCACTTTAGAGCAGGATAGCTCCTCCCATTCACTTTGTAAGCAGGATTGCCCTTCCCATTCACTTTGTAAGCAGGATAGCCCCACCCATTCCCTTTAGAGCAGGCTAGCTCCTCCCATTCACTTTGTAAGCAGGATAGCCCCACCCATTCACTTTAGAGCAGGATAGCCCCTCCTATTCACATTACTGTAGGATAGCCCCACCCATTCACTTTAGAGCAGGATAGCCCCTCCCATTCACATTACTGTACGATAGCCCCACCCATTCACATTACTGTAGGATAGCCCCACCCATTCACTTTAAAGCAGGATAGCCCCTCCTATTCACATTACTGTAGGATAGCCCCACCCATTCACTTTACAGCAGGATAGCCCCACCCATTGACATTACTGTAGGATAGCCCCACCCATACACTTTAGAGCAGGAAAGCCCCTCCCATTCACATTACTGTAGGATAGTCCCACCCATTCACTTTAGAGCAGGATAGCCCCTGCCATTCACATTACTGTAGGATAGTCCCACCCATTCACTTTAGAGCAGGATTGCCCCTCCCATTCACTTTGTAAGCAGGATAGCCCCACCCATTCACTTTAGAGCAGGATAGCTCCTCCCATTCACTTTATATCAGCAAAGCCCCACCCATTCACTTTAGAGCAGGATAGCTCCACCTTTTTATTTTACAGAAAGAGCACTTTGATCTTAGAAGGAGTATTTTATGAGTAGCCCAGTTAAATTCAGTATCAGATTTTAAATTAATTCAACTGCTTTATTGACTTTATTGACAGCTTTGGCTAAAAGCAATAGTTATTGTTTTAGGGATTTTTGCCATTATCATTACAATTCTAATTTAATTTTTATCATATTACTGTGTGTTAAGTGTGAAATGCTATTCCTCAGCCTTTCTTTAATCTTTACATCTGTATAGTTGTAGCACTAAAGAACGGAATCTGTATAAAACGAGGCACATTTTGCACATTTCATTTACTGGCATTGATGATGATTTCCATTTAAAATCTCTGTGTATAAAGTCCTTTAAACGTTTGATTTAAAATAACTACTACAAAGAAAATCATTTTGACACAGTTGGGTTTCATGGTGCTTTTCTCTCCATCCCACTCTCTCTCTCTCTCTCCATTAGACATAATGTATCTAATCCACTTCCTGATTTATCGTTCTCTTCATAATCCCAGCTTGCATGTGGTATGTGAGTGGCTCGAGCTGATCTCTCCTTCTCCACTGGACTCTGTGGTGATGATGCACTAGCCCTAAACCTTAGCCTAGCCAAAAGTGTAATGATTTCTGAAGCTATTGTAGCGTTAAGCTTTATTCCACATGGTCGACCAATCTAAAATCCCAAGGGCACTGCGATTAAGTGAAAAGTGAAGTTAGCTGTAAAGTTAGCTCAGTGTGAACTCCAGAGTGTTTGACTGGATCTAGGTAATTACTATAAGTTTCGACTAAAACTTAAGGGATTGTCTGTATACTTCCTGATGGATGAGTGATATTTCTGCTACCAGTCTCTCCAAATCTCTCCATTTTCCATGTACTTCTCCCATGTAGATACCCAAATGTTCAGTGGTGATGGGCAACCATATTCAAAGCCTCATGCAGGATTGTGTATGTTGTAATAACATTATTTTGACCCTGAGGGCCCACACCAGCCCTGTGACACACCACTTATAAGCAAGATTTAACAGTGGTTTTAAACTCAAGCAATTCTGTATTCCAGTTAGTCTTCATCTCCATTTCTTTTTCACTTTACTCAATAGAAGTTCATTAAAATCACACAGTCAAATTTCCTGTACGCTTTATTTAACATAGTGATGTAAAACGATCCCATGAGTTTGCCATGAGTTTTTGCATGTGGACAAGATAAACAGTCTGTTTATGGACTGCTTCCCGGTCTTATGCCATGTATTTATAGGGCTGTGTTTTAATTACAGCTGAACCAGCTTTATCTGTAGCTTTCCCTCATATTTCACTGACAAGCTTGTGACACACATTAGATTTCCTGATAACCAGCACATGCCATTAGCACATGAGAAATACGGACCAGGCTGACAGAAATGACACGCCTCTCTCACCATGCAGATGCAACGCTTAGAAGCGTGTAACGTCTTTATCGGGTTTATCCCACATTATTCTCTGTGCAGCAATGGCAAACATCAATGTTAAACAATGCAAGAGCTTTAAAACCTTACACCATCTTAATAGTTGCCCTCAGCTGTTTCTCAAAACTAAAAGAACTGTGATAATGCATTCAGAAGTATTTACTAATACATTCAGACATTGAATTTGAAGCACGGATCTTTGTTTAATCTGACGTCACATTGTCCAGCTTTATTGTCTCCGCTACACTTATATTAATACTGCATAACATATGTGTTAATTTTTTTCTAGACCTGCTCAACCAATGCACAGAACGAATGCCCTCTGCATGTTGCTGCCATTTTGCATATGCCGAATTAAAGACGAGTATAAACCCACCCTCATGTGACGCATCCGGTAAAATCAGGGTCACTCTCATTACTAGAAGTGAGAGTTGTGTCCTCCTCTGGCTCCAACCAGGCCAATTCAAACATTTCTGATGAGTGCCACATGAAGCAGTTCCATTTTTAACGATTCGTTCCACACCAACTGCTTTAAAAGCGGTAAAAATGCAATTTGTAATCTTAGGTATACAGTGTATATATGAAAAAGTAGTCAAAATAGCAAAACAAAAGAAATGTAAGTATTATGCACCGATGAGTAACACCATACTGCTGTACTGCTAGGTTGAGATAAATGAAGTGTACCTGAAGCATGTACTTATTCAGCCAAAAAAAAAAAGTCTGGAGTGTTGGACACTATTACCCTCAACAGTGTAGTAGTGTAATAGTGTCTAACACTCAAAATAAGCTTTGCTTACATCGTAGAAGAGGGGCAGGGATACTAAGGGGTTGGTTCTGGATGAAACTCTAGTGGACATCTTTTAAATGTCCTTTAAATGATGAGTGTTTGACGTCATTCGCCACTGAATGGGAAACGGCTTCAACTTCCGGTTAGTGTTCTCTAAAATTCATGCACAGACTGTAAAGCACACAGTGTACAGTGTGTAGCGTGTAGGAGGTCAATTTGTGGCACAGCTTTAATACGAGTTATTTTTAACAGTAAAATCGAAATGTATTTGGAAAATGTCTAACCTTTGTTGATCAATTTGTTTGGTAGCTGGTCAGGTCAGCTGATGAACACCTAGCTGCATTTTTAGCAGCGATGAGTTTATAGCCGCACTATAAAGCTGGTTTTGCGCAGATACCTGTGCCTAGCAGATGAATGAGCATTCTCTGACTATTCTCGCTGTATAGGAATCAGCTGACCTTGTTTTTTTTCTTCTTGCTGCCAACATGAAGACGCTGTTCATGACACCGGATTAGCCGCCTTGTTGGCAGACTCTGCGGTTTCAAAGTGAGGAGGAGCACAGTAGGATCAAATGGCTGTTATTACAACTGCTCAGTGGGGAAGGATGTGAATCAGAAGCAGGAGCTAATCCTGCTAAAAAAGCTGATGAATGAAAGAGACGACAAGGGTGGAATCCCAGTAATTCCTGCTGAATAGACGGAGATGAACATCTAACAGAGAAACTAACGGGTTGAACGATGAAGAAAGAACATAATGTGAGATGAACCGAGACTGCAGCTAGCTAGATATTGATGAATTGCTTGATCAGAACTGATTTTGGTGTTTAATTCACCAAATTGCTTTTACAATATCTGGTGCAATGGACAAATGAACTAAAAACACCTGCGTTCTCAGGTGAGTATGGACAGTGAGATATAAATAATTTAACAGGACCTTGTTATCTTGCCAGGGATGGACATTTGAAAGGTGTGACAGGAAAGAAGAGAAAAAAAAATCATTTTGGAGGGCAGAAGAATGAGCAGGAAACCACCAGAGAGAGAGAGAGAGAGAGAGAGAGAGAGAGAGAGAGAGAGAGAGAGAGATGAAATGGTTAAGCAGAAGGAGAAATAGAGGTGAGTTTCATGTCCTCCTGGACAAGAGGTTGAAAAGTAATACAGGTATTTTTTTTTTTACAGTGGCAAGCATACAAGTGAAAGTTCTTTTCTGAGGAAACAATATAAGCCGCTGTCTCATACTGAAGAACTATATCATTCTCTCACAGAGAAAAAGATATCATCACATGCTCAGGCAGTGACAAGAAGCGAATTTTTCTGTCTCACTCACATACACACACACAGTAGCTCACTCACGCACACACAGCCAATCTGTATTGGTAAATGTTCCAGTAAAGCTGCCATCACTCAGAGTTGGCCCCAGTAACCCCATGGTGCTTCAGGATATTGCTGAATCCAACCACTTCTTTCTTGAGTTAAACTGCGGAACCAAAAGCTTTACAACGCTTGGTGTTTTACAATGCAGCCTATTGGACTACAGACTAAAATACGCAACCAGAATGGGCCTGAGAATATTTTTGCATTAGTGATTAAAAAAAATCAAATACTTTTAAATCAAATGTCTTTAATAGTAAGAAATGCTGGAGCAGGTAATCCAAAACCTTTTACATAAAACAGTGAATCAGTGCTTCGGCTAATAACACCAATTCAGCAATTTTTAATACTGTATATATTTTGATGCGTAAGAGAATTTAAACTGTTTCTGGAAACATAATATTATGAGCAGAATAACTACAATTTAGCAAGAGCATAACTCACTGAGCCCCAGAAAAGGTACATAACCATCAGCTGTTTAGATCTCTATCAAGCACTTACTCGCTGACTGCTCGGACATCGGCTCGTCCGCATCAGCCACACGGTTCTCATATCTGATAGCGAGCGGAAAAGAGAAACGCAGACACACTCACCCTGAGAGGAGCATGAGAGCAGAGCGAGAGCTGCAGCCTCCCGATGCGCTGGGACATCTCCGTTCACTTAGCGCATCACTCTGGGGAGGCTCGAGGAGCTGAGACACTCGCAGTGTGGCTTGAGGTGATGCCGGAACTGTGCCTTATACACACACAAACACACACACACCGCAGAAAGTGTGCGTGTGAGCCTGAGTGCAAAGAGACGGGTGCTGTTGCACATCCACAGCAGATGAAAGTGTCAGAGTGATCTGCTTGAAGAAGCTTGGGAAAAGAGTCCAGATTCCAGAAAAGTCCAGGATATCTCTCTCTCTCTCTCTCTCTCTCTCTCTCAGGTTCTCACATCACTGAGGGTGTCTCACACATCCACACGCTCTCGGCACACGCCACACACACGCACGCACGCACACACACACTCACGCACAGATTCACGGAGGCTCTCTGTCTCCCACTGCTGCAGTCTTGTGAATGTGTATGTAAGAAGGAGAGGTATAAAAGCAAGGGGGTGGACAGGGAGGCAGAACAGGAGATTGGAGTTGGAAAGGGTTAGGGGATGGAGAGATAGAGAGGGGGAAGTGTGAGAAAGAGGAGGAGGAGAAGACGTGTGGATGTGAGAGCGAGAGAGAGAGAGAGAGCGAGAGAGAGAGAGAGCTCTGGGGAAGTCCGGACTAGTCAGCATGCGTTGATCAGTGAGCAGTTATATAATCACTGAACAGGGAGGAGAGAAATGTGTGTGCGTGTGTGGATGCCTGTGTGTTTGTCTTTTGTATTGTCTGATTTGAGCTTATTAGAAGATGACATGGAAGGGAGAGGGAGAAGAAGAAAGGACAACGGAAAGGAGAAAGGTGGACATAGCATTACTTGGATTGTTAATTAATGTGCGTCTACTATGTGAATAGTAATTAACAACATTCCTGTGGGACTGGATCAACATTGTTCTTAACCACTGATTTTCACACACACACACACACACACACACACACACACACACACACACACACCTCATGCATGTCATTGTTCACCTTCTGGAACACCATTTTGATCTGTAGGATTTTGTTTTTCATCATAGAAGCCTAGTTTGTTATTGTTGTCACTGTTTATAAGACAACTGATTTAATGCAGCTTGATTTCTGACTAAAATGAAGAATTACAACAATAAAGAAATGCCTATACATTATGGCTTTATTCCAATCCCAGTATATAGATCATATCTGTATCTCTATATATTTTTACACCTGCATGAAAGTAAACAGCTTCCTCTTGTGCAATTTTTTTTTGTTCTGTCCTATGGGATCCCAGTTCAAATGCACTCAAGTCACTCTGTGAACCTTTCTGTCAAGCTTTTTTTTAAAAAAAAAAAAAAAAAAAAGTCTTCTAGTCGTATCTGTATTTCAATTCATTTAGGACACATTTTTTGCTTCAGAGTGTAATAATGTGTTCGTGTTCAGCCGCATCGCTATTATACGCTATATACTTTTAACATTTTTAATATTCTGTAATGTTCCCCTCAGATTTCAGGAGTTGTCAATAAAATATCTGCTGAAAGGGAAATCTCCTGTCTAAGCAGCACCACAGGCTCTGTAAACAGAAAGGATTATACGGACCACCAACATCTAGCTAATCAGGACAAGGAGCCTTCTCTACTTGCCTGTCAGTTAACTCCTTGGATTTCTCTATGGAAAGGAAATCCTCCTGCTGTCTCCTATTAAAGGGCTACGGACACGGTGGAATAAAGAACAGGAAAAATAATAAGACTGAAGGGTTGGAAGGATGGAATAAGCTGGTGGGTATAAGAGACTTTTCAAGCATGGCTTTCAGCAGATGCTCTTATCCGGAGACATACTGTATGTAGAAGTGAAAAACACATCCTTATGCTAGTTCACTAGGATCAAAGGGGTTCTAAGTGGGTTTTCAACCCAGAGTCTGAATCCGAGTGTGATTTTTATTTATTTTTTTTCTGTTGTGCCTACAGCATTATTCTGGTTTAAGAGTCACTCGATTCTATTCTATGAAGCCCGGTGAATTGCATGGAAAACACAATGCCAGCTAACTACAGCTAGCTAACTACAGTAAGGTGGTGGAACCTTCCCTTTCACTCAGCAGTACCAATCGGATAAAATGGAACTACACTGAGGGTGCTACAGAAACCCTTTTTAAAGGACATCAGAACACTGAATGGAGTTTCTGTGTGTGTTTGTTGAATTTTTCCTCACAGAAAGATGCAACTAATTTCTCCCGAAAGAGCTAAATAAACGGTCTTGGAGGAAATATGTTAAATCTTTAACCTTAAAGATTT
>JAOTRN010000002.1:7149420-7160718 GCA_028566695.1 Bagroides melapterus
TATATATATCTAAAGCTTGTACCTTTGTATTGTGATTTTAGGTTCCTTCTGGTCCATGTTGCACTTGTTTGTCTTCAGGCTAAGGGCCTCATCCCCGAAGTCTTTTATATGGGCTTGGACTGAGTATTTGTCTTCAGACTACAGACTATTCTAATCGTTTGGGACCTGCCTGGTTAATTGACTGGAGGTGGAGGTGGAGTGTTTGTTTAATGGAGTTTATAGTATCGAGAGAAACCCGGAATATATTTACTGTACATGAAGCAATGAAACTGTATGTCTAAGTGGTTTACAAAACAGAGAAATTGTACTAGAGCTTACAAGGCTCTAGTAGCTGTGCCAGCAAAAATGAGGTGATTTAAGTATTATCATACCGAAGACCTCCTGGTGGTCCAGCAGCAGGATCCCATGCTCTTGTTGCCGTGAATCCCAGGCAGGAAGCTAACCCAGCCACTGAAGAGTTAACTCTCAATGTTGGTCCCAAGTCAGGATAAAATGGGAGGGTTGCATCAGGAAGGGCATCCAGTGGAAAACTTGTGTCAATCTAATACGCGGACCACGTGATCTGCTGTTGCGACCCCAAACAGGAAGCAGCCAACAGAAGAAGAAAAAATGTAAAAATTATCACTGAAAGACTGTTGCAGAATATTTTAACGGCATCTATAATGATGTTGAATATGATGCCATGTTAATGATATGTTAATTATTAATGATATGTTAAGCTTGGAAAGATGACATTAGCAAAATGGTTGTTGAAAGGAAAACACCACTGAAACCAAACGTGTCTTTTTTTAAATATATGCAGTATTTTAATACTAGAATTTTCATAATGCAACATTATTTGTTGTGATTAGTTATAACATTAAACATTAGCTTTGCGCTTTAGTGAAAAATAAAAATTCTTGATGTCTCTATCTATATTAAGACTCAACTAAATTTCAGGTTAGAGGAGTATGTAAAGCTTCAGTGTCAAGAACAACTGATTCATGCCTGCTACCATAACCAGGTTTAAATACCTGTTTTTTTTGTACAGCAGAAAGTCAAGAATCTTTTGAGTTTGATTCTGAGCTTGGGTTACAATAAATGTAGAGTTTAGTCTGGAGTTTCCTCCAGGATTTCTGGTTTCCTCTCATCTGACAGAATTGACTATTATAAATGACCTTTAGGTGTGACCAAGTGTATAAAAGTATGTGTCCATGGTGTCCTGAGATGTTCGGCTGATGATGCACAGTAGCACAATGGATGGTTGCCACCTCAGCTCCGGGGTCCTTCTAGGTTTTCTCCAGTATGTCTAGTTTCCTCTCACCTCTCAAAAACATGTCAGTAGGTTGACTAGCTAAATTAATATGCTGGTACGTGTGCCAGAGAGTGTGAATGTATGTATGCATGGTGCCCATAGAAGGGTTGTTTACCATCCAGTGTGTATTCCCGCTTCACTCTCAGATTAGGCTCCAGATTCTCCAAAACTCTGACCAGGATAAATTGGGTAATGAAGTTGAATAAATGAATGAATTTCAACTTAGCTGAACAAATATCAATGCATGAAATTCTTCATTTCAATTTCTTCAATTTTCTTCAATTGTCTTCTAGTCAATTGTCAAGCATATGGAAAAGTATTCCTTAAAAATCTCTTTTGACCACCATTCTTCTTCTTCTTCTTCTTCTTCTATTTCCTGCACTGGAAAAAGTAAATATCTCTTCATACTGTAGTTTGCCAAGCTTCCGCCTCACCTCCTCCCACACTATCATCAGGCCTACCTTCTTCCTCTGTGTCACCTTTCTCCGGTTTCTCCTGAGATGCGGCCGTCTTTATAGAGGTTGCTTGATTTCTTTCGATCTCCTTCGATTTCCTTTTGGAGGCAACCGTCTGCTTGTTGACGACTTCGCCGAATCTGTCTCGGTGCTCCTTGTACAGAATGTCCCAAAATAAATGCAATAAAAGCAGCGCTATTTCAACGAGGTCCATGTTCAATTTCTGCCACACTTCAAACTGGATTGCGTTTGGCTCCTTTATTTAGTTTTTGTTTCTGGTGTTTTTCTCTCAGCTCGTTGACTCAGCTCCACACTTCTGGGTACATTTCCCTAGTGCTTACTCTATTAAGGTGAACCTGCTGGGCTCAATGTAATGTCGATTGCCTCAATTCTACTGTTACCTGATTTTCGGTCTTGTTTTTACCCATTTCAGCCATGCAGAGGTTGTTTTCCTTTCCTGCCACATTTTGTTCTTCCTCTGATGCAGATCATCTGCACACATCCCTACAAGCAGTCTGGTTATTAGCATATTTAAGAAATATAATGTTTAGTTCTACCAAGAGGATTACCAAACATCTCGCAAAGGATTCCTTGTATTTATTTATTTAACCCATGAAATCTTATAAGGCATAAAAGCAAACATTCAAATGGACTTATATACCATAAAATACTATATATATATATATCACTGCTGATGAATACATTATGCCATATTTATCTCACATAGCATTGTCCTTCTCTCTCTCTCCAACAGTCTTACATACAAACAGAGGGCTATGGTATGATAATAACCAGGAACCACTGGCATTATTTACATCAGAGCTAGATTTTTGTCACGACATCAGGGGCAGAGTCAGCGGTGGAGCCACAGGGTCACTGGCCCTAGTGAAAATTTAATCAGTCCGTTAAATGCCAATTTCCTGTTTCACATCAGCTTCAAAGATTACATAGAAGATTTAAGCCGATGCTTCTCACTATATATTTAAACATCTGAAGTCGCCATCCTCATAATGCTGGTGCTGAGTCTTCCTGCCTTTGTGTCTGCCCCTGATCACTGAATAAATTGTAAATAAATTGAAAGCTTGTTTAAGTTTGTGTAGGTTCCAGACATATTAAATTTAACCAAAAGCTACATCATGCAACTATGTGACTAATGTCGGTGTGAGATACTGAATATTTGGAATAATAGTCTAATAATAATAGAATAATAGAAAAAATCTGATTGTATTCTCTTTGTCCTGTGTGTTTAACAATTAAAAATAGGAAATATTCATCAGATATGAAAAAAAACAAAACATTACATTATTAGAAATAAATACATTATTTCTCCTGTGTTTAGGACATATTTTACTTACAGAGGTATGTCTGACACTCAAAAGTGGTGTTGCTTCAGGACACAAATATTACATTGGATCACAGCATAACACCAAGTAAAGTTGTTTATCATATCGAATACAGAAATGCATATTCAACACTCATTTTAATGTTATTGACTATTGATCCTAATAAAAATGATCAGTTTCATAGGAATAATATAGAAGGATAGTCATTTGATTCATCTAGCTGGAGAACACAATAACATTTGATTTAATGTTTGTGTTTCCATCTCCTACTTTATGTCCTCTGACACATCCTGTATTCTCCTTAAATCTGGTGTGATTAGAGATTGGGTTTTGTTTTGTTTTTTCTTCTACTGATTTGTAGCAGATTGGCCAAGAAGCACTGTGGTCATTTGCAGTGAGTAAAACAAGATCCTCTGCTTTTTGCTTTTCACAATGAGCCAATTTGTACAATGCACAAGTGCTTGCTCCTGAACAGTACACGCGTTTTTGATGCGATGTTTCCGGATTTCTTTGCTTTGTTAGGAAAAACTAAACAGACTTTTTTTTAATGGCTTGAATGTCTCTAAATAGCTTTCGATTTTTTAATATGCTTTTTCGTTATTGGCGAAGGCAATACTGTAACTCACTAAAAAAAAACATGAGGTCTACAGAAAACATGCTTGTTTTCTGTGCGGGTGACGGCATAATTACTGTAATCTGGTATTATTTTCATTTAGCTTACCTACACTAGTTGTTTCCATTCTTTATGAGAAAGAGGGAATTTCAGTCCATCTATCAACATTAGCATCTACTGTTTACAGATGAACTTTTCACTGCAGTCTACAAACATAGCCGCCGCAAACTCAGGTCAGTCGTTGTGAAGTACACGTTCAAGTTCACTAGTGTCCCTGATTTTATTACAACTGTACTACTAGTATAGTTTTTTCTCTTGAGCATGTTTTTTTTGCCTAGTCTGTTTAGACCTGTTTGGATCTCAACTGGCCTGTGCCTTTTAGACCATGTTTTTGCCTCACATCTTTTAAATTGTTCACCATTTACATGAAATGCTCCTAATAATAATAACCTGCATTTTCATCCACTTTCCAAGCCTCTATGTTCATATCTCGTCGCTATAACAATAGCTATTACAGCTACAGAAATTGTTCCTTTTTTTTTCTTTTTTAGAAATTCTGGTTTTGCCATGGATTTCCACTTTACTATGTTTGCAAATTTGCATTTAGCCACCTATTTTTTTTTCCTTCCCAGAAATCCAGGCCTGTGAGCATCCAGTTGAGAAACACTGCTCTAAAGTATTTGTATAAGAATTAGGAAAAAATATTTGTCACATCTCATCGGTGATGTGAACTTTGCTCTTTAACAGGATAATGGAATTATGCTAGATCATTTCAGTTATGAGGTGGTGGAGGCTGTCCTTTCTTGGCATGTGTTATCACAGCTTTGTACCTTCCCTCACAATAATCATGATGGCCTGGGATTCTGTAGTAAAATGTTGTACATAATAAGGCTCCGGCTACATATTGCTGAGATGAAAGCTTCAGAGAGTCCTGAAATGTTACTGTCTGGAAGATATTATATACCAGTATAAGGTTCTGTGGGCTTGAAATTTGTTGTTTTTTGTTTTGTTTTGTTTTGTTTTTGTTTTCCAGGACATTTCACTTGAGACCATCATATACACTGGATTTTATGATGTCACCTAAGATGTCTTTGTCCCTTATTATATCTTTATTGGTCTACTGCAGATCATTCCTGACAGTTCTTCCCCTGTGTGTCATCTGATCCCTGCAACTGATTCACTCTGCAGCTTGTTTTCAATTCTGCCACATGACCCCTCACCAAAGACACAAAAGAAGGCATCCATCCCCTAGCTACCTGAAGTCACTTATCAAACTCATGCTCAGCACCATGTTCCTTTCATGCCTCCAGCATGGCTCACCATCCCAGCAGGTACAAGGAGATGCATCAACACTCTTCTCTGTATTGAGTGGTGAAATAGACTTCCCCTGGCTATCTAAACAGGCTGAGAAACCGACTGTCTTCAAACAAAGACCCACCTCTTCACTTAAATGAACATTCATTTAAAAACAGAACTGTTTTTACTGCTGTACCCAAATGATGGTAATGTAAATGACTGTGTCCCCATCCCATAATAACATCAAACTCAATACAGTTTGCTCATTAACATTTACACCCCTTATCCAAAGTGACATCATTTTATCTCAATTTTATACAACCGAGCAATTGAGTGTTAAGGGCCTTCCTCAGGGGCCCAGCAGTGGCAGGTTCATGGACCTGGGTTTCAAATTCACAGCCTTCCAAGCAATAATCCAACACTTTACCCACCTCATCCCCACTTAAAGGTTAGCTCAATGTACACTTTGATCGTCGTTACTGGCGTTACGTGACAGTGGTTGTGCGGTCCAGTCAAAAGAAGTACAGCCATACATTATTCTCATCCAACCATGCTGTGAATATGTAACACTGTGGAATTAAATAATGTTAAAAATTGTATTTGGGTAAATACTTCTGTCTGTAATTCTGCTCATACAGTATGCGGTTAACAGTGTTTGTATGAATTCGTAGCATGTGAATAATTTTGCAATATGAAAGTAAGTTCTGCTGCCTTGAGAAAATCATGTAGGGATGTTGTATGCGTGTTTTAGAGATATAACTAAATACAATATTTGTAACGGACAGATGTGTTGGAAGAAAAATACAAACTGTAAAAGCAGGATTAAAATAGCAGATTCTGTAGTTGAAACCATTTATAAACTCTTATCCAGAGCAACATTTTTATCTCATTTATACAGCTGAGCAAATAAGGGTTAAGGACATTGCTCAGAGGCCCAAGGGTGGCAGCTTGGTGGCATTGGGAATCAAGTTTATGACTACTTCTGATAAATAGACCAACGCCGTAACCACTAAACCTCCACTTCCTTCCATTTATGAATTGGTGCGATGTAGCCTAGGTTGAGGAATTGTCCGAGCTAAACTTCACAGACCATTCTGACATGGATGACAAAAGTCCAGTCCAGTTTAAGCCACACCCACCTTGGGTTTAAATCCAAAATCGAATAAACCTATTTGAAATCTAAAATACACACAGACACAGATAATGTCTATGTGTTAAACTAACCTCTAAATATACCTGCATATGTGAGTGCTTTTTATCAGTTCATAATTACCAGCATCCATCCAAGGAGAGCATCGAACTACAAGCTTACTAGAGCTTGAGATTGGGTTTCACCTCCAGTATACGCCTACACATCGTGGACTCATGTATATACTGTTCTGCTGTACACTGAAATAGCGAATAGGGATATAACATATGTCTGTGCCTTCGAGGACATTGAGGAGTAGCACATTCAGGCAACTCGGTTATCCGTGGCAGGATCGATCACCATGGTGACTGAAGGAGGGTCAATCAAAGTTCACCTTCCTTTGCATTTTACATCAGGTGGAAAGATATAGGCTTGTGTACCATCGACTTCCTGGCAATGGTGAAATGCTGAACCACTTAGCTGACAACAGCACCGTAATTAGACGTCTTCGACAGTCAACAAAATGTATATGATGCACCACAACCACGATTAAACACTAAATGCTCTAATATAATTACTAATAAGGGATTTTCACACTTGGAATAGTTCTCTCATTTCACGGTTTACATACACTGCTCAGACTTTACCTGTCTGAGCATCATTGCATCAGTGAGGGGAAAAAACACGGCATTCGAGCATGCATTATCTTTCACAGCTAAATAATCTTTTTCAGCCTTATGTTTGTCATGCAGTTGATTGGGCGTTTCGTTGATTTCAGACAGTTCAGTAAATGCTCTTATTTCTTTCTTCCTTCCCACAAGTTTGTCCTGAACAGACTTTTCCGACCTAAGCTGTAAAAATAATACTCTCTCCTCTTGACTCCAGATAATGGGTTTTCCATTACCACTGACAGATTTTTGTTGCAAATGTTGCAACTAATGTTTTCACAACATGCAAAAAAAAAAAGAGCATAAAACCAGTGCTAACTCCGGCATCCGTAACCCCGGGTAAAAATCATTGCTAACCCTGATTCTAAATTACGAGTGTGAAATGTACCTCTAAAAAAAGCAGGAGAACAATGATAACCCGGGGTTAAGAGCAGTGTGAAAAGCTCTATAGAGTAAAAGCTGCTCATCTACCAGTTTAACTGGTTCTTTAGACGGAAATTCTTAAAGACTATAAGCCAAATGTATCCCACTCCAATCCAATTAAAAAACTGTTCCAGATCCAGATTTATTTGCCGGGACTGAAGTTACAAAAACTTATGGTGTACAAAAAAATAACACTAACACTAGTAGCAATAACAAATGCTCCTTTGGATACTATTATTAAAAGGTGTTTAGTCAAAATTAGTCACAATGGGCTGGGATTAGCTGGCTAGTCTTTAAGCCAGAGAAATTTAGCAACACTTGGAAGATATTTCCAAACTCAAAACCCCAGAATCAGTATTGGCTAGCAGAATTGATTTAGACTTAGCATTAGCAAGGACTAAGGACTGTAACGACATCAAGTTCAAGCGATGAGTGTGTGCCGTCACTATTCTATTTTATTCTCAGCTGCACAGGAGTGTGATGCAGGTATGTAGCACTACCTACTTTCTAGAAAGATGGTTCATCCAAAGTTTTGCCTTATTTAGTTCTCGAGCTGATTCCCGTTGTAAAGTAAAGACAGTCTTTTCATTCTGAACATATCAAAGCAATATACAGATTGTGTTTATATTCTACATATCTGTCCTGAGGGAACGGCACTAATTATAAATCAAGCTTCATCCCTGGTTCTCGAAATACATTTCGGCGTTTGGAAAAAAAAAAGCAAAAGAATTAGTTTTCCTTCCAAACAGACCGAGTCGAGGCAGAGCGAACGAGTGTTAGGGGTGCGTCTATAAAAAGACAGACAGGAGAACCATGTTAAAACAAACCAGCAGTCTAACAAACTACAGACAATTTAAAGATGCCAGGCAGCTCCAGATTATTGATCTGCAGATCTTCAGATTATCCTGCAGAATGGCTGGGTATTTGGAGGCCAAGTCAACACCTCAAACTCATTGTTGTGCTCCTCAAACCATTCCTGAACCTTTTTTGCTTTGTGGCAGGGCGCATTACACTGCTGAAAGGGGCCACAGCCACCAGGGAATACCGTTTCCATGAAAGGGTGTACATGGTCTGTAACAATGCTTAGGTTGGTGGTACGTGTCAAATTGACATCCACATGGATGGCAGGACCCAAGGTTTCCCAGCAGAACATTGCCCAAAGCATCACACTGCCTTCGCCAGCTTGCCTTCTTCCCATAGTGCATCCTGGTGCCATGTGTTCCCCAGGTAAGTGATGCACACGCACCCGTCCATCCACATGATGTAAAAGAAAACGTGATTCATCAGACCACCTTCTTCCATTGGTCTGTGGTCCAGTTCTGATACTCACGTGCCCACTGTTGCCGCTTTTGGTGATGTACAGGGGTCAGCATGGGCACCCTGACTGGTCTGCGGTTATGCAGCCCCATACGCAACAAATTGCGATGCACTGTGTATTCTGACACCTTTCTATCAGAACCAGCATGAACTTCTGGAACAATTTGAGCTACAGTAGCTCGTCTGTTGGATCGGACCAAACAGGCCAGCATTCGCTCCCCACGTGCATCAATGATCCTTGGCCTCCCATGACCCTGTCGCCAGTTCCTTCCTTGGACCACTTGTGTTAGATACTGACCACTGCAGACCGGGAACACCCCACAAGAGCTGCAGTTTTGGAGATGCTCTGATCCAGTCGTCTAGCCATCACAATTTGACCCTTGTCAAACTTGCTCAAATCTTTACGCTTGCCCATTTTTCCTGCTTCTAACACATCAACTTTGAGGACAAAATGTTCACTTGCTGCCTAATATATCCCACCCACTAACAGGTGCCGTGATGAAGAGATAATCCGTGTTATTCACGTCACCTGTCAGTGGCCAGAATGTTTTGCCTGATTGGTGTATATAGCTTTATGATTTCATTCATCTGTCATAACATTTTCTGATTGTTAAAGGAAGGGATTTATTTTCTTCAAAGGTTAGAGCTTCCTGTCTCTGATTTATTTGTCCTTGGCTATAGGACCATTTTTGACTTTTTTCTCTTGTAGTGGGAATCCTGGCAGATGAAGAATTACCAGACAAACAATAAATCAAGTGAGGAATGTGCACAAGCCAAAAGCATGGGTACTTTAACAGCAACAGAAACATGATAAAGTGTAGCAGTCAATACTTGGAAACACTTTCTTTGTGCTGTTCAGGCTTCAACGCTGAGGACCATCTGTCTGGTTTCAGCATGTAAGTACACCCACAAACAGACTTACATCCAAGGATAGTTTTATAAGTTCCACTGATGTAAAAGCTTGTTATCTCTTTAACACATACAAAATGCAAAGTGACTGTCTCATTGTGTGTGTGTGTGTGTGTAGTGTGTGTTTGTGTGTGCGTGTTGTTATAAATGAGAGAGAGAACAAACGGGTAACTGTATGCGTCAGCTCAGTTTTTAAGGCAGACAGGAGGCAGATCAATCGGGGTTTTTTTTTTTGTTTTGTTTTGTTTTGTTTTTTCGATTTATTGTGCATCATCCACAGGCAACACAAAGATATTTCCATTAAAGTAGCTTTTCAAGTAGATTTTTAGACCTCTGATGATCCAGAGGCGAGGGTGACAGGGACAAACTTCCTGAGAAGAGGAAGAATGAGGAAAAAAATTTGAGAGGAACCTGCCTCGAATGGAAACCCATCACTGGAGAGTAAGATGAATTTCTACTTGTAGAGATTAAATTCGAACAGAACAGTCATGATCGTACTGTTTAAACAGAAACACTTTCGATTGGATTATGTTTGAATGATGCCACTAACTGTGTTTACAGTGAAACAGCAAGCAGAAGAATGGATATATGTGTGTAACATATTGACTCTTAATCAAAGGCTATTCCGTGATCTGTTTAGCGCTTTCAGAAGCAATAAGACTTGTTTATTAGTCAGTGTTGATAAAAAAAACAAAGGTTGCACTACTTAGTAATGTTGCGATGTTCAGTGCTTAGGCATCTTATCTTTCATAAATCTTGCACGCAAGGTCTTATGTTGCGTTTACTGTCAGACTCACAACACCTTTTCTTTACAGAAATAGACTTTTAATAGCTCTTTATTTCAGCATGCTCATGGGTCAGCCAAGTTCATATCACTCAAGCTGGAGAAGAGAGAGGACGGATGAGAGAAGAGAGAAGCTGAGGAATAAAAAAGAAAGCAAGAAAGGCCTTCTATGGCATTAAAAAAACATCTATTCAAGATTAGAATCTGGTTCAAAATATTCCAGTCAGTTATAGAACCAATTGTAATATATGGCAGTGAAGTCTGGGGTCCTCTCCTAAATCAATAAATAGGACAAAAAACCCAATCGAAGCCCTGCATGTGGAGTTTTGTAAGCGCATCCTCAGGGTACAGTGGAACACACCTAGCAATGCATGCAGGGCAGAATTAGGCCAATACCCTTTATTAAGCCACATTGAGAAAAGAGGCATCAAATTTTGGAAACATCTAATATTGAGGGACCCCGAATCTTTTCATAAAGAAGCGAACATCGAAAACATCCCCCATATTCAACTGGTCCTGAGACTCCACAAACAAACTAATCTGACAAATACGACTAACACAACTAACAATAACCAGCCTCAGGACTCTAATGACCTCATCCACAGAATCCGGCCCAAGCGAAAATGATTAACACGCAAAAAGGAAATGATCTCTTATTGGACTGAAGCAACAGATGTGAAGTGAAGCTGGAAAAGAGAGAGATGAGAAATGAGACATGCTGGAGAAGAGAGAGAGATGAGAGAAGAGAGAACCTGGAGATAAGAGAGAGAGAGAGAGAGAGAGAGAGAGAGAGAGAAGTGGGAGAAAAGAGGGAGTTAACATAAGATAGGAGGCAAAGTGAGATGAGAAAATAGAGAAGCTGGAGATGAGAGAAGAGAAATAGAATAGAGAAGCTGGAGAAAAGAGGGAGATAGCAGAAGATAGAAGGAGGAAAAGTGAGAAGAGAAAAGAGAGAAGCTGGAGAAAAAGATGAGAAAATAAAGAAGCTGAAAAAAGATGGGAAAAGAGAGAAGCTGGAGAAGAAAGATGTGGCACAGTGTGTTTTTGTAGTAACATATCCTAATTGC
>JAOTRN010000002.1:7232910-7244492 GCA_028566695.1 Bagroides melapterus
TTGCGCCGATGTCTCTGTCCTCTCCGAAGTCTACACTCTGGACTAAGTACGCGTCTCTGATGTGTGGCGACATCCTGTCAAAAGAGATTTGTTCCAACAACTCCTTCCCATGTATAACACGGACAGCAGAATGCCACTGGGAAAGCTAGGACTTTGTGTTGAATATTGTTTTTGTTTTTTTTTGTTAAGCATTCTCAAAGGACCTGGTACACGTGTCAAAAAAGCTCTGCTTGGCTGAACAGGAGACAACAGAAGACATGAGAAGATACGGCCTAAAACACAGAGTACCCGCATAGAGGGAATAACAGATTATTTTCGTACCAACAAAAATAAGGCTGTGATTTACAGAACAATTTTATCATCCTTATATAATTCTCTCAAGCTGGACATGATGTTACAGATGTGACACAAGACACACAGCAGTCTGGATGCTGAATAAAGCAAAGCATATTAAGTGAAGCTAGGTTTTGAAAAATATTGCAGCAGACCTAATAAATGTATGGGGGAAAAAATGTGGGTTTTTTTTCCTTTTTTTTAAATCAGGGCTTCAAGAGCAGGTCCTCTGTACTCTGTTGCAACTTATTGCAGGCAATCTTATGCATCAAAGTAAATTATTTACCTGAAGGCGCTTCATTGAGAACAGTTTTCACGGAATTTCATCAGCTTTTTATTTCATTTACCCTTTCCGGAATGTTCAAAGACGATCAGACAAAGAACTCTGTGTTATATAGGTATGTGTGTATGTGTGTGTGTGTGTCTATTCTCTGCATACTTCTAAACAAATCTCTCTCATCTGTTCAGAGCCCATGGTGCTAGTGAAGTGGTAAGGGGAAGCACCACTACCAAACAAACAGAACCACATCAAACTCCAACTGACATGATTTATTTATAGCTAGGAACTAATCGCTCATGTTTAAGCATTAAAACTGTGTTCATTCAGTCATGTTAGCCTGCAAGCTAAAAGGTTTACATGGGTGACCCTTCAAAACGTTTAGCCAAACTCAGCTATGCTAGAACTTCAGTCTATCGGACAAAAGCAAGTCCGCCGTGAGACGCCGTTGCATGACACACTCACAAAAAAAACAAAACAAAAACGAATTCCTGCTGCTCCTCTATAGAGAGATTTATCTGCACAGGGGAACTTAAATTCTGACTGCCAGCTTTCACCAGCTCATTATCAATAGATCTTTTTTTACAGATAGGGAGCAGTCCAAGCCATTTTCCCAGACAACACAAAACCTGTGTGGCATCATGACAGCAGCAGAGAACAGCTGACAAAGAGCCAGGTGGAAAAGCAGGATGCCCCGAACAGCCGAGTCCAATCTACTCCACAGATCAGTGTCTAGCTGTCTGCTGGCTAACACTATGTTCACACCTCGCAGTGACAAATCGACCTCATTTGCACCGAGAGCTGGCGACTTGCAGTAGAGACTAGATGTGGGCGTGTCCAGTGATGCTGGAAGCTGGGAAAAGTGGAACTTAATGTAAACATGGAGCGACTCGCTGCCACACGTATTTTATATTATATTAATATATGAGTATTTTATATTAGTTGCGCCACCCACTGAGACTGTTATTACTATGACATCCAATAGCCTCCTGACGACTTCACATACATAACCGCAAAAAATCAGCACTGTTCAGAGACACCAGAGTCTGATATCAGATTCATCCAGTGACACACCTTTACATCATCATCAATGATTAAAATGCAGTGTATTGTGAAAAACAAACATCTCTGAAAAACCTCCTCTTTCTACACTATTAGAAAGCTTGTGAGAAAGATTAAACCTGTCTTTTTTAAGAAGTAAGAAGCCTTATTTGCAATAACAATTTTAAATGCCTCCTGTACTGCCTTTTACGCCCCGGAGATCAACACTTTCTGGTTTAAAATGCTTTTAACAACATAAATATTCATTAGAAATGACAGAAACTGCAGCACCCAAGGAGAACTCCATCCAACGAAGAAAAAAGCAGCACATTTACATTAGAGAAAATGCTCGAGTACACTCGGACGTCTAATTAAAGGACTGAGCTCCTTTAGCTAGTCATGCTCTGCAATTTGCCTCTCAACTTAAGTCACTTCCTGGGTTTTCAGCACTTGCTGCTGAATGTGAATGTGCATGTAAACAGAGATCTCGACTAAAATCCACATTAATACTAGGCTTGGGAGATTGTGTGTAATATCTGATCGCCCTATCGCGCTCCATAATCATCACCGACTGTGGAGTGGGATGGTACCGGAGGTTCGTATTTTGCAAGCAAGGTTAGTCACGGCTTTATCTGTGTAGCGAGTACAGAAAGGAACATCGGAGAAAGACACACAGCATAAGCTGTAAGGTTGTTACACAAAACAGGCTAAAAGGGAACATGCTACGAGATACAACATAATTTATTAAGGTCTATTTTTAAGCAGCAGGCGCCACGTTTTCCACAGACGTTTCATAAATCCGTCCAGCTTGATGGTATGATGGACGGAATCTATCAGCAAATCCTGATACTATCAATCATCCCAAGTCTAATCAATGCTGAATAACATTTTACTAACAGAAAAACCTCACTGAGAAAGCTGAGAGAAATAGCATATTGCTGCAAATGGTGATAAGCAAGCATTTCAAATATTTTGAAAAAGTCCATTAAAAATCAAAAATCCACGAATGTTCGAGGCTATAGCAGACAAAATGGAAGGCAAAGAGACGAGCCAAAGCAGGCGGCATGTTCAGACTGGTAAAAGGCTAGCTGTGATGGACAAAAAGGCAAAAGCATTTCCTCCGGGTTTTAAAAAACACAGCAAAGAATGCAAGCAACTAAGCCTGCGCGTGTGTGGGAGCTTGATGACCCCTTTCATCCGCAAAATGCACTGAAAAGGCTTTTAAATAAAGACCTCGAGTACTGAGATACAGCCAGAGGCGTGGTAAGCCTTCACTGCAACCGCACAAGTCAACAACCGACCTAACAACATGACAATGTGGTTCTGGGTCACCGTATAGCACTTTTGTACAAGCGTGTGCTACAACATTCGGACAAATGAGACAGTTGAGAAACAGTTTTCTGTCCTCTAGTTTCTGAAGACACAGTGATGACATGAACATGTTTGAAAACAGGATGTCGGAGATGCAACGCTGCGCAGCTGCATGGCTACAAACAGCGAAGCCATTAGATTAACTACATTTCCCTGTGCAGCCGTTTATGTTAAATCAAGCAGCTTGTTAAATTAAACTATATTATAGCGATGACTCCAGGGGTAAATGCAGGAAAAGAGTCCCATCTGTGAGGAGGTGTATGTCTGAGCAGCACTTATGAGGCTCTTTGCTTAGCGTGCTGCTGTTGTGCTGTGTCATCAACACACAAACACACACACACACACATACACAGTTGCAGGCCTAAAAGCCTCAGCAGACGGAATGCAGAAACAACTTTGGCGAGGGTTACGCCAAGACGAAGTCACCTTCACTAGCTTATAATTTTGCATACTGTCTGCGGTTTTGTATCACCCATCCTGTTCAATTTCTTCAGTGGTGTTAAGCATAAGTAGCTTGTAGAGTAACAGCTCCATCACAATGATCACATAATCTTATTCAATTATTTGATCTGTGAGATTTTTTTTTTTACCTCTGTTGCACTATCCTTACATAGGATTTAAGTGATTGACGATCACACCTTTACATTTTAGATGCTTATGAAAAGTCAATCTCTCAAAGAGGAGAAAAGTGTTGATGTTTCACCATTTACTCTGAAGATGTGTGCATTTGTGTGTGTGTGTGGGGGGGGTTTCTGGAACTTTCTATGAATATATTGCACCTAACACACTAGGTTCAAACAGATATACTTGTGAACAACTACAAATCCTTAAAGCCCTGAGTGGGTACTTTCATACGAGTCATTAACCACCACATTTAATGCGGAACATATAGCACCACCCAAAAAGGTACAAATTCCAGTTCCACCCGCTAAAGTTACATTCCTATCACTGCGGACTGGGGTAAAAGCATGCCTACAAAACTTCACCATAGCCCATACAATCTGATATTCTCTGAAGGGCTGCCACATGTATTAGCCTGAATTAAATCTTACAATTTACACCATCACTCAAGGTCAAGATATAGATCCAGAAGTATCATCATCCACTGAAGCAAATATCCACCAAGCATTGACATCATGCACAGATGAATAAAATAATACTATTAGTTCCCACACAAATGGTGATCTACAGTGTAACCTTCGGTAGTAAATTGCCTCTACTACTAAACTGCATCACAAATCATCTAGTGTTCTTTATTTAAATTTTTTTTTTGGAGGAATATTAACCAAATCCCTAAGACTTACCTGTAAGTTCAATGTAGTCCACACATTTCTCAATAAACAGAGGAATAGGCCTGTCGGGGCTGACAAGGTTCTGTAGAGGAACGCCAAAATAGTTGCTTTCCCAATTTCTTCGAGTTGGCGGATACAATGGCTTGGGAACTTTTGATTTAACCTATAAAAAGAAATAATACAGTAGACTTTACACATGCCATAAACAAAACAAATACAAGACAATACCATCATTATTCCTTAAGTGATCGATCATTTAAGAATTTTAGAAATAATTCTGAATAATTCATTTTAATGAATGAATTTGAAACAAAAACTGAAATCATCAGTAACAGTTTTATCCAGATCAAAATTGTGAGGAATTCCTGTGTCTATCCCGGGAACACTGGGTGCAAGGTGAAAGGATAGGACACTAAATATAAGACATAAGACCGTTGGCACCATGTACACACACATTCGCTCACATGGGAACATTATCATAGCCAATCCCCAACCTGCCCATTTTTTGGACAGTGAAAGAATACCAGAGAACTCAGATGAAACCAAGGTGAAACCAAACATGTGAAACTCCACATAGTCAAAAATGTGAGCTCAAACCAAGGAGGCAACAACGATACCTGTTGCACCAGTGTGTAACTCATGAACTGAAATGTATTCATAAATATGCCAGCTTACCTTTTTCGGTTCCTTGTTTTTTGTTGCTTTCTTCTTCTTCATCTTTTTGTCGTCCTGCTCTGGGTCTGAAGTGATAGCTGGATTATCTATCCCTCCTTTCCATGGATCCACAGGTGAAAGTAAAGGGTCTTCTTCACTTCCACGGTTACCCCTGCCTTTTTTCTTCTTCTGCACGGCCGGCCCAGACTCATCATCACTGACGTCAGAGTGCACTCTTCTGTGGTACGCCTTAGTCTTGCTGAAAAGGATCTTCGATCGATGTTTGTATTTGGACGGTCGCCTGCTACCCTGCGATTTCAATGTGCGATCAAAACCATTCTCCTCATCACCATAAAAACCATGGTGGCCACCAAATGAGTTACGCATCTTGACCATTCTGCTATGGGTGTCCTCTGGAATAGCATAAATGTCATCGTTGAAACCTTTCGATTTGGTGAGAGTGTCCACTGGATCGGAGTAATTGTCAGACAAATCAAAGTCTTCATGGACCATAAGCGGACCTCGTGTTCTTCTGCTGGCCCTCATTCCAGCCTCAATGGTCTTCAAAAGGTTGGGGTCCAGTTTCCTAACATTAGGCTTGTTTAGCACAGGTTTAGGTCTCACTGGGGGAGGCACTTTGTGGTTGCGTTCATGATCACCAACAGGTGTGCTATGGACAGGGTACTCATTCCCTTCCACGTCGGTTTTATACTTTCTTTCACTAGGGGTGGGCAGCAGCTGTACGTCATCCCCTATAGGGCTATAAGGTGGCGGTCCCTCAGCATCATCTTCAGAATCAGGGTAATAAGAGTAGGCTGGTGAATGGTTGTGTGGTGACTGGGGGAAAACGTCTTCAGAGGTACCATGGTCCCTTGTATTATCAAACATGAACGAGCTCTCGATACTATTCTTCTTCTCAAGGACTTCGTTGAAAAACGGTGTGAAGACTTCCGTTTGCCTGTGGTACTGAGACAACGAGTAAAGCGCTGTAAATTTGGCGGTGATTTCTGTAGCAATGTGTTCCCCCTCGGTCATCAACTCCTTAATGGCCTCGTTCTCAAAGAAATCAGCCTGGCTGTCCGTGATGGCCACCATTTGGACTGGAATGACATCTTGGACCTCTGCCAAAAATGCCCGCAACATAGCCATAGAAGCCTTTCGTTTTGCTGAGTAGACCAGTATGTACCCATGCACCAATTCATCCTTTCGGATTCCAATCGAAGAGTGGTACGAGAGGACAGTAACTTGAATGCGTCTGCGGCTGTCACCAATGATTTTGTCAAGGTACAAGGTGTTGCTCTGACCAGGCTGGCCAGCACTACAGGAATGTGAATCCAGAAAAGGTGACAGGATAAGATCCACACTGAATGGATCTCCGCACATGGCACACATAACTATTCGCAAATCTGTTTCGGACAAATCCTTGATGGAGGGCACAGGACTCATCAAGTCAAAATTGTGCTTGAGTCCTTCTAGTACTGCTCTGAGCGCTTGTTTTATTTGAGACTCATTAAACTTTCGGGGAAAGGTCCCAGAGGGCATGTCTATGAATGTGCACTGTAGCTTATTGGCAAGCTGTTGGCCCTGATGCCTTAAAATAGGCATGTTTTTGCAAATGCTGTCTCGCTGACTTGCTAAGATTAGAATGAATGGCAATGGCTGGGCAAATCTGTCTCTTCTGCTCTGAGAAATCTCCACTCGGATTCGGTTTATGCGATCGCCAATGTAATTTAGGGTTTCTATTGAACTGAAGACACAGAAGAATCCATGAGGTTTAAAATTTGATAGCCAGGAATGGTTCAACAGCATGGGAGAACTTACATCAACAGGTAAAAGGTCCAATTCATAGATCTTACCATCGAGGGTATACTCATCATCTGTAGACTGAGATTTTATTTCATTAGCAAGTTCTTGAGCTAGGCCTTCACGGCCAAGGAGACACAAGTTCACTTTGTCGAGATTGGAGCTGTTGTAGTACAGATTAGTGCGACCATGGTCTAACTGAACCAGCCTATTAGCAAGCACCTGCTCAACTTTCAGATCCACACAGCTCATGCCACTCAGACATGTCTCTTTCGTGGGATGATAAACAAATCCAATGTGCTTCAGTAAAAGGGACTCTCTATCTGGGGCAAGTTTCTGTAGAGCTCTGTATCTGGGTTCCTCGTTGAGTACAGTGTGGATTTCACTCATTTTATCACAACTAGGGGTGGCATTCAAATCCAAGTCATAAAACAGCTCGGCATGCTCAAAAAGCATTTCCTGAAACTCCTCTTTGGCGACCTCAACTATTTCCTGCTGATGCAGTGCATACACATCCCTGCGATCAGCTTCTGTGATATACTTGTATGCCTCGTCCTCCATGACAAAACACATAATCTCTTCCCAAGGTTGGCCAGGACTTATGAAATGCACTCGCTCCAGCGTCTTCTTGAATTTTTCCTTCATTTCCAGTCGTCTCTTTTCGGATATCAAATGCTGGACATGGTTTTGATAGATCCTCTCACCTTCTGAAGTTTTAAGGATGTCGAAGGGGACTCTTCTGTCATCCGTTTTGTTAACATGATCTGTCTCATCCCATGGGGTTTGCTCCAACACGACAAAGTAGTACTGAAATTCATTCTTGCTTTTTAACATGTTCTGAGCATCTGTCCAGCTCAGGTTCTCAATCTCTTCCAAGTTGTTGAGCATCTTGTTCAGAATTTTTGGCAAACTGGAGAGATAATCATCTCTTCTCTTCTTGATATGCTCTTGTCTCAGCTGTTCAATATGCTTCGAAAAGGTGTTCCTAGCCTTCCGACTACCTTCCAAATTAATGTACTCCTCGTAGTCTGGGTGGTTTTTCAAGGAGTTGCTCATGACTTTCCAGTTTGTGTGATAATCTCGGACAGACTGAACAATAAGCTTTTCAAACTTGACCGTGACTGTGGCTACTAACTGTCTTTGCGCTTTGTAAGCCTCCAGGTAAGGGATAATTTTGGGTTTACCTCGGGTTTTGTCCATTTGCTGGGTTAGCGCATTAAAACACAGCTCCACGTTGACAGACAATAGAGCTGATGTCTCAACCACCAGAAGATTCTTTTTGCTTGCGGCAAACGTTTGGACATCCCGTAAGTATTGCTCTACGCATGAATCGCATTTTGTCGCAGCAATGACGATGGGTTTTTTTGACTTGCCAATTTGTGAGTGAAGGCTATTGATAAATTTCATCTGATCATCAAATTTTCTGTTGCATCCTTTGCTTACGTCTATGCACAGGACAAATCCATCAATATTAAGCTTCCCATCAGGCATCTGCTTCTGATCAAAATCCTGCTCCAAGCCAAGCTGATCTGTGCAAATATACATCAGTTTCTCAGCAGACTGCAGCTTAGTAGTTGCAGCCCGCTTAGTATAGGGTTGCAAATTTGTGCTCCGGTGAGGCAAAAAGGTCTGGTCGTCAATAAATTCAGTCTGTTCAATGACTTGAATTCGACAGTCGAGGCCATCGTCTCCTCTGTGTAACACTTCCCCCCAGTAAAGGAAGTGATCATTGTTCACCACACGACCTCCAAAGTCGATTGTGCTCAACACAGAAGTGTGCTCTGAGTAGTAGCTGTCTGCGCTGGGACGCACATATCTGTTGCATAGGCAGGACTTGCCCACCCCACAGTTGCCCTTTTCTTTCTCAGTGCCTGAGAGCCCAACTACACTGATAGTGTAGGTCGGTGGACGGGGCTCTTTGTTCTTGGCCATTATACAGCCCCTCTCATTGCCTTGTTACTCTCAGCAAAGTCCGCCTGCGAGGCAAGGATAAAGTTCCATTGGCTACTGCTGATGCATTTCCATTTCTCGTTCAGAACAGATTGGATATTCCTTTCCTCTGAATCGTCGGTTATGGAGCACCTGCGCTACTCCTCGGGCATCACCTACCTGCAATACATAAAAGAACCAGGTTATCACCAGGATTTAACAATCGAATCATTGTCATTGAAGATACTAATGATTCACATGCAAATCAAACTCAATTAAAGCAAAAGACCATCTGTACAAACAGTCCAATTCAAACAGAGAACGGAACAAAGAGCTAGTAAAACTGGTATTACCAAAACAATGAAACAGCATCACTCGGTAGTATTAGATACACTTAAATATTACTTTGCCATACCTTAGAAAGTAAATAGTGAATAAAGGTGTGTTTTTATAAACACGCCACTGTTATATTCTGAAATCAACTGACTGAATGTACTGGAGTTGTGTAATGCGCATGAGGCTTTTTTGGCCCCTTTCATCACTGACCTGGTTTCATACAAAAGGACAGGTGGTAGCTGGATATTTTTTCCAAACACTTTTATGAATGCATTTGTAAATAGAGTTTGTACAAACCTTTTTGAGAGTTGAGAGTACAAGCAGGGTTGTGACTAAAGGTTAGGTGTTTGAGCGACTCAGGATTTTAAGTGTTTTAATTTTCGCGTTCTTTCTTTCACTACCTATGACACAGACCAAATGCATACATTCTATGAAATAACCAGACATCCCGTGCGCTCATTCGTGGAAAGAGGCCCCTGGAAACATGATCCAACTGAGCTCAGTACAATGCAATTCACCATCAATCCACTGACTGCTCGGTGAGGCTGTGGTTATAACCTGGTTAATTAAGATATGGCAGCATGTTAGATACTACTGGGTACTAATAAAATACCAACAAAATATACACAAATACATAAACAAAAAGAGGGCATGCAAGGTTCGCCTAAGCAAAGTTTGCCCAACAGCTTAAATAAAAACTATAAAGAGTAAAATCCTTTCTTAATGGATCCTCTGACCCACCAAATACAAGTAAAAGTAGTAAATATTCTTTGGCGGTTGACTGATCTGTAATCAGCATGGTAAGAATAGCACTCGAAATTTACACCATCTCCCCCCACATAGGGCTTTGTGTGCAAAGTTTATCACATAGCATCACAAACTGCAAATTTTGAACAGCTTTATTATAAACCAGGAAACATTTAACAAAACTATCCACCTTGGAAGACTAGCATGTTGATCTTATAGGCATTGTGCTCATCAGGGTTGCCCTAGGTGTTGACATTTTTAGTTTAAACTACTTCTACATAGTTGGTTCAAGGTTTCCTAAATTACCCACAATGAATGCCAGTGGGAATTAGGCTTTGCATCATCTCCACCTAATGTGACAGATGCAGCAGCACTTTAGTCCTTGAGTCTGTCCAACCTTCTCTCCACCTCCCCTGTACACTCTATTTAAGCTGAAGTGCTTCAACAATCACAGCATCAATACCAATGTGCTTTTAGCTGTGTTGCTAATCACTACTGCTAATTAGCGGTGTTGAATAATTTTTTTTCCCCATAACTCAGCACAATTACTCTGTACAGTGCTCTGCCTTCTGAGTCCAGTGTTTGCTGTCTCCGCTACTTCTAACCTGGTTAATAGGACGTTGAAGGTTGCTGGATATTGCAAGTCTGATTTATAAAAAAAAAAAAAAAATCTTGCAGTTTTTTAGGAGCTAAAAGCAAAACTGGGCTGTTATCCCTTATCTGAGATTGTTTACCTTGTTTTTATGCGACATCAGTGAGGCACACAACCGCAAACTTCTGCAAGAAAAAATCTCCCACGACCATTTCAATATGTATTTCAATATATTTTATGTGTTCAGGTTCTAGTTTTCCTTTGTTGTGTGTGACCTCCAGTAAAGAACATGGGTTGATGAGCGCAGTATCGAAAGGGATTAGTCACACACCATCTATCAGATAGTCATGGAGCCATTAATGATAGAATTTATTCCAATCATTTGAGTACTGAGGTTAGTAAAGCAGGAAACCTAGTCAGTCAATTATGAAGCGGTTTGTTGCGACTTCTTTTGTGTTTAGGTTTGTAGCTAAAGTAATTCCAGGTCTGGGTACAATGGGTCAGTGTGTGAGCCGCAGTGTTTTGACACGGTGTTTAGTTCAGCTCTGTCTGTTTTGCGTTCATACACAGAGTTGAGGCATGAAACCGCTGCTGGCCAAACGCTGCTATTAGAGGTCTGCCGCTAATCTAGCACTTTATACACCTTGGTTGCTAGCTGGGTTAGAGTGTCACGGTGGATAATTAGGGACTGTAAACACCAAGTGATCGGCATTGATAAAAGTAACAAGAGAGCGTATGTCTATGGGAGGTAAGCCGAGTGTATTGTTAGAGGTCCACGCCTGCTAACTTCCAGCGCGAGGACTTTTATTCGGCCACGGGGAATGTTAACAACGCACTCAAAAAAACTCTTCACATTTCGTAACACGACACACGGGGAGAAAATCCCTTTCAAAAACGAAACATTTTACATCGGTCTAATTACTTAGAAGAAATACCACCCTTTTGACCAAATACACAGGACCGACTCGTAGCATTCATTAGCTAGCTTAGCCGCCAGGTTTAGCTGAGATTATTTTCAATACGTATACTCGGTTAAGGCAGACACTCGTTGTACGTATCGGCAAACTATCAATATAAGCTTGTTTCATGTCGGATCGTTAACCCTGGTCGGAGTATTAAGGTTTATCGTGGACCCAGGCCTTGCCCGAACAACGCTTCCTGAGTGAGTGAGTGAGTATGAGAGAGAGAGAGAGAGAGAGAGAGAGAG
>JAOTRN010000002.1:7301685-7312227 GCA_028566695.1 Bagroides melapterus
GCTCAGCTGATGGTGAAAAGGAAGCTAATGTTGCAGTGCAATTTCTATTGTTGTCCACATTAGCAGTGTGTATGTCTGTCTATCTATCTATCTATCTATCTATCTATCTGTTACATACACAGACATAAGTTCAAATTATTAAAGTGTCTGTTCAATCACACAGTGCTAATGTGGGCAATTATTTATTTATTTGTTATTATTATTATTATTATTATTATATTTTTAAAGTTGGTGTGTATAGATTGCCTTAGCTGAGATCACTGTTTAATGCAACCATGCAACCACTGAAATTCAGAGTATGTAATTTCTGATGGATGTTGAGTCAAAGAAGTTGCTGATTAACTAAGTACAGAATTAGTAATTGACCTTTCTAATCAACTAAACAAATCTCTAACTCCTGCTAATCAGTATTGATTGTGTGTGTGCTTGCCTGCACGTGTGTGTGTGTGTGTGTGTCTACATGCACTCTTGTGTGTGCTGCACTTGCGTATGGGCACGTGCCAGAGGAAGAAGGTGGCTAGCTTGCTGGACCCTCTTTTAATCTAACCCACTCAATGCAAATCATTTCCTTTCTGCTCTGACGGGACCGGAGGATAAATGGAAATCTAATTAATGAGTGGATCAGAGGGTTGCTCTCTGGTGGCAAGGTCTCCAGGGAGAGATCTGAGCCAGATAGGCTTCTGTATTGTTTTGGACAGAAAATGAGTGAGAGATTGTAAGGGTCCAAAAGAGCTAGGGATGAAATTGTTAGTTTAGCGATGATGAGGGCCTTCCTCTATCTGCAGACCTCTCCACAAACCACTGGCCCGTTTAACAAGCTGTTGGTGGGACCATCATGGACACATTAATGGGGATTTGGGGAAAATGCTGACACGACTAATCTCGTCTGATTATGAATACGTATCTATAAATGGATTTATAACTGTTTGCTTTGGTAACATGAGCTGTTTTCTTAATATTCTAAAATGGTATGTGTATGTGTGTGTACATTTTATTTAATCATGATACATTGGTGAAATTTATTGTAAACCATTATCAAACTTTTTATTGTTGTTGGTTAACTGAAGGATAAATGTTAAGATTATGCTAAATCTTGTGCAACAACTTCAGCATATTTTTCTCAAAACAAGCTCTAATCCTATCTGTTTGTTTAAAAGTTTGGTTAACAGTTTGTTTTGATTATTCTTATGCTCAAGTTTGGTGTTGTAAGAGCACCAGGCTCACAAGTACAACTTCATAGCTGTGTTCTTATTAGTGGGTGGGAGGGACGTCGCTTACTTCCTTATTTAAGCAGATTCAAAAATCTTCTTGTTCATTCGAATGTCTTCTGAGAATGTTGATATTATAGATATTAGAGTTAAAACGTCAGCTAAATTCATTGGCTACGGAGAATAAATTTGGTTTACAGCATAATCGTAAAAGTTGTTTTTTTTAATGGTAAAACATTTTATACAGTTCTGTGGTCGTTGTTTATCTTAAAATAAATAAATTGAACATTGAATAAGTGAACTCCTAAACATATCTGCAAATATTCTTTAACACATTAAGCACTTTTCACTTTTATAAACAGCGTCTTTTCCTCTTTAGCAGTAATTGCAGGCCAAATGACCCTTTTAATCCTTCTCATTTTGATGGTTTCATTCATGACTGCAACCCTGCTTGACCAGCCTTGCTTCTGATTACTTTGTTTTGTGTTATTTGAAGAGACAGTACCAAGCAAAGTTAATCAGTCTGCATCCAATTACCATCATGTTTAACCCAGTGATTGACAATTCAGGGTGTCGCTACTGACACAAACTCCCGGCAATATTATTCCACGTGGGCCGGTTCATCTAAATGACAATTTGCCGCACTATTCTATTAGCCAAAACCTGAAACGTTGCGTTTCCTCTCAATGCTGTGTTATTGTGCATTAGTCCTTCTGTCACAGCAGAGCTTTTAAATCACCTTCACCTTTGAGCAGTGGTAAATATAAGTCGCATATCTGTATGTACTTTTGGCCATCTCTGGATTATATACGGACTGTCTTTCATGTCTTCGAGCAAATGCAAAACTGTATGATACAAAACGGTACTAATACAATCAGTTTCAGTGCATTGTTCAAACATAGTCAAGAGGAAAACGTCCATCTGGTCTGTTGGTGTAGTTTCTATATAAAGGATTGCTGAAGTCTGAACAAACATTATGGGTTTGTTTCTTAACCAGTATCATCGTTTTCCTAAGGGTACACGGTTATTGACTTCTGATGGCCACAATCTTATTGGGATGGCCGTGTCAGATCTCCCAGTAAGTTTTATAGCATAGCTCTGACTGAGGTTAGAATCGGTGAAGTTACCCAATAAACAAATCTCAAGAGCCACTGGGAAGGTGATTCTGTGTATATCAGATAAAATGCTGCACACTTTTTGCCAGAACACATAAACCATAGTGGCCAGCACAGGTGAAGTGTAAAGAGGTCCCTTCATCTCCAGCACATCTGAAGCAAATGGGTGAAATATTTTTGTTGAGCACAATTCAATGAACTTATGTGATGTGATTCTGTCATTGCATAGTTTCCTTTGTACTTCTCCATCAATGCTAATACCCAGATCCTGTTCCCATCTGTTTTTAGATTGGTCTCTTACGTGTAGTGGTTTATTTAATTTATTCCCTCAAGATGGTTGACTTTTTTTTTTTTTTTTTGAGTAAACTATCTGGCCTGAATACAATGTGCAAGTAGGACAGAACAAAGCTGGTTCATCATGTTCAAGATTCATTAAATTGCTGCAGTATTGTTTGGTTTCGTTTTAAACTTTTATATCTATGTTGCATTGAGTATCATTGCTAAACTAAATGTACTGGTGGTGCATGTGATGTATAAGTTATAGAGTTCATAAGTATAAGCTTTGTACATGTTTTGGGCTTAGGGCCTGTTAACAATCAACTACAATCCCTACTTATTATTAATGGTTTATGAGCATTACAACTCTGAGTATGTAAAAAAAAAAAAAAAAAAAAAAAACACGCCTCATCTTTGTACTTTATTCAGAGATTGCTTATTCAGTACAAATCAGTCATAATTGCTTCAGATGTCCATACTTAACAAAAAATTTCTGGTGTCCACAAGAAAACATCCTGTCCAAATAAACCGAATAGACTTCTGAGTTGCAGTGGAGCTGATGCTCTCAGTGATTTACATAAAACAAAGCAGTTGGAGTTTTCTGGTAGCTGAAGCTCTTTTCATCAAGCTTGGTCAAGGAAGAAAATGACACCATATTTCTGCAATTGCATCTATTCTGCACAGTTTTCAGCTCTAACCGGGATTGCGGTGCTCTGACTGACTTTAAAAATGTATTTAATTATTTAAATTTTATTTAATATCTCTCTCTTCCTTTTCTTTCCAGCCAGAGAAATGACAAGAGGGAAATTCCTTAACATCTTGGAGAGGCCAAAAAAATGAAGACATGGAGAGCGATTGTGTTTGGACCTATAATAAGAGACTTTGTAGCAAAATAACAGTGCCAAGTTCTGTGACGTGAAAGCTGGATAAATTTATTTATATACGCAGAGTTACCAGTTTATTAGGAAACTATGCCGTTATCGACCATGTTATCAGGCAAACCTACCATTTATGTACCATTTAACTGCCATCTGCCCATTCGACTGGAAAAGGACTAAATCGGACCACCACTGGCCAGGTTTCATTCAGTCTGAAGCATTTTCAGAACAGCACTGACACTGAACTAGTAGTAGTGTAGGGTCTAACAACTAATGTGTCTAATAAAGTGCCCTGGCACTGCCTGGTACCCATAACAACTCCACACATGCTCTATACCGACATAGTGACCTCATATGGTAGGTGTACCTAATAAAATGGCCGAGTTACAGGCATGGTGGACTGATGAAGTTTCTGTAAATGTATTATTTGTAAAATATTTTTTGATTGTTTTTTTTTCTTTCTTTAATTAAATGCATTTTTTGTTTGTCTGCTCTACATTTATTTCTAAACACTATTTGTTACTAAAAATAAAAAATCTTTAATTATTAGTGAGTTCAAAACTGTTTAAACATTTAAAAGCTACTGTTATAGCTTGTTTGTTTCACTGCCATTTATTCTGTCATTTTTCAAAACATAATAGCAAAATGTACTAAAATATCCAATGATCCTCCTAAAAAAAAGGTAAACTTTCTTAAAGCTAGGGCAGTTTAAGCAGCACCGTAAAAAACATTTTTAATTGGGGCAATAACTTCATGCCTGTGCTGCTCTACAGAGCTGTCCCATTAGGATCCAAACTAGTGAGGCCATTTCTCCTGTTTAATTTGAATTGGAAGTTTTGAGGCCCCCGACACAAAACATTGAGTAAAAATAATATTGCTCATTGTCGTCCATGTTAATGAGATTTGACATAATTACTAGGGCCATTTCTTCTCTAATTAGCACACTTCCAGGGACAGTGGAGCGAGTGGTCTCATGGAAAAGGAAATCAGACAGGCATGCTGAATGCGAAACAAAGAATGCCCCGGCCAGTGTAATTAGGTGAGACAATGGGCAGGGCCGTTATTGGCTATAGATGTCGAAGAGGCTTCAGCTATGGTTGGGGTCCTCCTGCTGCTTCCAACCTGAATGACTGAGCCTCTTCCCATCCTTAATACACCCCTGATTCTCTGTGCATTTGAGTGTGTTGCTACTGACACAGCATCACCATCTCACTGTTGTCCTACTAGTGCTTTTACTTTTCCAACGACTTCCCCTATTTCCTGTCACTCTCTTTATTTTTGTTACACTCTGATTATATAATAGTTAGATAATCGTATTTATTTTTCTGACGTTTAAGCTACTTAAAATGCAATTTGTGACCACTTTATTAGCAACACCTGCTCATTCATTCAGTCAGCCAGTCATGACATAATGCATAAAATCCTGCAGATACAGCTTCAAGGGAAATATGATGTTTGTGGCTTTGCCCATGGCTAGGTTTGTATTTCAGACACTACTGATCTCCTGGGATTTAGGCATGACATATTCCCTAGACTTATTCTCAGCATTTGTGCTTCAATTTTCTGCACACCATGGTAGTAAAGAGTGTAGAGTAGAGTAGAGTAGAGTATGTAAACTGTTATCTGTGAAAATGTCAGTCTCTGATATTCTCCAACCAACATCCACGCCAAAGTCTCTGAGATCACATTTTCTTTCTTCCTTCTCACAGCTAGTGGCCTGTACATGAATGATTTTATATTAGATTTTATTGTACATTTTTTCTACCAGTATTGTCATGTCATTCTTATTAATGATAAATTAGGAAATTCATTCTAAACCATTTGTTATAGTAAGTGTGTGAGAGATTTGCACTTGTTGAAACTGTTGGTTGCACTTGTTGAGTTTAATTTCACTGTGACACCAGCAGATGCAATGAGCCATGTGAGTAAAGCACTGAGACACCACGGCACGTCTGCTCTGGTTCACATAGTGGCCTCCGGCAGTAGTAGCTGGCTATCAACAGGGTGTTGTTCCCCACAGAGTGTTTGTCTCCTGAAGGGGGGGAAAACCCAGAAATCCCAGCAGAGACAAATCCGCTGCCCTGACCTCACTGAGCCCCAGTGCTCTGACAAACGTCAATCCAATGTGCCCTCAGGCCTTTAATTAGCTGTCAATTAGTGCAAATTAATCAACTCCTTGCCTAATTAAGCAATGCCGACAGGCAGCTTCCAAAAAACAGCATTGTGGTAGAACCATGAGAAAACTGGTCTAGCAAACTCTTTCTGCTTTGTTGGGTCATCACACCCCTGATAGCACACATAGGGGAAAGGGGGGGCTCTTCGCTGAGAATTTGTTTTTTTTCCTACCGACTCAGCACAAGGTGTCTGCTGCGCTTTCTATTTTCAGATAAGACTGTATAAGGCACTAAATGCACTGGTTTTTGGTTATTGGTTGTAAGGACCTCTAAGACCTCTAGCACTTTAACATGAGGACTCCCCTGTGAGCCTGTTTAATCAATTATACATTTTCGAACAATTTTCAGACCAGAGATCCCAACCAGAGATAGAGCTGTGCTCAAATTGAAATCTTTTTCCACAACCTTATTCTATATAGTGTATTGTGTCTTTTGTCAAGGAACAGAGTATGAAAGTACAAAATGCATCCTTTAAAACAATTCATCACTTCTAATAGGCCTTTGGACCAAATGTAGACAAATGGCTTAGAGCCCCAATCTCTCATTTAGATTGCCTGACATGAGTATATCAGGCTCTAGTAATCTGTGTATAGGGGTTGGGCTAATGCAGTGCTCTGTCCCTAACCACAGCCCACATCAAGCTTGTTACCTTCTAGTGACCTTCCCCATGAGTGAACATTCTTCCCCTACTCAGAAAGAAAAATAGCTGTCAACTGTTTCAAAATATGCTCGTAAACATGATTGGTATGCGCTGCGTTGTGTGCCACTGCTGAGGATTATTCCAACAGTCAAAGTCTGCATTCATGTGCTACGGACAAGGCTCCATTTTGCTTGTCTTCATATTTTATCCATATTCCCAGCAGAGGCTGGTGCACTTGTGCAATGCAGGATAAATTTTAATTATTGTCTCAACATTTAATGATTGGCCTTACAAAAAAATCCTTTGCATGTGCAGCTTAAAAATAAACTTCATGCTGCAGTGCTTTATGAACAGGCAAAACACTGAGAACAAAACTAACAAATTATGCAACAGCTGTTTGCCTTTTAATCTGCAAGCCATCAGATCTTGCAGCCTCTGATAGGCTATACCCTATCTTCACGAATGACTGAACTAAATCTTTCCATAATCTGCAGTTTTATCAGTCTGTCCTCTTATGCATGCAAATCAGGAAGTGCCCATTTCCCAGTGTGGATGGTTTATCAAAAGCTGTGAGGCTTTTTCACCCATTTACAATAAGCAGTAAAGCCCAGCCCAGATTAGGACAGAAGTGTGTCTGTAATTGACAGCAGCCTGAATGAATATATGGCTTTAACTTGACTAGATTGTGTGTCATTTGCATATCAGCAGAACATTGATTTCTTCATTAACTGCAATGAAATTTCTATTTAATAGCTTCTAATTAGTTGACATGGTCCCCATGTAATTCTAGAATTAACATCTTGCTTATTCCTTTTTTAAGCCTTAGTAATGTTACATGATCCAGACACATGAAATTTACACACAATGCTTTTAGTCATGTCCTGGACTTCATTTGTGGTAAATATGTTTTTATGTTCATGTAATGTTTACATGAATCATTTAGATATGGCAAATGGGGTAATTTTTCTGAATTTCTAAAATATTTTATATTGGTTTTATTCGCATGTGCATACTGTAAATGTTAATTTTCTCATTTTCATAATCGTTTTAAATGAATCGTTTTAGACCCCTTGTAGGTTAAGTCAGTTTAACTCATTTCCAACAGTTTTCTTTTTAACTTACATATCTAAATATCCGATTTTGCGTCATATCTTATAAACTTTTGCATCAATTCATGTGTTTACACCCACTTTTTAATTACTGTAGAATTAAATGGCCACCTCTACTAATTATCCTGGCGACATGCCAGCAAAGATTTAGCATGGCCTGCTAATGTCCCATATGGTCAAAAATCACAGCTTTTCTATGGTGTTTTCCCTTTTAAACTGATTAGCCCCAAAGGTTTATAGATTATCTTTATTCGTAACTAATAAAAAGGTCGCCCTACACACTAATACCACCAAACTTACAAAATGCCGTTGGTTTGGTTGTTCACCTGCACACGTCACTTTTATTATTAGGCGGGAAAGCGATTGGGTGCAACTCTCGCGGGACTTTACGCGACTTGAATGCTTGAATACGCTCAGCCACGCGTCTCGCGTCTTGCTCCTCCGCCGTCACACACGAATCATGACATTTATTTATGCATCAGCACATGGCACTTTGATAAGATGCATGTTATCTCGGTCCCCATCAACGTCTCGCTGCTCATTTCCATAAATTATCTTCTAGTAATTATCTGGCCAGATGTCCAAATTGTGGCACAAATGATCTCCAAACGAAACAAATCTAACTGTAAATTTGATAATAGCTGATTAGACAGTGAGGGCTATTTAATTAAAAAAATAAATAAATAAATAAAAATTGTAGCCTTAGCTCAAACGTGTCAAGGTCTGTGACTTTGTACCGCCATCTGTAGGTTTGACCGGTTTGGTTTATCTGTTTCACCTCTCTTTTATATTACGTGATTATTTTTATTGGGTTCTCTTATTCGGTCTGATGCAATTCTTTTATAATTTGTATCAAACGGAAAATCAGTTTTTTTTTATAATTTGCAGTTTGTGGACCCTCTACCGACCTCAGCATTAAACTAATAAATTATTAGACATTTATGTTTACCTAATATTACCGTAACTGATCCTCCTATACAGTGGAATAAGACAACTCGTTAGAATCCGTACTTGTAAAAAAAAAATATATATATATAAACTTACATTTAAATAATCTATATTTAAGCGAAAATCCCACGTCTTTTAGTGTCAATCAGTGAATTCAGTGTCAATCTGATGTTTAAATGCAGTCTGATGTTTAAATGCAGCAGGTCTGCCTGCAAATTGCAGCAAATTGAGATATTTATTTATAGTATTTAAAAATTGCGGCCAATTGATGTGATTACAGTTGTATCAAAGCAGGGTTACGGACAGATGAGCCAAGTGCTGAAATGAGATTATGTATTTCAATAGATAATTTTTTTTTCGAGTTTTAAATAGGGTGTCCTTAAACTCCAAACGTTTAAAGCTTTTAATCGGCTCTAATAGCTTTAACAATCGTAAGTAAAACAAATAACTTCTGGGGTTCAACCTGGTTTCGTTTTCGCAAAATTAATCCAAAAGGCTAATCTGAGCCCCCAGAGCTGCTTTTAATCAAACAGAACTCGTGACATTTCGAAAACGACTCTTGAACTTCTTTAATAACCCTAAATAGGGTTTTATTTATATCGTCGACCTAAAATAATACAACACCGTATAAGCCAGTAGTACGCTTGATGACATGATGTACCAGGCATGTTGTGCTCCCGTATGAATAGAATATCGACAGTATTTCAGTGTGTACTGGATATTTAAGTGTGTACTGGATAATTGTCTTTATCCAGGCGTTTGATCCAGATATTACTTTCAGACCCTAAGTGATTTTGTGGCGTCTTTATTAGTTTCTCAAATAACCATGTGCCCTTGTTTTTGACTCTTATATCTTATATCATGATCATATTTTTACATTTAAAATACATTTATTTATTTAATCATACGTACATACATACATAGGACTTTTGTACAGTTGCAATGTAATTTTTTAATTGACATTCTTTGAAATAATTTAAATTATTCCGCTTAATAATAATATCAATAAAATGTAATAAAATGTATTTGATTTTCCAAATGTGACAGAAAGATATCTAAATTTTAGGATTGTTATTATTATTATTGTTATTATTATTATTATTATTATTATTATTGTTGTTGTTGTTGTTGTTGTTGCTGTTGTTGTTGCTGTCATTGTTGTTGTTGTCGTTTGGTATTAAAAGTTTTTTGGGATAAAATTCTGGCACTCGGCACGGTTGGACATCATCGAGTATTTTTCTGATATTTCATTAGGAATGTAAACTAATTGAACCAAATCACATTTCGACAAACAGATAAATGCATACTGAGTGCGGGAGACTTGGTGAAATTGTGAGCTTCTTGCTCGCAGGTGATTGGCTGCCGACAGCGGGCCCTTGTAGGGATGGACCTTTTGGATAAAAGGAGAATTTCTGGGGGGATCGCGTATATTTGCACTGGTGGATTCCTGTGCACAAGGGAAGCGGGGGACTATCCTCAAAGGCACCATGACGGGGAAGGAAGGGGCTGTGTTATCGGAGAGTTTGAACAAACCGAAATTAGTTGAAAACGGAGGGAATAGCAACCCGCACAAGAGCATTACATCACACGCACCCAGGTGCACGGGCTTCGGCATCCAGGAAATTTTGGGGTTGAATAAGGAGGCGTCCTCGGCGCCTCGGAGCGCGCTGGACTCCATCCCCGGGGGTGCGCACTTGCTGGCCGCGCGCTCTGTGCTTGGCCCCGCCGCCGTCGGGGTCGGTATGGGATTCATCGGTCCCGGGGGTATTCCGTCCTTCTACAGGCAACCCTCGTTTCTGGAGGTCCTGTCAGACGCACAGAACGTCCAATTCCAACCTCTCAATAAGACAGCACCTCAGGAGGCCGGACAGTCTGCCAGCTCAGGTACAAGTCTTATCATACCTCATATCTTATGAGTCTTACCTCACTCATACACACAACACGGGCCTCTTGGGTACATGCTACAATCTGGTGTATGAATTTGTTTTCTTCATTTCTACCATCTTTATACATGGTGCAAGAGAATCAGCAACAAATCCCCCCCCCTTTTTTTGTAATCATATTCTCTATCCATTCTCTATTCTCTTCCATTTCATATTTCTTCTTTTGCTTTCTTATTTTCTCCATTATTATTATTATTATTATTATTATTATTATTATTATTATTATTATTATTATTATTATTATTATTATT
>JAOTRN010000002.1:7318268-7329651 GCA_028566695.1 Bagroides melapterus
ACTCAGAAGTGCTCCAATTCTAGTCACTAAGTCACTACTACACTTATAGTTCTAATCGCTAGTCTCTTGTCGTTTACCAGTTCAAATGTCTTTCCAATCCCCAGGCACTTCTCTAAATCCGAATCCCTCATCGTTCTTTGCAGGGATGCACAAAAAATCACTGGAGGCAGCGTCAGGCACACCAAACCGGAAGCCAGACATACCTCAGCTTCCAAACAATGGCAATGCTGACGACACTGATACTGAGGAGAGGAGGAGCGACTCACCCATGTCTAAAGAGGAACTGAGGGAGAACAGCATTGCTGCTCTTAGGGCCAAAGCACAGGAGCACAGTGCCAAAGTGCTGGGGACAGTGTCTAGCAAAAGACTCGAGCATAAAACAGAGGGAGAAATGGAGCAGAAGTCCAGCGTGGAGCACTCAGACTCCCAAGAAGAGAAAGAGAGCTCATAGATATGCACTTATAACCGTTGGTTAAACAGCATTGTGTCTTTCTGTAGCTTTCCTTTAAACAAATCCTGATGATCTCTTCTGTATTTTCTCAGTAACCACAGGCAACAAGTGGATCTCCTCTAACCTAGCTAGTGCTATTTTTAATTAGCACTTCAGTTGATAAGTTCACATGTTGGTTGGAAAATACAGAAAGCATGATGCATTAATGTTTATTGTTTATTTTCTAAGACATCTTACCACTAAGTGTCATTTGGTTCTATATACAGTATATGCTAGTACAAGAAACATTTGTAGCTGCATTCTGGTCATGTTTGGTGATATTAATGGTGGCTTCCCAAGGATGACATTCTTCAAACCTAATAAAAAATGTTATTTTTTATTTCTACTTTTAAAAGAACCATTTGAAACATTTCACATACAGTCTGTACACTGTCCTTCTTTTTTAAAAGCACTTAGTGGTTGGTTCCTATGTTGTATTAGAATGTAATGTTGTACATATTGTAAATAAAGATAGCTTGCTACAGTATTGTTTGAGGTACACTTTAATGTACTGTAGTCTTATAATATGTGGGGTTATGTTCTGAATAAAATGTTGATCAGCTTATTAAAAAAACATCTGAAACGATGACATGACTTTTGTACGTGAACAATGATAAAACAAAAAAAAATCTTTAAAAAAAATTATTTTTAAAGATCCAAATGTATTTTTAAAACCCTAAATATGATCTAAAGGATTTAATTTCAAATCAAATGGATTGCTTCCACCTAGGTAATCATCATGACTAACATAGAATGCAAGAAAAACCCATTAATAATTCTTTTACCCTGTGTAGCATATTTATTCTTTTATGTTCTTGGATTTCAATTTAATGCAACTGTTGTAGATAATAAAAATATTAAATAAACAAAGGTAATGTAACACTGTTTTATAGGAGTTATGTTCTACAATTTTCAAAACCACGACCAATTAGACCTGATGTTTCCTCTATATATTGGCTAGAGAGTGGCTGTGTGTGTCAGTGACCACATTACCAAGGTCTAGCTATAGAAAAATGCTGGAAAAGTGCATAGCAGACATTGGATATGTGATCTCAGTCAGAATTAGAGACATCAGTGCTCATGCTCACTCTAGACTCTTATTATGCTTATTTCTATTATACTTCATATGTTTTATTCCCCATGTAACGTTGTAAATATGTAATTATTGTTCATTCATCAGTAAAAATACTTGTATTATTTGAAATGGTAATGTCTGTTAAATTGAGTTTTATGTTAACTGTGAATCTCTCTCTTTCTCTCTCTCTCTCTCTCTCTCTCTCTCTCACACACACACACACACACACACACACACACAACACACCTGGGCAGCTGATCCTATCCTGCCCTTATTATTGAAGGCTGTCAACAGATTATTGATACACACTGTTAATTCAGTCCTCATTTAATTTAATTTACTTAGTGTCCATGTAATTAATTAGTTGCCATCTGCAGTGATTAAGCCTGGCATATAAAGTAACAAAATATCTCAATCCCATGTTTCGCCTGTTACTATTTATGATGTATGATGATACAGGTTTGAAAACTACCCCATCACTTACTGTTTTTGACAGAAAAAAAACACTATTTTTTTAAACCATTTCTTTTGTATTAGCTGTTGTAATGTAGCGCTAAATCAATCAGCACTAACTGACACCTGCAGCGATGTGGCACAAAATCATTGTTATTTAATGCTAATTGTGTTGAAGAGACCGTCTCGATGTCATCCTGCCTTATTTTAGAAGAACGAATTGGCCTGCTTTACATTATTTAAAAAAAATAAACAATGTCCAAAATGCCACAAATAGACTTAATAAATGGGGGATTTACACTTTATAATCAAAATCTGTGTCACCGAAGCTTTATTAAAAGCTTAATAAAGTTCTATCATTCCATTATTTTCAGTTTCTGCTTAAAGAAAATGCAGCTATCTGATCACCTTTCACTGGTCTTATGATGAACTTCAAACTTACTTTCCTGGGCCCAGCAATTGACTGTGACATCTGCTCTAACTAGGTTTGGTATGATTTAATTTATAAAACTTAAGTTTAAATGAAACAGTCAGTTGTGTTCATAGTGCTTTAAATGTATCTTGTAATTTTTTCTATACTTATAGTGTTGCATATGCCCCCCTTAATCTTTACAATTAGTATTATTTCTCCCCTCCTAATTAGCAACAGGACACCTCATTGTGTTGATCCCATATGGTGTATTTGCAATAAATACTGTCTTCCACTTACTCTCTTCTACCACAGTGAGTGTGCTTTCTTCTACAGCAAATTGGTGTTTTCTATGTTTTCTACACTCTACAGGTTTTATTTATCGTACATTAAGTAAGTGGGACCCCTGATTTAATCCCTAGACCCCAATCAACAACTTGTAGGCAGACATGACAATGAAATCAAAGATCATACAATGAAGAGGCTCTAACTTCACAACAAAGTCCTCCTTACAGTTCAATGGTCATCTATCCTTTTAACCCCCTTATTAGAGGAACGTGAAGATCAATGTCTAAAGCTGCAAGTAGGAGGTTCTCTCAGGTTGATAGTGACCTATTACCCAAGGCACTTTTTTGTCTGTGAAAAGGTCTGGTTTTGCCGTGAGTAGAATTGGATGTTGAAATTCAACACATATGTTGCATAGTTACAAAGGATGCAACACAGTTTGTTATGTCACTGTGCAAGGCTTTGATTGATAGCGTTCACCATGGAGCTGGGCTACCCTCAGTTCGCCTCTGACTGAACTCTGTGGCATGTAGTTTTGGCTAATATAATGAATCACATGCAGGTTAAGTAAGGCCGAATGCCAGATACGCATAAGCTAATACTGCGTATAGACACATGAATGACTCCTGATGAGCTATTATTACAAGTTTACTCCAGTTTGAACAAGAGCTATGGACATCTGGGCCAGGTTAGTGCATGGCAGATTGGTCTCTTGTGTGCATTAAAAGGGAATTAAATTTGGGGACCTAAAGGTGGCACATGAATAGACCATTTGAACAAACTGGCTTCATTATTGTAAAAACCTGTGCCTTACTATCTAGTGCCTCTTTGGAGGAACGCCCAAAGCATGGCCCTCTGCAAGACAAGTTCTTCAGTGTCAACAATTTTCACACATCACACAGGGGGTTGTGCTATCCACATCAGGCAACGTATATAAAGCATGTTATAGGATAGCCCTATATTTTAAGGCAGGAACAAATTCCATGGACAACTCATTGGATAAAAAGTACATCCATGGGTTCTTTCACAGAATTAAAAACTAGAGCTCCTACATGGGCTACTAGGATGGCAGCCACATTTCTGACTCTCTGGATAACTTGGTCATCCAGGACACAGGCACCATCCTTGACTACATTATGGTGCTTGGTCACATAGTAAACCGAGAGCTTCCTAAAACCAAAGCAGGACATGTAGCACAGTGGTATGAGGCTGGATAGAGTAAGGTTTACTAAGAATGCTAGCCACCCTGCTAGCCAGTCTGCTTGATATCAGTGCCGAGTTGGAAAGAGATAATCAGCATGGTGTTAACCAACAACTCATGTGCCCATCTGCAGTAGACACACTATTGGGAATGAATGTATGTCCAGAGGAGTGGCATCTGACCCATTTCTGGAGAACATTTGGTGATGTGCAGATGGATTATTTTGCCAGTGCTGAGACAGCTGGTTCCCAGTACTGCTTTCAATAGTTGCCCAAACTCCCTGGTGGCTTTGTTGCTGAACAGATTTGTTGTCTTAAATGGACTGTGAAATCTGGCACCTACAGTAAAGTTACCCATTTCAGTGTGGCTGAATCTAATGACTACGATCTAGCACTCTAAACATGCCATAAAACAAGAGCCTTTAGCAAATTGGCTAAAGTGAATGGTATCCACACTCATCATCTGGTTCTGGGGAAGGCAACTTTATGACTAACCTGCAAAGTACCAAATGCTGACTCTACCTGTTGTAAACTCAGTCTATTTTTCTAAGACAACAGTATTAAAAATGAGATTAAAAAAACATCCCACATTTATTCTTGACCAATTTTTGGTACAGGATTACTGAGTGGTCTGAATTGATGATGGTCATGCTAAACAAATATTTTATAATGAGGCACACAAAGCTTTTCCAACACCAGCATTGGCTAATATGTCTTCATTGACAATATTTTCTGCACAGCAGCATGAACGTTTGAACAGTTTGACAATTGTGTACTTTCATCTTTGTGGCAACAGTGTGGAGAAAGATTACATATGGGTGAGATGGTTAGATGTCCACATACTATTGACCACACAAAGTATCGTTTACCAATAAGGTGCATGTAGTGTAGTTTTAATGTAAAACCTGCCTTTTAAATGGTACATATTAAAAATGTGGGGGAACCACCCCAGAAACAAGGAAAAGTATTATTTGTTTCTGAGAGGGTATAAAAGTGTTGCTTCTTCATCTATTTTCAGATATGTTATCTCTGATTATTCTTATTTCCCACAAATATACTGACTTGCCCTCAAACTCAACGAACCATCTGCTTCAAAACACAGAGTATTTCATCAACAGCGAAAATGATTAGAAAGAAAAAACCCAGACTAAATAATTCGTGTCAGCATACTGCCGTCTGCTGAACACAACTTGGTATAACAATGTCTCGCTATATTAGCTGAACTACGATTTGTAATATAAACAACAGGCTTATATATATTATATAGCTTTAAATAATATGTGGGGTATACATTATATATAGTTAAAGTCTACCGTTATTCAATACTAAACCATCACATGGGAATTATGCGGCAGGAGGCAAATTATGCCACGTTAAGATTCCGGAAACGGAAATGACGCCATTTGTTGTTATCCACCGCCCACCCCCTCGCCATTGTAGCATGGATGCGAGTGTCTATTGCCTTCCTAGCTACCGTTACAAAGCTATACAGGATTATTTCATTTCCTGGCCAACACATTTTGGTCAAATCTCTGACTTGTGCACACCTTGAAGTTGAAACTATAACAGGCTGTGGCTTAGTGTTCTCCATCCGAGAGCTTTTACGTGAACGTTTTGAGACGGACTGACTAGGCTGCTTCCATAATCAAAATGGCGGACAACGAAGACGAGAGCAGTAATACGAACGGTATCGCTTTGACAGACGTTAGCTCTGTAACTGTGAGCGGATCCCAGACGAACGTATCGGCCACATCTAGCTCTCAAATTGAGGGTGAAAATGGAGATGGCCGTGTTAAAGTGGTGGTTAGTGCTGAAGGGGGCGGTGAGCAAGGCCTGTCACAGTTAGTAACCATACATAGTGAATCGAGTTCTGATGCCAAAGCTGCTGATGGATCTTCAGAAGTAATTGGCCAAATTTTGAGCGGCGAAGTGCTAACGTCGTACGTGCAAGCGTCTGATAACGCAGAGGACACTGTGACAACAGAGTGTACGACAATTAGCAGCGATTTTCTGAGTGCTCTCGGGCCCGCGACCACTATCATTTACGTGCAGCCTGATGGGAGTTTCGTGGAGAGCTCCGGGCTTTCTGTCGAGGAGCAGCAGCAGTTATTGGAACAGCTTTCCAAACAGCAGTTAGTGCAGGTCACGGGAAACGAAGCGACTCGCCTGATCGAGCAGAGTCAGACACCGGCACCAGCACCCAAACCTGCCCAGAGCGCCAAACCCGCAGTAATATCTAGTGTTGACGTGCAACAGGTTATAGATCACGTTAACAAGTCGCAGGTGCGCGCGCAGGCTGAGCTGACTCGCTCCCACACCGCGACCCCTAAAATCCTGCAGAGGAGCGTCCAAGCTCAGACTCCATCGTATATAAATCTAGAGGCGGGAAACGTCATTTCAGCACAGCTGACGACTACATTACAGCCACAGCCGTTTACTATTGTGCAGAATGCATCACAGCAACTGCAGAGCGTCGCCAAGCAAGTGGCACTGCACCAGTCACAAAACGGAGCACAACCCATTCAGCAAAAGGTAAGGGTTCTCTAAAGCATGCAGAACTCGACATCCTCTATTGTAATAAAGGTTTGGGGAACACAGTGAATGGGAACTATTAACACACATTCATACTTTTAGATTAGACAATCCCCCTACTACCATGGTTTAGGAGGTAATTGGTGTATCCACCCAGACAATAACTTGAGTTCAACTGGGGACATGCATTACCTGCTGAGTCACCCTGCTGCCCCACATATGCAGTGTACAATAAAATCCTCTCCCTCCCATAACCTAGCTTTGAAGGAAACAGAGCTAACGGAGTAACGTTGCAGCAGTCAAGGATTAAGGTTCTTCTTCAAGGGCCAATTAGTAATTATGCCAGTGCAGAGATTGGATCCTTCAGATCAGCAATCCTGAGCCTTCACTGCTAAACTAGTATTATATCACACATTTTCCTGTACTGTAGTTCAGTCATGATATTAGTATTCCTCAGTCAAAAAGACATAGATTAAAATGTGCATATATCAGTAGTCTAGAAGTAGGCTAGTTTTAGGTTAGGTTAGGTTAGGTACACTTTATTGTCCCGAAGGAAATTTGTCTTAGGCTCATAAATACAACTCGACAACATACAAAAGGTTTTAAAAAAAAGAAGAAAAAAAAAAATTGAAACAATTGATGCCGTGGAGCACGAGCCCGGGTCGCAAGCAGAGCAGCTCCACCGGAAGTTTTTTAAGGTGACTGGAAGAAGCTCCTTGGCTCCAGGGTACAACACCTTCCAAGTTCATCTACAAATCCAGACACCTAGTTTATGGTACGCCGTTAAACATAGACAACTTTGCTAAGTGTTCTGTATTAACAGTTGGCTTGTCTCACTGGTCAAAGCTGTTTTGAAAGTAGCCCTCACTCTTGGTAAAATGCTCGTGAGCTATGTGTGAAAGAACATTTCATAATGTGACTTGTGCCACATTTTCCCTCTGCTGTGCAGATTATTGTCATGGCTGCGAGTGATTAATTCAAATAGAATTCACAGAAGGCTGTGTCCATGTCTGCTCTGTATTAAAAAGTAATGAGCAGTTTCCTAATGTTAGCTAGCAAGCTAAAAAATAACATTTATTTAAATAGAAAATGACTTGCTCCATCAATTATGAACCATGACACATTGCAGACTGATGGTGTTCATTTTCATTTATTACCAAAATATCCTGTACACCGTGCTTTAACATGCATAATTCCATATTATTGTGCTTCAGTTAAACTAACTGTATACTTAGAATCTAAAAAAAAACTATGTCTTTGAATTTCCAGCTAGCTGAACCCATCCACATTCAAGTGCAGGCTCCACCAAAACAGGAAATTAAACGCCAGGCTGCTCCTATCACCATCCTGCAGCCTCAGAGCTTGCCAGTAAGCCAGTCTGTGGTGAAAGTCTCCACTGTAGGCACAGTCAGTACTCCTCAGATTATCCACATCACACCTGTGCCTGGCCAGCAGCAATATTTCTTACAAAATCCAGGAGAACCTCCCATTCAACTTCTCCTTCAGAAACCGGCACCTGTAGTTAGCAGCATTTCAGTTCCGATTGTGCATAAAGTCCAAGCTCCTGCTTCTTCCTCCAACACCGTCACTGCTGGAAAGAGTCCTCCAGCCAAGCCAGCTGCCGTTTCCATCCATCCCACTTTGATTTTAACCCCTTCCACTAGCGTTTCATCAACAACCACCAAGATAGTAACTCCGCCTGCTAAGGCCACAACAGTGGTAACCAAGGTTTCAGCCCCGTCCGTTGAAAAAGAGAAACCCAAAGTGAAGAACCGCCAGAAAAAGCCTTTGAAAATTCAGACACGCTCTGGTCGAGTGTCTCGGCCACCAAAGCATAAGGTAAAGGACTACAAGTTCATCAAAACCGAGGACTTGGCAGAGAGCCATCAGTCAGATTCTGATGACTACTCTGAGATCAGCGTGGAAGATGAAGAAGGCAATGAGGGCAAGAAGAAGACAGATGTTGATGGTTTGTCCCTCCGCAGCAAAGCTTTTAAATGTGAAACATGCGAGAAGTCCTACATAGGCATTGCAGGTTTGAACAGACACTATAAACTCAAGCCCACTCATGACAAAAGTCACACATCAACTCCAGTTGTGAAAGAAGACACCAAACCCACAGAAGAGCAAACACAGACTGAAGCAGTTAAGACGTGTCCTGTGAAGGAAGCCGTCACTCAAAAAGTTAAGATGTCACTTCTTTACATCTGCATACAGCTAGAAGAAACTTATTTTTCCCTTAGATTTGCTAAAGAACCTTTTGCAAGAAATTCACATTCACTCAGCACTGCAATAAACACGGCAAATTCATGACCCTTTTCTTTTGAAATGTAAACAGGTGCAAGCAGATTCTACAAGACAGTTTGTTCCACGGCGGCCTGGGAGACCTAAGGGGTCAGGGAAATCCAGTCTTCCCAAAAGGCTGGGACGGAAACCGAAGAGAGGAAGACCGGGTCGACCACCTAAACACCAAACAGCACTTACTATAGAGCAGCAGGCACAGAGACGGAGAAGTCGACTCACAGAGGTAGTGCTCACTAAACCGGAATCTTATATGACTTCCCAAATTATTATAACGTTCTTATAAAATAACCATAACACTAAGACCTGACAATTGTTGAATTACTTCACTGGCTAATTGGTTCACAGCCATTTTGAAGGCTTATAAATAATTACATGAATGTTGATTAATGTACCAGGATCACGGTTGCTTAGAATCAATGGGCAAGGTCCCAAACTCCTAAGATAAGACATATTGAGTGCTTGAAAATGTATGATCACTCTGTCCAGTTTATACAGCAGTATGACGATGAAGACCTGATGGAGATTGTTCTTCCACGCCTGGCTAAGGTCATGACTGTATGGGAATTTGTTCTAATGAAGGTACTGAATATTTACACCTTACGTTAACATTATACCGAGGGATACAGTCATTCTAATCGAAAATGAGTAGTTCATACATTTGTTCTGTGCATCTTTTCAGCTCTGTCTATCTGACAAGCTGCTGTGCTTAATCTAGCAATTATAGCATAACAATAAATGTATACATTCTATCATTTAGCGTGCTTTTCAAATAAAAAATATTCAGTCATTCCATAAGTATTTGTGTGGTGGTTGTGGTTAAAATGCTTGATTTTTTTTTTCATTCTTTGTGCTTTTATTGTGGAAAACTACATGAAATAGCAATATTGTAAGCACAGGATTCTTTTAAACTGCTACCAGTTGAAGACAACATATGTAATTTCTTTCTACCTGTACCCCTATTGGACACAATTTCAAGAGGGCTTTGGCTGAATTGTGGAAACATTTGCTATAATTATAAAATGTATTAAAAATAAAATATTGAAAATTGTGGTTTGCTATATATTTATAAATTTGTGTACTTGCAAAGTCCTGAGGGACTGAATAGCTATAATAGCCTGTTGCTCAGTTTCTGCATTTTGTACAGGTAATACAATTTGCAGTAGGATTAAATTTAAAGCAGTTAAATAGTAAAATGTGAGGATGGTGTTAGATGTTCAATTTGACATTCTGTTTACCTGAAGGTAGAAAATGGCCATTTGTCCAAGCAGCAGTTCCCCAGTGTATATCATGAATTTGAGCAGCTCCACAGCCAGGTGAAGAAGATGGCACAGGAGCACTTTAGTATTTCACCAGCTTCTCGAGCAGCTATAGAGGTCACCAATATGGATGTAAGTAACCCGTTATAAAACACATTTTTATTTACTATCCGTGGACCATTTCAGTTAATGCCTGCTATAGTTTTTTTTTTTTTTTTATCTATTGTTACTATGAACACATGGTTCTTTATTGTTGCGGCCTGTTTGTTTTTCAGCATACACAACTATATTGGATAACACTTAGAAAGTATAAATTTTCTTTTTACTTTTATGCTGAAGACATAACTGTAGAGAATCTATCTCCCTTTGAATCCTAATAACATTGTGCCTCTGAAAGGTGTCATAGACATTGTTCTTTTTGGCTTTTCTAAACACACATCCAGTTTATCATATCACCTAGGAGGGCTCTCTCTGTACGGAGAAATGTTACAAATCATGTTAAAAGAGGTTAGAAACATGGAGCATTTATTTAAAAAAAAAATCTTGGTGTTATTTTTTTTATTTGACCCTCAAATGAACTCAATGTCAGCTTTGAGTGGTATCAAAAATAAGACCCCTCTCAAACCAAGATATAGAAAAAAGTCATTAATGCTTTCATATATTCATGCTTGGGTTATAGTACTTTGGTATACACAAGACTCAGTAATTCAGCAGTGGCATGCCATCTGTCACCTTCTAACTCTTTTCTGAAGCATCACAATCACTTAGGATAGAGCCTCTCTGTACCATCCAGTACAGGATCCAAATTTAGGTTTTTAAAGTGCTTAAAGACTTGTTCCCTTCATATAGTGTGGACATCCTCTCTTACTACTAAGCTCCAAAGTCTCTAAAAGCTTCTGATCAGTCACTCCTGGCTGTCCCGATGTCTCGGTTGCAGCCGAAGCATGACATGCTCTTGTGGTCTTTTGCACGGAGGCTGTAAAATAACCTACCACCAGATGTCATTCATGCCTTGTCGCTCAGCTTTATCAAATGAAATCTAAATTCATTTTATCTTAGTAATTTTATTCATATTATTATGGAAATTGCTTCCACATTTCTTTAGAATTTTATTCTTATTACTATGTCTGAATTTTATTTGTTTGTACGTGTTGAACTGTTACAGTTAACCATTGTTATGTTACTTGATAAATCCAAATGATCCAAAATCTGTCTCTTTCAAGGTCTTAAAATCGCTGGGTATTACTGATCCATCTAGTGCATTAACACCCCTGAACTCGTCGAATGGACAACAGTGTACGATACGAACTCAAGCTGCAAAGAGTCCACGGAATATCGAGGTGAACCTCTAGTTTTTCTTTCTTATACTCAACGTTGCT
>JAOTRN010000002.1:7389338-7403293 GCA_028566695.1 Bagroides melapterus
TCACTCACTCACTCACTCACTCACTCATTCACTCTTTCACTGAATCACTTACTTACTCACTCATTCACTGAATGACTCACTCATTCACTCTTTCACTGAATCACTTGCTCACTCACTCATTCACTGAATCACTCACTTATTCACTCATTCACTCACTCACTCACTCATTCACTCATTCACTGAATCACTCACTCATTCACACACTTACTCACTCACTCACTCATTCACTGAATCACTCACTCATTCACTGAATCACTCACTCATTCACTGAATCACTCACTCGCTCACTCATAGTTCATCCTGATTTAGTGTCTAATTTTAAGCCAGTAAAACACCAGAGCCGCTAGGGAAAGCCACAGCACGTTGGTAATATTTGTTGGCAAATATTTCCATAGGATTTATATGGAATTAGCTTTGTAGCCAGCAGAAATAATTTGATTTTGAAACAGTGCCAAACAGGATGAAGGCCACAAGAAGGTCAAATGTCTGAAATAGTTTCTTTCATAACATCTTTCCTGGTTTCATTCTGTTGATACTTACATGCTCATGCTCAACATCTCAAGGCTCATTTTCTCTAAAATGTTTGCCATCCATGCATCCATCCAAGATGGATTAGTGTGGTTTCTCAACAATGATTAGATGAATATTTGCACGATTTATGTGGAATGATGTTGATGTTATGCCTGTAGATGATCTGATTAGATTTTAGAAGTGTTCCAAACAGGCTCAAGTTCACAGATGTTTAATAGCTTCCTTTTTGATTCAAATATATTTTAATGCTATTTCAGGCATCAGTACTAAGAAAGACTAAATTGTCTCTGGTAATTGTCCCTGCTCCTGTGACAATTCCCAGGGAGTGCAGATAATTTTTATTAATGTTGAAACACTAAAGTGAAACACTGAAATAACAAACCCAGGCTGGGAAAGAAATTAAAAAATTGGAACAATATCGAGGACTAGACCAGGGCAGAATTGTCCATGCAGACGTAATACAACATCCTATATTTTTGTCTAGCAATACAAAATAATATCCGAGTTTAAAATTATTAAGATTTTCATTGATGTATGTTCCATTTTATTTAGCATTTCTTCACCGAATAAAATAAAAAATTGATGAGCCATAAAAATAACACAGAAGACTTACTTTACATGCATTGTGCAATGATTGTTAAACCTTTTGCATGACTTACATGAGGTTAGACTGATATTGACTTGATAGCGCTCGATTAATGGCCCTTAATTATACACTGTTTTAACAGGTCAAAGCACCGGGGCTTGTCCTAATCATACTAATCAGTTTCTATTGACCTCTTTTCTCCTATATCTCCCTGCTGGGTTAAATGGAGCCAAACAGTGAAAAAACTGAACTGTACATAACACAGAAGCACAGAACAATAATAACTTGCTGACTATGTCTACTGGCTGGGTGACAGGAATATGATGATAATGATATCATAGTTTATATATATAGAAGAATTTTTTTCCATGGCTCTATGCCCAGTTTGGATAATAGGGCTGGTTGATCCCTTGCCTGTGCTTCTATTTCCCTATTGATTGATGGCTTTTTGCTGCCTGCTTGCTTATTTGTGCCAGTGCTGCATCCATCTGTGATGGAAGCTTCTGGCACCCGACAAACTCACTGCAGTGACATCAGATTCGGCCCTGCAGCTGCCACCCATAATACACTGCATAAATCTGTTACATCCTGAAATGCTCCTGGAGCATATGGCCTGATTATTTTTATACTTACGCTTCTCTAATACACCATATCCACATAATCATGTAAATAACATACTCTTTATTAGTCAATGTGTGCATGTTAGAGCAGGGGAAATATTTCAGGACAGTACATGTAAACTACAAAATCCTGGTGGGAGAAATGAAGTAGCCTCGAATGCTTATAATAATTAGATATTCATAGAATTATATTTTTAACTCATGCATTTTTGCAGCCTTCAGTTGTTTTCACGTTTGAAATATATATATATATTTCAAACCTGACCGCTGACCTTACACAGTGTCACAGGGATACCCTGCATAGAGTTATAACCCATTACAGGTCACAGTCATTCACACAATATAGGATGCCCAACAGCCTACAATGCATGTTTTTGGACATGAGGGAGAAAACCAGATAATCCAATGAACCTGAGGGAGAAACTCAGGGGTACGGGGTAGGCAGGAATCAAACCCCATCCCCAGAGGTCTAAGCGAAACTTACTAACCAACAGTCACTTTTATGTAGATGATGTGATTGCTGAAGCCTAAATACTTCATTTTGCATTTTTTAAAACAATTTCTTTTCACATTTTTTGTTTATGTTTCTGTTTTGTGGAAAAAAAAGGTGAAACTGTACGAGCAAGATTATTCTTTTAATCTTCTTCAAGATTAAAAGTGTCAACACATGATGACATTACATTCTATGTGTTTCTGTGCTCACTCTGCAATCACAAAATCGTGAAATCTTCAAGGTACTGAACCACTAAGTCACTGCATCCCATATAACATAGTATATCATATATGTTATTGGGTTATATATAGTGTCTTGTCTGAAAGAATATTACTTTTATGTAACAATTATTATCTCCTTTGAACAAATTGAACATTTGGGACACCATATCCTAATCCACGTGTCAAATTAAATCATTAATGTAAAACAATCTACTTCTTCCTGATATTTTTGGTTTGTTAAATGTTATGCAGAACAGCTTGATCTACAATGAGAAAAATAAGGGTTACAGCGTACACTGTTGTGCATTTCTAAAAATAGAAAAATGGATTGATTATAGGAAAATAGATCATTGCAAGTAACTTGCCAACTGGACTAGAAATAAAAGGACCAAGAATCATAACAGCCCTCCATACCTCATTCAGAGTCATTGGTTTGAAATCCAGCACAGAGGCTACACTTAACATTTCCCTCCATCAGACATTCATGCTCTGACTTGTATCTTAGCAGGTTTGGTGGATACTTAATTGTGGAAGAAAGTTCTTCACCTGAGACTGAATCCCAGCAAGCCCAAGCTGCTATAAACCCCTGCAGATTTATTCCCACAACAAGCTCCTGTCATCTCCCTGGAGAACTCCACCATCACATCAACTGAAAACACACGATCTTTGGTATAGTTCTGAACAACCAATTTTTCATTTTCCTAGCCTGATTTGGTCATGGAGGTTTCATCTTTAAAAGACCAGCAGAATCTGATCATTTCCTTCCACACAGATCACTCAATTGCTTGCTTATTTATTTCTACAGAAGACATTCAGGTTCTTGTTCAGTCCTTTTTTCATGTGAAAAGTGTGTTCAGACCGCAGTTTTGGCCTGGCAACTCTTCGTCTATATGCTATCAGAGTCCTTTAACTGATCCAGAACGTGGCTGCATTACTTATTTTCAATCTCTTAAATTTGTCCACATCATCCACTTGCTGGCTCTCTTCCACTGCCTTCCTGTAGCTGCCCACATTAAATTAAAAACACTAATGCTTGGCTACAAAACCAAAAATGGAGCAGACTCCACCTGCCTGAAGACACTGGTTAAACCCTGTTTTGTAGCTTTTACTTCTAACTAAAGCAAAAAACAATAATACTGTTGCTAATTCTGGTCAGAATTAAGAAAACATATTACATATAATTACAGTAGGTCATCAAAATGGGATTAAATTGCATAAGCGTTCTAAATAAGGAGCATAGGGAACAACCTAGTGTAACATTTGACAAAATGTAAAAAGCGTCCCAACTCCTGCTAGGATGTAGGACTAGATGTTCCAGCTCCAGTTGGATTCTGCTTCATGAAGCTTTCAGACATTCAAAGAGAGATACCAACTAAATGTGGTCTTGAGGACAAGGTTCCCTTTTGATTCTGATTCCTCTCAGGTTTCTTCCTTTTCCGAGTTTTTCCTTGTCACAGTGACCACAGTCACCTCAGACTTGTTGGACTTTATGGAACACATTTACACATTTACCTATATGTCTATTAATCTTGAATTTTTGTAATTTTTTTTATATTTCCTTGTATAATATTAAACCCTTTGTTGTATGTTCATGTTCTGTAAAGCTCATCTGAGACAATGTCCATTGTTAAAAGTGCTATAGAAATAAATTTGAATTGAATTAAACATTGCTGCATTTCCAAGGAATTGTCTGTAGGCAAGTTTCAGAATGAACCGAACCATGTTCTCAAGAAATCTGTGTCAAAGATATAGAATAGAATAGATTAGAATATATATATATATTCTTTTTAACATTTGCCAACGTCACTGTTGCCAGTGCATGGGTAATATACACCTGAATGTTTGAAGATATATACTGTATATATAGGAATGAAAAATTACTGAACGTTTCTGGCACTGATTTATTTCAACATTTCTATCAAGTGTTACAACTAACCCTTTGTCTGTCACAATCAACAGAAACATTGTTCAAGTGTTCACCTGTAGCAAAGATGTTAGTGTTGCTTGTATGCAAACATGATTATTTTAGCTTAAATACTTTATTTGTGAATTGAGAACCAAAAGCATTAGGTTGCTCCCTGCATTGCTAATTTGCCAATTACAGGTTATACAGTGAATGTGATCAATTCACATAGCATTAATGTGATCCAGTAATATCATGAAATTTCGAATATGGGATTAAAAGAAGTGTGGTTAAAAATATCGGTGTGGTATAAAACTCAGTGAGCAGTCAGGCTTCGAGTTTCTTAAGGTCTTTTATATTAAGTGATCAAATTGTGTCAGTTTAACGAAAACAAATTGTGTTAACGTAATTCAATTCAATCACATGGAACCAATGTAGACATTTAAATTAAGTAGTACAATTAGCTTTTTCAGTGTACTGTATAATATATATATATATATATATATAAATATTAACGTAAATGTTTCTGTACTGAAGGGAATGCTATCTTCTAAGATGACACACCCACATCCACAGGACATATGATGTGATATACCATATCTTATGCCCTATGCTTTTTCTCAACCTACTGTAGATGAATACCTATGGGGTACATTAGACAGACGTATTAAATAGAGCTCTCCAGCATTATGGGAAAAGAACAAAATGGGAATGTTCTTAGGTTTCAAAGATATTTAAGATTATATAGAACATGGTATTGAAGCCAGTTGTGGAGGCAGTGTGAAGGCCCAATATCACTCATCTCTGTTTCTCTGTATATATGATTGCTCTTGATTAGTTTTCCAGAACTGAACATACTTTTGTCTTGATTCAGGTTGTAGATTAAGCTTACTGAAAATTGTGTGGAGTGCAAGACACTTATTTCATATACAAATATCCTGACATGATTCAAAGAGGCCATGTCCTACAATATTCTTTAGCTGAACAAACAAAATCTCTCGCAAATCTCTCGAAAGGTTGCACGCAATTCTCCAGTCGAGAAGGTTACAGAGATGTACAATACAAATAAGCAAAAGAAGTAGGGAATCTTTCAATGGAAGAGTAAGATACATAACGAAGGACAGCTAACTGTATCAACCATGGTATAAGTATCATTGATGCAGGACAGAGAGCTAGAAAGGATGTGTTTTTCATATGGAAGAATATAAGCAAAGAATTTATTAAAGAAAATAAGTCCATGTTACCTTCAGATCTTCCTTCAGGTTGGTTTTCTTTCATCTATAGCATGTTAGCATTTTGGGTGTTTTGCAACATATATATTTGGGAAACTTGTGTACTATTCTGCCCTGTGCTTTCTAGCTGTGTGTCTGTGTTTTTTCCCCCTGAATAAACCCATAATGTTATCAACAATATCAATAATTGCATAATATTGTTTTGCAAATTGTGTGTAAACAGTTGAGAAAAGTTGAACCAGCTGAAGAGGCTGTAATTACAAGCCTGCTGTTTAATGCTAATTATAGACAATCAGTTCCGCTCTTTTATCAAACAAAATGTAATCAGATTGGATAAACAGCATGGGCACTCACAAGTAAGTGCCAAGCTATTTAAAAGATAAATGGATATAAAAAAGGCTCAGAATTTACATTAGGTAATATGTATTTTAGATGTACACATGCTTATTTTCCTGATTGCACACACACCTTTGTTTTACCCAGATACTGACGTCCGTTCCATTAACTATTGGGAAATGTTTTTGCAAAAGCGTCATACATTCCACCTCATAAACAAACCCCATAAACAAATCTCATATTGCGTGCTATGGTGACGGGACTCAAGGTAGAACCAGAACCAATCCCAAGGCCCACACATGCACACACACACACACACACACATACAAAATCATTCATAAACAGGGCTAATTTAGTGTAGACAAATTGGCTGCTTTGGACATGAGAATGAAACCAGCGAATCAGATACATGGAGAATATGTGAATCACATCAACTTCAATTCTATCCACTGCACCACTGTCCAAACAATCTCTTCTTCCCCTTTAGGGAGCAATAAAATGTGTACATTCCCAAATTTGTGGAAAAGCAATATGTTTATGATCTCAACTTACAATAAGAGTAAATAAATTATCCTGCATTAATGCCTGAATTAATACTGACTTAAATATGAAAAGTACCAGGACACATGCTACAGGTCTTATTTTTAAATCCAGATTGAACATCTACCTGGCCTATTCCCAGTTCCCAGTAACCATGTAATGCAGTAATTAATCCTTTTTGGTTATTTGTTTATTTAAGTTCTTATTAATACTAATTGTTGAAATTTTACTGTCCTTTACCACATATTTTCACTGGACTTTCTTGTTTTGCTTTTACATTTCTTTTTTTTTTATTTATTTCTGTCATGCTAATGCACTTATGTTTAATATTGTTTTATTCTTTTACCAATTGTCATTAGTTAATATAAACCTTTTTTGTGTTAGCAAGGACACACAATATATATAACATGCAACAATTAAATTCTGACACTCTAATCTTCCATCCTCCAGTGTGTAGATACAGAGGCTCAGGAGGCGGCAGAAAAAGAGGAGGAAATGTTTCTCTCAAGGAGACATTTGAGAAATGACTTTACTTGACTCTGTCATCAACTATGACTGTAGAATGAGACAGGAAGACAGCTTCTTTAGACCCTGGTGTATAGAACAATGCATGTGATCTAGAAAAAAAAATCTCCTGTTGAACAGAAATTATATTATTTAAGGTTCAACAAATGAATGAATGAAAGAATGAAGGAACGGATGGATGGAAAGAAACATTTTCATGAAAATAAACACAAACAATTTATAGCGTTGGAGGCAAAAAATTAGGGCTTCTGCAGCTCTCATAATCCAATCATGGCTGTTTGTCAGATGGTGCCATCTGGATTTCATTTGATGTTAACAAGACTTGCCAACTCTAGCTGTCCTCTTGCAATATGTTTACTCGAGTTAGGTGCCCCATGGTGTAGTTAGCTAACTTTATAAACCAGAACAACAACCTCATCCTTTCATTTTCTATAGCGTTTATCTTACAGAGGGTCACAGGGAACCTGGAGTCTATCTCAGGGGACATTAGGTACAAGTTGGAGGACAGCCTAGACAGAGTGATAACCCATCACAGGTCACAGTCACACACATTCACAAAGTACAGACAATTTAGAAATGCCAATCAGCCAACGACACGCTTTTCACCGGGGCGAGGATACCCAGTGTACCTAATGGAAAACCCCAAAATACAAGGTCTCAGAGGCAGAAATTGAACCCCCAACCTCAGTAGTGTAAGGCAAACTTACTAAACACTAAACCTCCAGGTCCACTTAAATAGAACTCAAGGATTAATTGACTTTAATCTGCTAACTTAAAGCAGTAGAACAGAAAACATTACCACAACCTTTTTCATTAGAATAAAGAATATTATCTTGTGTGAAGAGTGTTACTGATCATTAGGATGATTACCAAGTGATTCATACTGTTAAGTGCAGTATTTTGAAATGTATACATGAATGAGTCAAAGCAAGTGGAAAATGTGATTGTGTTCTACAGAATTTGTTTACTCTTTTATTCTTTTCTTTTCTGTGTCTGTTTCTCCTCGCTTCTAAGCTTCTCAGTATAGGCGACGAAAACCTGCAGCCTAAACAACAAGATTGTTTTGTCAGTAACTTGCAAACAGGTCATGCTGTTCTAATTACGGCATTAAATCTTCAAAACATGTGGACTACACTGCCTAAGGACTCACTTTCATAGGAGACTGAATTTTTTGGGGAATGTCCCCTCCTCCACGTTAGTATCAAGGAGAGTTGAGGGAGTTCAATTAATGACACACGAAACAAAGGTTTAAGTCTGAGGGCAAGTTAATGCACTTGGTAATGCACTAATTTAATTTGCTTATTGAGTTGACAACCGTCCTGAGAGATGGACAGGATGCAGCCAGATGGAGGTCAAATCACTGGTGAAGAATAGTGTTTGAATGCCAACACTCAAACCATGTGTGACAAGATCTTCCATCAGTAGTGGTAAATTGTCATACAGTCCACACACAGAACACATTTCTATGCCAATTCAATTCGCTACCACTTCGCTAAGTATACACTCACTTTCCCCAGTATGTTTCCCCTGATGTTACCAAGCCTTATTTCTAGTGTTTGTTGATGCCAGTTGTGGCCCTGCTTTTGCTCTTCCTTCTCTAGATATCCTGTTTGCTGACTGGTGCCTTACGTTTTCGATCGTCTCCCCTATTGTTAATAAATCACGCTAACATGCAACTACATCCCACTATTTCTAATATCTACCCTCACTTATATGTCTGATTAAATAAAAATGAGATGTTTTAGTCAACACATCAATTATGTAATTATTATTAGATTATATTTATTATTACTAGACTTCATTTGAAAATAACTGAAGGCTCAAACTGCAATGGACCAGCAGACTATCAAGTTTTATTTCTGCCTGGTGCCCAGTGTTCCCAGGATCGGACCCAGGGCAACCCTGACCAGGATAAAGTGGTTAATAAAGGGGATTTTTAAACTAATCAATCTTTATTTAATACTTTTTATGTTACGGTTAAATCAGCTATTATAAAAAATGGATACAGGACACAGGAAGACAGGGTGCTGAGGATACCGCAGCAGTTCTAACCTAACTGCATCTGCAGTTAAAATAAAATGAATAAGAATACAGCAAAGCAAATAAATAAATAGATATGAACACTTTAAGGGAAAGTATTTTTAATTGTCTGCTATTCGTTTATACTATTCAAATTTATTAAAGAACAACACATCAAGCTTTTTCATTTTGGTCATTTAGTCAAGTCATTTTGCTTTCAAGACGTTACTAAGCATCTTACTAGTGACTCCTGTAAATGTTACATTCTCCTACAAGAAATCTTTCCCATACCAATGATTATAAACATATTCTAATATATTTTAGTTATAGAACAACATAATAAATGGCTTATGATCCATTCATTATTAGGCATAGGTTAATAATGGCAACTTCCTTGTGAATGAGCTGTTACTATAAAGCCAAAAATGCATTCAAATTAATATAATCTTAACATGAATATAAACACATAGTATAAATATTGTTTAGGGCACTGCCATAAATATTCCGATCCTTGCTGCTATAAATAATGATCAACATCTTATCTAACATCTTACTGTAATTGAAATATGTCTCCTTCTCTAAAATACACTATGGTCTCTCTGGTACTTCACTTTATCCACAGATGTAAGTGCAGTGTCAAAAAGTGCCAGTGGTTCTATCAAATCTGATGGCGTGACCTACAAGGCCACAGCAACAGTAACCAGACTACAGTAACTAATCTGGTGTAAAAACAGATTACAGAAAGGCTTTAACTGATGTGTGATTTCTGACAAGAAGTTTTGTCAAAGCTCAAAAATCACTCCCAGACCTCAGGATCCTGTATGCGTAACGTGTGGATAATGGACCAGAGGACAACAAAAACGTAGGTGATTTAATGAACTCTAAGCCAAAAGACAGATATTGCAGAAGATGATAAGAAGGACAAAAGACAGATATCAACACAACCACACACACTACTTGACAGTCACTGAAATTAGGGAACTTTCCTTGAAGGAGACGGAGATCCAAACAAACAACACTGATGACGAAGATGGTGAGAATGAAGACGAAGGAAGGAGTCAGGAGATCAGACAACGGCAGGGAAAAGCTGTAGTTCTGTTCGGGACCAGACAATGAGTGCAGTGAGTGAGCGTCTTGAGTAGTGTGGCTGATGAGTCCATGACAGTATGTAATACAGTAAGTCATCCCATTCAGCCAATACAGAATATTGCTAAGAAAAATATTGCAAAGAGTAATACTATATTTTAAGAATTGGATATAAAGGTGCATGCTGGTTTAGCTTTTTAGTGTGTCTTTTGGCCAAAAAAATAAATTCTATCAAGACTAACATTTAATTCATTTTCTCTTATCATGGTCACATGTACAATAATCATAGAGTTTGCTCTATTATACTGCAGAATATTTTCCTGAGGATTAAATTAATCAACCTTCCGTATTAATCTTAAGGTCCCTAACATGCAGTGTGAATCTGGAGACAATCGGATCCTGGTGAACTTTTCATCCAAATAAATGTAAACCCACCAGTTTAGCTTTGTAGTGTTCTTTTGGCCAAAACATTTACATTGTCTAAACTTCACCAAATGTGCTGTTTAATTTATTTCCTACTATCATGGTCTAAACCTGAGATTTTATAGCTGTTATAATGTACTACACGGTAATAAACTATTATTATATATTTTACTTTGCTATGTTGCAGAAAATTTGCCTGATGAAACTAATCATTCTTCCACTCAGTCTGGTGCTTTTTACACACACACACACACACACACACACACACACACACACATACACACACACAGAAAATATTTTATATATTTTATACAGCTGATGATATTACTCACCACTTTGATTTTTCCATAAGTCAACAAATCAGTACTCATCTTATAACAGGTTCTGCCATTTGCAGAATTTCTATTTTTATAATTATGGCATCTATTAGAATAAGCATGAAAATATCTCAGATAATGTACATCTGCAGTTCATTTTTAAAGCTGAAGGATACATCTCTGTAGTTAAATAGCCTGAATAAACTCAACATTATCAAGTGCAGAATACCTGCTTTTTATCCTCTTATGACATAACATATGAAGGACATATAAAGGAAGGGGACATGAGGGTATTTCTTCTCTGCTCATGTAGACAAATACTCTTATGTCCCCCTCCCTCATAATACCCAGAACTGTGAAAACACATGCAAGGCTGCAGTCTGCAAATGCATAATTGCCCAAGGACACAATCTTACATTACTTATCATTACTTAATACTATTCATTTATTTATTTATAACAATTTTATATTCTTATTTTCTATCTTCATTCTGTCCAGGAGAGTAGCCATACATAATTTCATTGTACTTGAGTATAATAACAAGAAAGTTCGATGCTGATTCTGATGAATAAGATTTTTTTCTAATTTCTGCATGTAGCTTACTGCAGCTTTTCACACACACACACACACACACGCGGGCACACACACAAACACAATTTTTGTAAGCACTTCAACAAAAAAACTATATTTTCTGGAAATCACAGTGATCAAATTTAGAGAACAGTAACCAATGTAGCACAAAAGAAGAAGACATCTAAGATTTTTCAGGGTTACAACAGTCAAAAATATAGTAGAAAGTTTACAGGCCCTTGCTATGAATGACATCAACACATCTGCTGCCGTACTGCTGACGTCACTAGTTTCTCATATTTCTCTGGTGTGATCTTGGTTCATTTTCCTTCCAGTCTCTTCCACAGTTAAGTCACTAGTGGGTTTCTTGTAAATAATTTTTCTGCCAAGGATTTTCTAGAGATTGGCAATCAAGGTTCGATCAGAACTCTGGGCAGGCCATTTAATTTTTTTTTGTTCAACAATCTCAATCTTCTTTACAGAACTGCTTTACCCGTTCTGCAGTGTGGGACATTGTCTTATGTGGAAAAAAAAGCTGATCGAGAGATGCTGTCAGGGAATGAACCACATGTTGCTGAAGAATGTTCTGATACACTTTTACAATCACCCTCCAGTGTAGCTGTATAAGAAGATCAACTCCTGCTGCAGAAAATATCCCCCAAACCATGACACTTCCTTCTTAACCTTTCCCGTTTGATGCTGAATTATTCCCAAAACACATGCTTTCATCTTTAACGTGAAAGTTGGACTGGTTCTCCTCAGACCACCCAACATATTAAAAGTGTCACTGCCATTTTTCAGCAAGATTTAAGATCTTTTTATTGTCACTATATTGAGTACAACAAAATTAAAGTGCAATTACAGTGCATTTTACATATAATGTGGTGCAAGCTAAACTACATTTAAAGAATTAAAATCAAAGACAAACAAACAAACAAAAAAAAAAACACAACAATTGCAGTCAATGTGATAGTACTAAATAAGTCAGTCATTGTAAATGATGTATAAGGTATAAATAAGTATGTAAATATTTATAGAGATTGTCAGGACTTTGCTGTGACTTTCTCTGCCCTTACATTAGGGGGCGTTCCGGCAGTGTGTTCTGTGTCACGTGGTTTTTGTTATGCACCTGTTTTCTATTTGTCGTTTATTTTCTTGCCTATTTATTTCATCCACGTTTCATCCATGTTTTGCTTCCATGGAGTCCTTATTTCTGTTTCTTTCTGTTTCCCGGTGTTCATGTTTGTTTCTGCCGAGTTGTTTCTAGTGTTCCTGTTTGTTCATATTTTTGCTATTAAAAAAAAAAATAGTAATAAAATATATGAATAAACATGTACTGAGGTATAAGTCAGGACTTCCACAGAAATTTTTTTCAGAAAGAGTTTGCCACATGACCCACAAATTGAATTATTTCGTTAAGCAAAAAAAAAAAAAAAAAAATCTTTCCAGAGGCAAATTCTTGCCTTGCAGCACTTCGCTTTGCAGCATACACTGATTATAAAGCTTATAATAAGATATATGTGAGAACGATTCTGCACACACCAACATTTGATGCGGCTTGTCATTCAATATAACAGTTCATTCATGTGAAAAAAAAAACAACTGTTGATTCATTTAATTAAAATTTTTCTTAAACAAGCAAAAAAATTAATATATGGTCCAACAGGAGCCCGAACGCAATGCTAAAATTAACTTTTATAAATGTCTTTACATGTTTTTACAAATTGATCAAAATGTGCACTGAGTGCAAGATTGTTATATTGTTGTTGACAATACCTGTTATGTCAACATGACAGTTGGTTTTGGTGTCAAATATGAAAAACATCACATTGAAATATATGCCTTGTTATTATCTATTCCAGCACCACCTGTGTGTGTCATTTAAAAAAAAGTTATGTCCATACACATTCTTTATGTCAGATAATGATAAAAATGTAATGGTGACAAAGCACTTGCAATTTTTGTACAATATGTCTGTCTCTTCATTTTAAAAGCTGAAATGCAATCGATAAGAAGTCTGGACTCTTGTTGCTGCTGACTGCGATTGATTTTAGGTGGTTCAATAGTTGCACTGGGGACCTGCTCATCATCACATACTGGAAATGACAAAGTCACGCTGCTCTGAAAATAAATGAATAAAATCTAGGTTTCTGTTGATATTTGATAGTTTCCTGTACGCAGAAAATTGTGGTTCCAAACCTCAGAGAAGTTCTGCTATCAGCAAGAATACTATGTGAAGTGAAAATGTGAAAAGTCGCTCACTAAATACGACTGAATCATCAAAGGTGTAGAACATGCTGTACAGGAATGGTAACTTCCCTACTTTCAAATGTATCTCCGAGATTCAGAAATAAAGTCCTCACCGAGATGTGGTGTGTCCTTCAGTGCCACAATGGATCAAAAAGGCCTCTCAGAAAAGAAAATACAAAGGATATAGAATTACAAGTGGCCAGTAATCATTTATTACCAAATTAAGCCCACCAAAAGAAAACCTAAAACATAACGCAAAAACCTAAACAATACAGCGGTTAACATGATCCACATTTGTAATAT
>JAOTRN010000002.1:7416861-7437472 GCA_028566695.1 Bagroides melapterus
AAAACATTTCTACATTAAAAGAAACTTCTATAAAAAGCACTAAGTAATAACATAAACAATAAACGGTTAATATTTGGGGTGGAAACTCTTTGCTTGAACATACAGATACAGATTTGTGCAGTATTCTAAATAAAACAGCTGGTAGGTTTTACTGATAAACTTAGAAACTTATATAACAAAATTTGTACTACAGATAATATGGTGCCTAAGACTTTTGCACAGTACTGTATATATATTTGCACTACTCCAAGAAGCATCTACAGTTTCTAGGCAGAATTAGTAATAAGCATTAAATTAGTGTACCTTTCAGACAGCTGGGTCAGGTTTGGAAAATTTGGATAATTGCAATGTTGATTTTTTTTCTGCTTTATGAATTTTGATGACTGAATAATTTCAGAGATTTAGAGAGTAAAATGAAAAGGAAAGGAAAGGAAAAAGTTTGCAGTGGAATAGAAAAATTCATTTTTTAAATCTGTATTTTTGATTAGAATGGAACAAGCTTGCTTGTTTTTAAGTGTTAGAGCTATTTAAAATATAATTCCTAATAATTATTACAAACAAAGCTCTTCTAAACAAAATAGACAGGAAAAAAGTTGTATACATTTTTCTGCTCCTCTGAGAGAGAGAGAGAGAGAGAGAGAGCTCAGCTCTCAAGATTTAACACAGAACATATAAGAACATTGTGTAATTCCTCCAAGTCCATCCATTCTAAAGCTACATTCACACATAAAGTAATTTTATCTGTGCAGGTCTCCACTGACTGTACTATGAAATTTGTCAGTAGGCGTTTCTACTACTTGTTGCCATAGTAACAATGCTCAACTAGCATTCCACTTGAGAACAAATCAAGTTTTCTTGTCACTAAAATGAAACATTCTGGAGGGAGATTTGGCATTTGTGTATAAAATCCAGCATATATATATATACAAAATATAGTACAAAAAGTTCAAGATTAATATTAGACAAAATTTCAAGATTAATATTAAACTTATATTTAAATGTGTTTATATTTATCCCCAATGAACAAGTCTGAGGTGACTGAGGTGACTGTGGCAAGGAAAAACTCCTTAGGTGGAAGAAGAAGAAACCTTGAGAGGAACCAGACTCAAAAGGGAACCTCATTCTCATTTGGGTGACACTAGAGAGTGTGATTGCAGTGTTTGGTCTTTGCCACGGATCACATGCACGCTACTGTCTTCACTCCAATTGGTAGTCACTGCACCAAATCGCTTCATATTTGCAAAAAAGCTCTGAACGTTGTGTTGCTGGACATGACAACATCTAGTCACTGACGATTACTGTCACTCATCAGCTCTGATAGAAAATGGTCACATTATTGCTGCAAATTGCTGTGTGTTAGCGTATCATTAGCTAGAAAATGTAACCGTAATATTTTCTCCTGTGTTTTAGAGTTCTATTACAGTCAGTGAGCTTAATTTACTTCAGACATTACCTGCCTCACGTTAGGTCCCCAGAAAGATTTAGGTGACAGTGAGTACAATGAGCTTTGGGTAAATATCAGGTTAATGATCACAGCTAATCTCTTTTTATATCTTTATATGCTGCTATGTTGATTGACTCAGAGTAAAGATGTATTTTTGGAGTTAACCTCCATATTGAAGTAGCAGTGCTAGCCTAGTGACTCATGGGACATTTAGAATTCATTACTGCTCCATGCTGTTATCTTTAAATCAGGGTCATGACCACACTATCTATTCAGTGAGATCACTGAAACAGGTCTGTTTCTTTAGAACAATATGGATTTTTTATGTTTATTTGGTTCAGAGCCAGACGATAAAATGTCTGATTGCATGACTGGTTATTGTTAAAGTTTAGAATTGTATGTCATATTCTTAAAATAACATGTGGTTTGTATTCACAGATACATTGCCTTTGGGGTCATACTGTTCATTTGAAGCAGGTTCCTGTGGCTGGACAGTCTCTAATACACAGTCTTCTTGGAACCTAGTCAGTGGAGAACAATTATCCAGAAGTTCTAACCTATTAGGAACAACACTCCAAAACACTCAAGGTGAATACATAATCCTCCATCCAGAGAACAGTTGAAGTTTACTGTAGCTTTGTTTTTATTATGTAAATTCATTTCATTGTATTATAAGGAACATAATTCTAACCTACATAATTAATTATAAATTATACCCCTAGCTTCATTCAGGTTAAAAGCACAGCTGATTTCTCAGAGATTCATGTTTTTGAGAGACTAGAGACATTACAGGCTTGTTCATGACATTAGCTATTGCTTTATTCTTGTTTTCATCATGCATAACAATAGCTGACACGACTATACAATAGCCTGTAAATGTGGTTAATGTCAAATTTTGTTGCAAACACAGCCACACACAGTGTGACATACACAGTTGTGAGCTGCACTTTTGACTGTGTGTCATAAAACACACACAGACACATTGGAGGCAGAACAGAACATTCAAACAATATTGTGAATAAAGTGCAGATCTATTACTAATGAGTGTCATGTATGGATTTGGGCAAAATGTGTTCATCTAACCGAAATATTTCAAGAAGCATCCATGTTTTCTAGCCTGAATTAATAATAAGCATGAAATTATTGTACCTTTGAGACAGCTGGGACAGGTTGGGAAAATTATTGCAGTGACAATTTCAAGGCAAAACATCAATAACTGTTTAGCCAGGCTTGAAAGGCAACTAAAGGCAAAACGGTACTTATTTTTGTCATAAGTACAAAAAAATCACTTTATTGGACACAGTATATATTACACATACTATATATATATATATAAATCTGTGTGGTATTGTGGTATTTACACAGTGTGCATAATTTCCACACAGATTTCTCAACAGCGACTGAAGTATACTTGGGACATTACTGTAATCGTGTAAGACGGGGGTTTTCAAAGCGTGGGGCACGTCAGAGCATGTTATGGGTGGCACAGGGAGAAAATTATAATAAATGAAAAATATAATTATTGAGTTTAATTTTTTATATTTTTACATTTTTATATTTTTATTATATTTTAATGTTTTTAATTAAACAATGCTAAAAAAATCAAAAATAGGAGAAACATTTTTCACCCAGAAATCTGTAGCTGTAAATTCACTGCTGTTTGGCAAGCTCGCCAATACAGGTATATGCCTACTGTATTAATACCCCCAATTCAAACCTTCAACTTCAGGGATTAAACCAAAAAGACGTGATATGATTTATTTTCATGGACTTTATGTGTGGTATGTCAATATATTTTGGCTAATAACAGCAAGAGACAGGCAAAACTTTGGCAACACCTTGAAAGCATGTTACAAGAAGAAGAGGTTTTGATTGATCTGACTAGTAATCATGAACTCGAGCAAATGATTACACACTCTTCCACTGGACATTTCATGTTAAAAATGAATTTGTAGTTGTAAGTTGTGTCAAAAGGGAAGCCCACTGTGTTAGACTTTGAAAAGCCTTGATTTAAGAGAAGGTTTAAATAGGACATATATCATCTTTATGTTGGCAGGCTAAATGAGCACAGCTGTTTAGTGTATGGCTGACTGGTATCCAGCTGTGTAATTCCAGCTTTCCAGTGCTATGCATACTTGCAGTAGAAATAGAAGTAAGGTCAACACATGTCTTTCTTTACAATAAGGTGGATGAATCGGAAATTGCACATTCTTTTCGAGTTCTAATTATAAACCCAGAGTTACTGTATATGGTTCACGCAGGTTTTGAGAAATCTGGAAATGGTTTTGACATTTCAGATCTATAGCTTTAAGGTAGTTTAATCCTCATAGCCTGTATTTTAAAGATGCTTTAAAAAGTAGCAGATGAGTCATTCTGCAAAGGTCATGTAAGACACTTCTTCTGAAACAAAAAACTTTTGCATGTGTTAAAGCATGAACTTGGCTACAGGCAGAATTAACATGACCAATTTTAAACAATGAATTGATAATCTGACAAATAATCTGGATTTATATGTTCCTTGGTACTACCTTACCAACATTTTTACCAACCCTGTTTTGGGTCACTTGTATCAGATGGTGCAGCAAAATGGTATGTTTTATGTTGTTTATATGATGGTCTTGAGTCATTTGAAAATATCCCTGCAATATAAAAATATCTTGAAATATCCCTGCGCAATGCATGTTGCTAACGTGATACGGTCATGTCAGTTTCTTCTCTACAACATTAGAAGGATTCATTTTTGTCCACACAGGCTACTCAGGTATTTGTTCAGTCTCTGGTCATTGATCCAAAATGTAGCTGCATGATTTGTTTTCAACCTGCCTAAGTTCTCGCATACCACCCCACTGCTGCGCTTCCTCCACTAGCTTCTGGTAGCTGCACACATCAGATTCCAAACACTGATGCTAGCCTACAAAGCCAACAATGGACCTCTAACCTCAAAGCCACTATCAGTCCTTGCACTGTACCTTGCACCCTCAGATCTACCAGCACTGAGAGACTGGTCCCACCATCTCTCAGGGTAAGAGGTAGGTATACTGTAGAACAAGACTCTTTTCTGTTCTGGCACTGAGGTGGTGGAATGAACTTCCCCTAGGGAAAAAAATACACAACATAAGTTTTTTATATTTAAAATATATTCATTTTGTTTTAATGAAGACAAAAAAATGTTAATAGCTTTTGCTGGTTAGTAGTCTTTAATCCTGCTTACATTAGTAGCTGCTTAAAAAAAAAGAAAAGAAAAAAAACAAGAAACAAACAAAATTTGATGCAGGTTTTTATTAGCTAACACTAGCAATAATAAAATATTGGATACTCTAGCTGAAGTATCAGAAACCTAACACAGTAAGAATTCATTTTTTTTAGACCCAGACAATAGTTAAGCAAAATAACATGAGCAGGAGTTTGGTTGTACTGCATACTGAACAAAGAATACTGAAATCTGTATACTGTAGTAAACTTTTCAGTTTTAGTTTCCAACTAAAAAGTAGAACGATGCACAGACTGAAATGTCCCAGTGCAGTTATAGGAAATATAGGCACACATGGAATGCCATTCAACCAATCAAATCACTGGACAGGAACTGTGATTTTATGCAATGTTCTATAATATTGTTTTACATAACAGTACACAAGTTTCATCCAGTAGAGTTTGTACTTTTAAATGCTTTTTAATTTTTAAACACTGTTTGTTTTTATTTAATTTTTACATGCAAATAATAAAAAAGTACTATGCTTATATAGCTTAAAACTAGAGGGTGGACTTTAGGACCCAACAATTTCAAGTTTATTCAAGAATCAAGTCCCCGGTTTTAGAGATACAGTATATTTTAAAACGTTCATATGTAGTTCATATGAGTTCAATTCATATACATGTAGTATTTATATATACAGTCATTGCAAATAACTAACTTTTAGTTTCTTTCCTGTTCTCTTCTGTTACCTTTTTAGGACACTTCCTGTTCCTGAAGATCAGAGACAATGCTAATAGAAATGAGGCATTCGTTTACAGCCCTGCTCTTCCTGTGACTCTGTCTAGGCAAGACTGCCAGGTGAAAATTCTGAATGACTGAATTTTGCTTGCCGCTAAGAATGAATATGAACTTATTCTAGGCTTGCGGTGTGATGCATTCCAAGTACCTTTTAGAGCAGCTTTGCAGTTTCCCTTTCATTGAAATTGTGTACACAAGGGTCAGCTTTTAGATACACAACTAATACCTGTGTAGCACCTTTAACCTTTTTAAGGGTATGCTGGATATTCTCTCATATTTCAGGACACTAATGGCTATGTTTGACAAGTCTGGGGTCATAAAAAAATCGTGTTATTCTGATTATACATGCTGCATTGACAATACCTCCTGAACTAAAAAAAAAATAATTTGCGGTCAGCCAGATTTAAAGAAAAAATATTACGTATAGTTTATATAAAAATATGACATTTCTTATCATTTGCGATTTCATTGCTTATATTACACTTAATCAAGTTTCTAATTACTAGACTGAATGATATAGAGCGTGATCCACTCACGTAGGATCTCGTGACGATGCTGGCACTGATGCAAACTATAACATTAGTATAAGATTTATCAATTTAGTTATGCATGGTAGAATAGTGCAGTGGTAATGTGTTTATTACACAACACCAGTGTTGTAGGTTTGATTCTTGGCTCAGGTGTGAGCTCGATGTTCCATTTTATTCAGCGCTTTGGAAATACGCTCAAATAATGTTGGATGAATGAAAACTAATTGTGGTAATGTTACTCAGTTCAAGTGGAAAAGATGTAGTTTTTTATTCACTTATCCTCTTCTATGTTTTGATCCATTTCTGTGTGTTTCTGTGTGTAGTTGCACTTCTCCCTGTATCTCTATGGGGATTTTAACGGCACAGTGCGTCTGTCGGTGGAAGAGAACGGTACTTCAGAGACTCCTTTAGTGTGGGAGAGGGCTGGACATTGGAAGGACAGCTGGCAAGATGTCACTCTACAGATCACTGACCTGCTAAATGGGTGAAGGAAATGTTTTGTTTATTCATTTTTTAATAAGGAAATGAAATAGATTTAAAACACTTCCTACATTTTGAACTGGATTCTGTGTTGATTGTGTTGTACAGGTTATACTCTACACACCAAAGCATCACAACACAGCCCGATGGTAAACACTTGGCCTGTTTTTTTAATCCTTTGGCTTTATTTGTTTTATTTGTTTCGATTGCAGGTTCCGTCTGAAAGTGCTTGCCCTGTGGGCCGCCCACTCAGAAGCTGACATTGCACTGGATGATATTTCTTTAAGTGCAACATGTTTTGAAAAAGGTGACCTTTTGTCCACCCACACACATGCTGCATCACTGTTACACACCTGCCAAGATGCAAATTGCTGATTGTGCATTAGGCACTTATGTTCAGATGAGGAGGAAAAGAATACACGTTGTCCATTATGTGCAAGAATTGTTTGGACTAGGATTGATGTACACTCACTGGCTGCTTTCTTATCAATCATGTGGCTGCAGGAATCTTGATGAAACAGATCGAGAGCTTTTTGCACAGATTATGCACATATTTCATAGATATTTGATATTATAGTTTATACAAAATTTCATTATTCATTGTAATCATACTGAAATGATATCATCATATTCAAATTCATATCAGTCCTATCTGTATTCAAATACTTTATATTTCCCATTTTCCATTTTTTTTCATATTCCATTTTCATATATTTCTCCTTCCCTACCTGTACAGTTAATATAGGGCTGTCACTTTTAATGAAAAAACAAGTAGGAATTCATTTTAAATGTCACAAAATTTTGCTTGAATATGTGCGAATATCCCTGATAAAAAAAAGATCCCAACAACACATTATTTTCAGTGTTTTATTAACATGTGACTTCGCCGAATAATACTCAGTCATACGAGGTTGTATGTCCCTCTGTTTTCGTGGAGGTGCAAGACAGACGTTTTTAACAAAGTCAGCAAACGGCCTTATCTTTGACCATAACTTTGCCATCTACAGCGTAGAACCAAAATACCTCCACACACATCCGCTGCTTGCAAAAGTTTTCAATTTACTTCAGTTTGCTAAATATAATGAGTAGCATTAACACAATTAGTTTTTTTTTAAACAAAGTACAAGTACTTTTTACAGCATTGAATAAAATCAAACACTAAGTTCAGGCCTAAGATATCAATCAAACTCACAATGCTGGTGTTTTGCAAAAAAAAACTGTACTGCTTCACTATTGTACTGTATGTTTTTAAATTTATCTAGGTAAAGTTTGAATCCTCGAGACATTTCTCGATGTAATCGCTTCACGTTAGTACTACGTGAACTGATCGTGTACGATCTACAGCTTTCAATCTAGCAAAGTTGAAACTTGTTTAAATTAAGTTTAGTAAATCACGATTTGTTCAAACGAAATATTAAAAAGATTTTAGTTACAGCCCTAACAGTTAAATTCTATTTTGATTATAATTCAATTCTTGGTCTATGTATATTCTATTGTAATGACACAGACATTCAAAAATGAAAAAAAAAAAAATCACAGCATCTCTTTCTGTGTGATTGTGCATGTGACCAGTAATATTTAATAACATTTAATTTAGAGATTAGATGAAAGTGACCAGACTGATTTTAGCATGTTTTACAACTGTGGTAAGCAGATATTATCAACACTAAACCTTGAGATGGTGAAGTGTGTAAGCTACAATAGCAGAAGACCTTATCAGGTTTTACTCCTATCAGCTAAGAACAAGTATCTTCCTGTCAGCAGAATTTCTTCCTCTGATCTCTATCATAAATACTCAATATTTAGTATTTAGTGATGAAGTGAATAGAATTGATGTGAAATTCATAGATCAGAATTTCTTGAATTGTGTGTTAAATCATGGCTATACTGTAAATCCCAGCCTTCTTCTTCATTCTTTTTGACATCCTTTTGTCTATGTTCAATAGACTTTCTATTCGTTTGTAACCTCTTCTCCATTATCTCCTATGTAAGTGTGTATAAATGTATCTTCTGGCCTATGCACTTTAGAAAGCTCCCTTTTTACTTTCGTAATGGTGTGTTATTTGTAAGGAAAAAAGGTTTGAATAGTGATGCTCTAATGCTCCAACTTGATTATTTTTGTTGTGGATTTTGCCTTTCACTATCTGTCTGATCTAATCAGATCTAAAAGCTCTGCTTCTTGGCCGTCAACATGATTTGGACTCCATCAGCCGGTTAGACTTCCCGAGTCCTCTTCTTGAGCCTTCTGCCTCAGGTGCAGTTGATTGTATGACAAATTCATGGTACATTAATTTCTCTTTGGTTGCATTTTTGAGCCATTAGCTTGCGCCAGTATAGATAAATGAAATAACCACAAAGAAGTGAACCACAAAGAAGGAGACAATCAATATTGCTTTTTCAGAGGTGTCCCAGATGACGTGGTTGTTCACCTCATGTGGAGCCAGTGGACCTCTGGGCCCTACTCAAGCGCAGTGTGACGGTGCTTATCGTAACACCAATGTTAGCGTGCTGGTGGGAAAAGAAGGCTATCTCAGAGGTGTCCAGATGTGGAAAGTGCCTGCTACCAACACATACAAGTAAGAGTTCATTAAAGTCCCTTTGTCAGGGTCACGGACCTTTTGGGACCTTGGGGGGTGGGGGGGGGTGTTTTTTGTCTCGTGCCATGTGTGTTTGAATTTGTTTTGCTTTTTGATCACGTGTCTGCCCCGCCCTTGTCTTGTTCCTCCCCTCTCTGCACACCTGTTCCTAATGTGTCTCGTTATGTGTCTTATTTAAGTTCGCCGCGCCGCTTCGGCAGCGCGGTATCTTCAAATGTATTTCCATGTCTGTTTCATGTCATGTCTTGCGTGCTTTTAGTTAATAAATCGTGCTGGATGTCATCCCCGCAATTGGGTCTGTTTCCCGTTCCTGAGTCCATGTTCCCGTGTTCCCGAGTCCGTGACACCCTTTAATGGCTGCTAAAAAAAAAAATCAGAATAAGTAACAGTGAAGATTCACGGAAAATAAAGATTCAATGAATTTACTACACTTTATTGAATTTAATGAATAACATTAACCCAATCAGTTTTCATACATCCAGCATGATTTGTGTACGTATTTTGAAAGCATTTAATGACTCAAACGCTAAGCTCAAACCTAAGATACAGTAGGAATCCAACCCACAATGCTGGTGTTTTGCAACAAACACATTACTGCTTCACTGTTGTACTGTATGTTTTAATTCCCTTAATGACGTAATCACTTCCCAACAGTAAATTTGAAACTTGTATAAATTGAGTGTAGTAGGAGCAACGAAATGACGTTTGGTTCAGAAATATTGTCTTCGATCTGACTGACCACATCATTCTTTTTTCAGTGATGTCTTCATTTGAGAAAATCTTTTCAGGAGATGATAAAACAAATGACCTCCTTCAGTGAAACCTGCTTGAACAAAAGAATGTATTTCATATTTCGCTGGCACTTCATTTAAATGTCAAGTTAAAAAAATACCACACTTAGTGTTTGGAATGGAAACGAGGGGATAAGAAGTAGGCCTGGGACAACTCTATTTTTATGTACAATTTTATACAAGGTTATATTTTATGAAGCAGCTCATAGACACACACATACACGCACACACACACACACACACACACAGTACTAGACAAGACTGTAAGATGCAGATGAATCTAATTTTGCTCTCTATTTAAGCTGGGTTCTACACTAAGAGGCCTTTGAACTGATTTGCTATAATTGCCTGGCTAGTCATGGGAGCTCATTAAAGGGGCATTGGCAACCAAGACATCCCGGAGAGGCATGAGAAATGCTGTAAAGAAAGACAGATGGTTGGTCCTTAGCTCTTAATCATTAGCCATTGAAATTTAAAGACTGGAGTTGAAGCCTCCATTAAAGCTAGAGTGTTGTCATTTGAAAAATTGGCAAGTGACTGATACAGCCGATTTCCCTTTACTCAATAATTAGTCGAGACATTTTACACCAGGTTACACGATTACTCTTAAATTCCGTAATCCACAGCTGAAGTTAATCACAAATGTTTGATTCCCCCAATATAGTATAGGCTTAATTGCTTGTTGTTTATTTTCCTGCTTGTAAAATTTGCTGAGTAATAGATGTAGAAGGCATGAGTGTAGGATTTATGGAGAGAATAGCAGAGGGTCTGTCAAGAGTGTATTTAGTCTGTATCTACAAAACTCATTGCATTTTTATATCTTTTATCTCTTGGGATAATCACCCAATTTATTTGTTTATTTATTTGAATGCTAAAAATGTGAACATGAATATTTTTGCTTGGCTTCTCAGGATCTCAGCATATGGCGCTGCTGGAGGTAAAGGGGCAAAAAACCACAACAAACGCTCACATGGTGTCATCATTTCAGCCATCTTTCACCTCAAGAAAGGGGAAATCCTCTACCTCCTGATTGGTCACCAGGGGGAAGATGCTTGCCCAGGGGTGAGCACAGCTGCAAATCTATAGCAGGCAAAAATATAAACCAGACACTGTACCTGCTGTTTCACGGTTTCAGGCAACACGCTTTATCATTTCAAAACTTAATGCTTAGCGTCTCATGCTTCTTGCATTGTTTATCATCTTTGTACAGATTTTGATTGTTCTCGTCAGTCTCATCACTCATCTCTCTCCCTTACCTTTTGTATTCCTTCCCTCAGAGGAACCCTCTGACTCACAAGGTCTGCCTCGGTGAGTCTTCTGTGATCGAGGACAGGTTCAAAGGTGACGGATCTGCTACGGAGTGGGCCGGGGGTGGAGGCGGCGGAGGGGGAGCCACATTCATTTTCCACGTAAGGGTCACGCTTTCTTTCTTCCTTCCTTTCTTCTTTTCTCAGCCATCATGGGCACATCCCTTCAGAGGGGTGACAGTACCTAAAGGAAACCATGTGGACAGCAGACTTTAAAGTAATATGCGTGTCTACAGCATTCTTGGGACATGTTGAAAACATTTAGAGTCATCAGAACTGGGTCGCAGACGGAAGTGAGGGAAGGTCTGGGATGATAACAGCGGGTTATGTTGGTCTTTGATGAAAAGCAGCTCTCTTTTTGTCTTTCGGTGGGGGGATATCCTGGTGCAGATGGAGAACGGGGAGCCGGTGCCTTTGCTGGTAGCAGCAGGTGGAGGAGGGAAGGCCTATCTGGAGGAACCGGAGAACAGTTTGGATCAGATCCCTCTGGAACAGTATGAGAACGACACAATGGCCTCCGGGGTCAACGGCAGAACTGGAGCAGCAGGTCTTCATCTAACTCTTTACCTGCTAGACTGGATGAATGTTTCTAATTAGCACTTAGAGACAGATAATCAATAATTACGTCACTTAAATGCGCTGAAATGAGCACTGGATTGCGAGGCTCATTGAAAAAAACAGACTTTAAATTTGGATAGCTTTTCAAGCAATCTATTTATCGTATGTGGCGTTTCTTAGATGTTTGTCAGATTTCAGAAGCAAAGCACTTTTTGCCTGTTCTGTTGAAACAGCACTTAATGTTTAAAGCGAATCTTGTTTACATGATTCCTGTGGTTTCCTTTTAAGCTTTTAATTACACAAAATCTCCAAATTACTGGTGAGAGCTGCAGCATGATGAGCAACCCATTAGTCCGACATTTGGGAATGTTTCCACATTTTCTTCTATTTTCCGAAAGAGTGTTTGCGAGAATAAGTTGGACAGTTACATCAGCTGAATGCAATAACCGATAACCTTTTCATGAGGTTTACAAAAAGGTAGTCATTCAGTTTTTTGGGGGGTTTTCTGTGTGTGTGTGTTTCTAGGAGCGGGAGGTGGTTGGAAAGACACCACTTCTCGCATGTGGGCAGGGAAATCTTTGTTTGAAGGAGCAGAAGGTGGCTCACCTTGTCCACAGGCCCTGTCCAAACTTGGCTGGGCAACTTTTGGCGGGTTTGGAGGAGGAGGAGGATCCTGTACTTCTGGAGGAGGTGGCGGTGGATACAGAGGTTAGCGTACTGATTTAGACACACACTTTCTATCAAGCACTTTGATTTGCTCATTGACATATTTGTAGCTGCCTGTGTAAAGACCTTTACATTGTAGAATGAAGGAAAAGGAATATACTGTATATGTATAGCTTTCTCAACAATATGTGATTTGTAGATGTAGATGATTAGATTAGATTAGATTAGATTCAACTTTATTGTCACTGCACATGTGGGTACAAGGCAACGAAATACAGTTAGCATCTAACCAGAAGTGCATTTCACAGTTCTATAAATAGCAAATATAATTAGTATATAGACAATATAAACAATAAGAATTTGTATATATAAGATGTATAAAATGTATGTATATACCTCTAGTCATCTAGTGATGACTAGATGTAGAATTGGTAGTGCTGTAATGTTGTCTTAACATAAACTAGTTACTGTGTGAAATCTCAAGAGAATGTTGCCAGTGGTCAGAACTATAACCATAGCTGTAAATTTAGGCAAATAAATCATGCACGGTAGAATATTGCAGTGGTTATGTGTCTGTTCCCAAACAGCAGTGTTGAGGATTTTATTCTCAGCTTATAAACGTTCTCAGTGTTTAATTTTATTTTTGAAAATGCGCACAAAATCTGAACAAAAACTAATTGTGTTACTGTTGCTCAATTCAGTCACACACACCCATTGTACACTTCTTCTTCTACTTTCGGCTGGTCCCGTTAGCCGTTGCCACAGCGAATCATCAGTTTCCACCTAACCTTATCCTCAGCATCCTCTACTCTCGCACCAATGACCTTCATGCCCTCTTTTACAACATCCATATATCTCCTCTTTGGCCTTCAATGAATTAAATACAACAAGCTTTTTTTTTTTTCAGTTTAAATATGCACACACAAAATTGAAAAATGGATTTTCTGGACTCTTTTCGCATCTTTTGCCTTTTAGAAGGTGTAGCAACCTTACATTTTTGCATATTTTCTAACACGGTCATTTGATAAATGCACCGATAAAATGAAGCATGAGTTGTTTTTTTTTAAAGGAATGGTCAGTAAATGGACATGGTAAAAAAAAAGGTCAGGATTAATGAGGAAATGCAAATTTAGTATAATGAAGATAATGTGTACATGACTCTGTTTAAAATAAAGGCTAAAAAGGAGTATGCAAGGCCGTAAAATGGCTGACATCCGATTTGAATACTAAGTGATTTTAATGGACTCTGAGATATGGAAAGAATTAAGTTGTAAAAAAAAAATAATAATCCCTTACCTACTGTACATTGGTGTAAATTAGGATTCCTGATGTACCAGAGAGAAACATATTCTCCTTTCTATAATGTTTAATGGTAAAGGTTGTGAAGCATTGACAAGATCAGAGTAATGAATGTAAGGACTGTATTAGGACTGAGGCTTCAGCTCAGGAAATAATACAGTACAGTATTAAAATGCCTGTTGTATGAGCGTGATGTAAAATACAGTATAATTTTGATACAGAATGTAGATTTGTGATTCTTACACCTTGGATGAACTTATTGCCTTCAAAGTATGATGCATGGGTTTCTTTGCAAATATAAATCATACCTTCCCTTGTTTTATGCCAGAATAATATATCCTCTTGTTTTGTACCATCAGCCATAATATGACTCATCAGTACATGCTGACACTTCCTACACGTCTGACTGTTACATATCTCAAAGCAGAACCAAAGATTCGGTATCAAGGAACAGCTTTGAAATACATGATTATGCTACAGTGGCCGTATTTTCAGAATGTTTACATGCTTCACTCTTCTTTTAAGGTGGTGATGTGTCCCGCACTGATGACCTCACAGCAGATGGAAAGGATGGCATTTCTTTTGTCCACCCCTCAGGAGAGCTATTTCTACAGCCTCTGGCAGGTGCGGGACGGACGGACACACACACACATACACAGACACACACAAAAAAAAAACACACACACACACAATAAGGCATTGGAACCAGAAAACATAATAGTGTTGACAAGAGCATCAATAATTTCTGCTGCAGTGATTGTTCTCTAGTTTATGTAGGTTATATTCCTTGAAGGTCAGTGATTTACTTCAGTGTAGTTGGTTGTCATTAATAAATATTTAGAACATTTCAAATTGTATATTTTGTTAAACATTGGATCTGTACTTTATGTAATGAGGATCAAGAGCATCTACATTTAGGAAAAAAAACTCAGAGACGTGGATTTTAGGTGAATGGAATGGTCTAGATCATGAGTTCATGTTGGTTTTCCACAAGTAAGAGAGCATTAGTAAGCCGGTGCATGTCGCCTGCTGACCTACATCTGTTATCAGAGCAGCTCTTTAATTTTACACACACTCTCACTCACTATCACCTCCTTTCACACCTACACTCACACTCACACTTTCTATCTCTCTGTCTCTCTCTCGCTCTCTCTTTCTCTAGCTCTCTTTTCTTCCTGTCCTCCTCCTTTCTACCATCTCCTTCATATCATCTCACATCATCACCTTCCCTCATATAGCACTTACCCCAGCTGTTCCTCCTCCATCCCTCCCTCACGTTCTCATGAATCTTATTCTGTTAGATATTTGTTCACTTTCACTGCTGTACTAAATCACTATTTTATGGCCATTTCAGGGTGAGTCTGGTCATAATGTACAGCTTGCTGCTCCTTTATAAAGAATGCTGAGTATATAGAATAATATACATGAGCATTTCAATCTTCATATAAAGATAATTGTCTTAATATTTTATTTTGGTTATATAATTGAAAGAAAAAAACATCAAGCGAAATGTCAGAATAGTGTATTAAATATTGTATATACATATGTGCAATACACAGTAGGAACAAGAACTCATCATACAGAGATCATACTGACTTTTTGTCCATGTCACGGTTAATTCCAAAATTGGAGCTCAGCAAGTCACATGACCATGTCACATGTCACTGATAACTCACACCTCTTTCATGTTACTCCTCATTAGCACTCCTGTTTAAGCTCTGGTTTCAGTGAGCTTCTTTGTCAAACTTGTTGCTGTCATGTCTGCACACGTACACACGTTGTGTACGTTGAGAGCGGACTGTGTATCAGCCTTTCAACAAATGTCTTTGGAGTACTGTAAGTGCCTAACGATTTTTGAAGTGGTCTATTATATCAGACAAATATAAGCCAATCTTCCATAGATTTCCTAGCCTTTCATGGGAAAGCATGCTCACTGCCTCATTCAACTCATTGGGGAACAACTCACGCTGCCCCCATGCTCAAGAGAGGAGCAGAGGACAGTTCAGTTAATGACATGTTTGCAGGTCATTTGTTTTTTAAATTTGTATTAAAATCTGGTAAATAGAAACTCCTCACAGTCTGTCTAGGAATTCATGACTTTGTTATCACAGAAATGAAAGCAGAGTCAGGCTAAACTACACAATATTCTGAGGAGCTTGTAAGTTTAAATAAATTATCTCAGATTTTATGAAGATTTGGATCTAGAAGTGTTGTGTGACTTCATCACAGCACACATTCTGCCAAAACTGATTCACGTGTGTCAGCTATTGTAGAAAGTAAATACATACAGTATGTATCTTCATTCATTCATTGTCCATACCTGCTTATTCCGGGAATACCCGGGTCGCAGGGATCAGCTGGGGCCTATCCCTGCCATCTACGGGCGAAGGGAGGGAACACCCTGGACAGGTCACATTGCAGGGCCACACTCACACTCACTCTTATGGGCAATTTAGAGATGCCAATCAGCCTACAATGCATGTCTTTGGACCAGGGGAGGAAACCGGACTACCTGGAAGAAAATCCCTGAAGCACGGGGAGAATATGCACATGGGAACACACAGGAATCGAACCCCCAACCCTGGCTGTGTGAGGCAAACGTGTTAACCACCAAGCCACCGTGCCCCCCCGTATGTATCTTCAGTGGTAGCAAATTAAAATAAGAATCCTGTGCTTGCAATTTCACCAGTTCAAGTAGTTTTGTACAACAAAAACCACAAGATTCTTCAAGTTGCATTGCAAATTTTGAAAAAAAAATATTGTAACCTGAATCTTGTTGTTGCTGTTGTCTTTCAGCTGCTTGATTTTGGCACAGGTTTTTACACTCTTCCTCATTCAACACTCCCATTTTATCTGGGCTTAGGACCAGCACTAAGAGTGGTTTTGTTTGCTTCTCAGGACCAGCAGGGACCCTGGATCGACGGCATATTATATCAGTTTCAATACCGTATTTCACCAGATTGAGGTGTTATAATGTGTCATTGTTCTGTCTTCAGTCATGGAGAGTCATGGTGAAGCTGCAATTGAAGTGCACCTGAACTGCAGCCACTGTCAGACTCAGAGCTGCAAACGTGTTGAAGATAGCAGGTTCATCATCTGCCTGTGTCATAATGACGAGCTTCTTGCTCCAGACAACGTCAGCTGTATAGGTAAATAAGCATGATGAGAAGAGGGATGAGAATGCAATGGTTATAGTTTATATTAGGGTTATCTAACATGAGGAATAAAACAGGACTGCTGTTACAGGAAAATAATCCACAGTGGGCTGGTGTGAGTCTTCCATGAAGTGGATTATTTTCCTATAACAGTGTGACCTGTATGAGTTTTATTTCACTTCTAGCACTGTAATCTTCCACAGATTTATCGAATGCTTTTTAGTTCTATTTCATGTTTCCATGCGTCCATGAGAAGACTCTCTCATGAGAAGTTACAGCTTTACCTTTAAAAAGTCTACTTCATCTGTTATGAGACTTCTTTCAGAAAGGTTAAATAAATGTCTTTTTATTGAACACTTCAGCATCTCATGTTTTTTTTTTTTACTTAATACTTATCTTAAACTATTCTTAGGCTTAGGTTATGTATATGAGGTTTTTAAGATTTTTCAGATTTGAGACATAATCCAGTCGTCACTGGATGTTGTGTCAGTGATACACAAATTCACATGATGTTTTGTATAATAATAATTTAAGTGTTTTATTTATTTTGTCAATAAATTTAGGTATTAATGCATTTATTTGTAGGGACAATTCAAAAAGATATGAAAAATATTTTTATTTTTATTCTTTTAATGATTTCCTTTTCACATTCTCATTTTCTTTGAACTTTTTCTTTCTCCGTACTTCTCCCAGCAGACTTACAGGGCTCCATGGTCGCCGGACACCCGTCCTTGTCTCTGATAGTAGCGGTGGTGGCGTCGGCTGTGGTGACGGGTGTTGTGTTGACCTGTGCTTGCCTCACTCTCAGTAAGCGACTCTTCCAGTTGTGCCTCAACTCCGTCCCCTCCACCTTCCACCGCCTCTGACTCTTTGTACTCCCCCCAACCCATCTGCTTTCTCTTCCTCTACTGCTACAGACCTGCACCGATTATTTACCGATTCCTCGAGAGGAACACGGCGTCTTTAGACCAACCTCTAGTGTTACAAGTTTTATTTTTATGTCAAAGGATTTAGGATTGCTAGATTTTGAGTGGCAGGTCACATGGTAATAGAAGTAAAGAAAAATTCTAGAAAGAAGAAGAGCCGTGCCCATTAAATGCCCATTAAAACTGTAAGTGTGGGGCCTTTAAAAATTTTACATACTAGGTCACATAAAAATGAACCACGAAAAAATTAATAAATAAATAAATAAATAAATAAAAACCAAACGCAGGATAAACAGATCCATGAGAACCTTGAAATGCCATGTAAGAAAAAGGCTTTAAATACAACATAAGTACATAGTAACACAACAGCTGTGATAGAATGTCAGTGTGCAGACAGCTTTGAGATTGCAGACCAACTTTGGTGACATTTCAAACTGAGACATTAAGCGAGAATTTCAGATGCGTTAAGAAGAAGACGCTGCGAAGTGAGCATCAACATGTCACGCAATGTACATAAACATTATTAACAGATTTATTCATACAGTGCATTGTTTAACACATTAGTTACATGAACTTAACCATGTAACACTGTATATAATATTTACATTAATAATACTAATGTTCGTTTACTGTATTAGCCAAAGTTAAAAAAAAAACGATTAATAAATTAAAGCGCAAAATGACCAACAGTTCAAAAAAGAGCTGGATAATAATATTTAATATTCTAATAAAGTGATTGCCATAATAATTCTATATATAAGAACTGGAGAGGTTGTTAGTATTTAGTAACATGCTGTTATACATATTTTTAGCCATGGATCAAATGAACAGAAATCATTATCTTAACAATTAAACAAATATTACAATGCTTTATTTATTCCTTGATTCTGTCTATGAACTTTATGGTTTGTCAGTGTTAACTAAAATAGCAAATAATGTTGGTTAAAAGAGCTGTTAAGGGACTTGTTATTTAAAGCGTTGCCAGGATGACTCATAAAATAAACTTTTGGATCAATAAATTCCCTCATAAAATGTTCATTTTTGAGACTTTACAGAGAAAAGTAATTGCAAGCATTTTAAAGACTTTTATGACTGCATACCCTTAATCGAGGCGGTTATTGACGGAGCTTTGTGTTTTAATCATGTTCCTAATTAGGCTGATGTCAGATGCAGGGGAGGCAGCTGCAAGTGTGAGGTTTTATAAAAGAAGACAAAAACAAAATGAACAAATGGAAACATGGAGCGTTTACATGCAAAATAAGAGTGAGGGCAAAAAAAAAAGCATACAAGTAATAGAGATGATGAAACGCAGAGAAACCTGCAACTTAAATAGAGTGAAACATGTAGAAGTAATCAGAGGTTACATGACTTACAGGGCTGCTAGGATACAGAGTCCTCGTCTGCAGTTATGTGGCAAACCAGCACCTACTTCACAGAGGCGTTAAACTTTAATCAATAATACGAATGCTGTTAACCAATCCATTATTTTTGTATTATTTTAGTGTATGACTGATAGCAAATGAACTCATGTCTCTCTTTTCTCAATGATATTTTATCAATATATCAATTATTGCTGCTATTTATTACTTAAAATCACTTTCATTTTAAACATCATTTCTAGCCCAGGATGGTCAGGGAATATTTCTATTGTCAAGTTCACGTAAATGATCTGAAGATGTGAGCATTAAAGTGAGCATTATGGAAATAAAAAGGTATCAAGCATTATTACACCCTTCTTATAGTGGACATGTAATTATTAACAGCTCTTCTGAAATTGCAGTTCATGGAATGTTTGTTTTTTATAAATGCAAAAAATCTCTCATTATGATGCTTGCTAAGATTTTTTACTATTCCTAAACACAGGATTTGTTCTATTTTTGGGCTATTGGAAATTCAAGTTGGTTGAACTAGAACTTTCTCCCCTGTTTGTTGTATGTGTGTATTTAAGAAAAATCTTTGAACAGTGTTTGATGCTCATGGTATCTTAAATGCTGTAAATGTAATGTAAATGTAAATGGTCACAGAAGCGAAGTTAGTTTCATATGTTTCATTAAAAAAATACAATCAGATGCATACAGTTGGAAACAAAACCTTAAGTCCTACTGGCATTGTGTAGGTAAACGTGGACACTCCAGCCAAAAATCAGAAAATGTTCAGCTGCTTTTGTTTACATACACATTTAAAATTTGGATACCTAGAGAAGAATTGAATCTTTACTATTTACATCGTTTTATAACAGAAGTGAAGATATTAACATGATGAAATGCTTCACACTGATTTATGCAGTGCCTAAAATAAATGGAAACTTTTTTTTTATAATCTATAATTTATCCTGTTCTCTTGATAACATCTTTACACGTTCTTGGCGTTCTCACGTTACTGTAAAGGTAGCCATGTGCGAAGCTTTTCCAGCAATCCAGAAATATTAATATACAGGGCACTTGTTCAAGTTGTTCATTTGTTTTGTAGATAAAGCCACTTCAGTAACACAAAAGTGTCAGTGATGTTGTGATATTGTGGTAGGTGGGACAGAATTGTGAATGTTGGAAGCAGACAATACAGTAAGTCTTTATTCTGCTGTTTTTCCTTCAATATATTTCAGTGCAGGTGTTTCTTCATGAAAAAAGCCAGACACCATCACGCATTTTGCTCAGCAATGCATCCTCTCTGTCTGTCTGTCTGTCTGTCTGTCTCTCTCTCTCTCTCTGTCTCTCCCTCTCTCTCTCTCTCTCTCTCCCTCTCTCTCGCTCTCTCTCTCTTTCTCTGTCTGTCTGTCTGTCTGTCTGTCTGTCTCTCTCTCTTGCTCTCTCTCTCTCTCTCTCTCTCTCTCTCTCTCTCTCTCTCTCTCTCTCTCTCTCTCTCTCTCT
>JAOTRN010000002.1:7465962-7492543 GCA_028566695.1 Bagroides melapterus
CTGAAAGAAAACTGAATCTAAAAAGTGCTATTTTTACATATTATATTATTATTATTATTATTATTATTATTATTATTGTTGTTGTTGTTGTTGTTGTTGTTGATATGTTTATTGTTAGTGTTGTTGTTATTATTATTATTATTATTATTATTATATTTATTATTATTCTAATTCTGTTTATTATTACTACTACTACTACTACTACTGCTAATAATAATAATAATAATAATAATAATAATAATAATAATAATAATAATAAATACATATTTATATTAATAAATAAATAATAATAAAAATAATAAATAATAATAATAAAAATAGTAGTGGAAATATTTCATTCTCACAAATAATGAGGTGAAATGTGACACGTTACACGTGTGCTGGAATAAACAGCAAGTGTATTTTAGTTGAATTAGTGTTTAGTATTTCAACTCAGTGTGTTAGACTGCAATTTTGGTTGACGGTCAGGTTTTTTTTGTTTGGTTTTTGTTTGGTAGTCTTGAAATGTTTTTCACATCTAGTTCTTGATATCAGTGTGTGCAAAAAGGTTCCTCAAAGTATCGGTATCAGTACCGGGAATGCTAGTCTCGTTATTACTCGGTACTGGATCGAAAAAAGAAATTAAAATCTCTGCTTCTGATTCCGGGGTCAGATAACGATCTGTGATATTACTATGATATCTGTGTATATTATTAGATAGGAATGACTGTTCATTTGTTTAATGTAAATGAATTCTAGATATAATATAATAATTTTAAAAAAATAACGTTACTGGATAGTGGAAAATAATCAGCCGTAATCACACCATCACACCACCCACATTGCTAAATATTGTTTCAGTGTTGTTCCTGGCCGCACGTATGAAAAGTCTTGTAGGTAACATTTTAGATTTAGATACTATTAACCTTCCTGAATTCAAATGCCATTTTCCTCCACTAACATGTGCACACAATTACACACACTCCCCCACCCACACACACACACACACAACACATATTCTGACACACAACAGTGTTTATAGTAAAAGGTCACAGCTGAAATTTGAGTAAACAATCTGTTGTTACTATGAAAGACTTTTCAATCATTTTAAAAACTTTTTAAATAACTGCCCGTGTCGTAGATATGAACAGATACAGACGTGTGTGTGTGTGTGTGTGTGTGTGTGTGTGAGTGTGTGAGTGTGTGTGCAACATTAACCTCAGGACTCTAGGTACAAAAGAACGCTGAAGATGAAAAGGAACATGTAAGCTATTTTTCACGTGTTATCTACTTTCAATGACGGAAGTTGTGTTGTGGATTTGTAGAGAACTCCCATATGGACAGATAAGCAATAAGAACAATCAAGCTTTTACATAACATCAAACTTAAAACTTGTACAACAGTAAATGCACAGATCGGTAACACACCTATAAGTCAAATATTGAATCGTACAGTCATATTGGATATTATATGCCAGCATGACCAAGTCAGCTCTTAAACTCTTATAAATCTTGGGTGGGAGAGCAAAGTGGCTGCCATGCTTGTATTAAAACAACAAAATGTTTGTCTGCTGCAAATATTACATCATGTACTCACCCAGAAATACTTTACCTCAAATGTCTCTGTCTCAGTTCAGTAAACAAGGTTTCAAAGGAAATTACTGTATATATTCTTTTCATCTGCATGTATGTGACATGTATTTAGAGGCCTAAGAAGACCATAGCGCTTTATAAACTAACTGTGCTTGACCACAACGTCACGTCTCACACAGGCTGATTAAACCACGCTCTGGTTTGACGTGTTAACCCTCTACAGTGGACAGCTCTTAGTCATTTTACTGAAAATAACCGAGACGGACCATGACACTTTGTTTTCATTAACTGGATGGATGTGCAGGCTCTAAGATGGAAAAAAAAAACTATAGTCAAGAGTAACCTACAGTTCACACTGCGTTACGATATAACCGTGCACTATTAAACAAGAACAAGCTAAATAAAGAACTCTTTGTTTGGCCAAGTCAGGAATATATGAAGCACACTCAGTCTAATCACCGTGATGATCTGTTCAGTGGTATTTCAACAGGCCTAAAGTTGTTCCTTTTTCAAGAGGTAGTGAAAATGCCCTCTGAATGATGCAGCTTCAGTTTTAAATGTCACAGCACTAAAGGTTCGTTTTCTACAAATATGCCAAGATAAGACTGCCTGAATCCACAGGATATTTAAAAAATGCTCTAACGCCCTTCGTACAGAAATACTTCAGGTTTATGGCTCTTTTGTATAATTAATGATGAATTTTTGAAGGCCTCTGAAGTTTCAGGGTGGATATTGTACAGACATGACTCTAGACTGTGCGATGCTGCGTGTGTTTAAAGTTCAGTGACTGTTAGCGCCTTCTATGGATGTGATCGACCAACAGTATTCCGAGAACAGCACGCTTATCCAAGACAACAGTAGACACTTGGCAAACAATGGAACACACACACACACACGCACACACACACGCACACACACACCAGATATCCAGAGGATGTATTAAATGCTACTTTAACATTTTAAATAGGGCACCACAGACCACCTAAAATAAGTTTTTGGTCTCAAAAGCGTATGACGTTTAGTTTCAAGCCACTCCTAAACTCTGTCCAATGAATTTTCAAAAAATAAACAAATAAACATGTTACAAACAAGTGATGTTTATCAGAAAGGCCTTACAGAAGCAAGGAAATACTCAACTGTAGTCATGAGTTTTAACATACAGTCATGGTGAAAAATTATATACCCATATCTGTGTTCACACTTCTCTTCTCTCAGGTTACAAACATGTTCAAACATTACCTTCAAGAGTTTGGCTTCTTCCTCCATAAAAACAGATTATACACTACTGTATAAGCAAAGGTACAGACATTTACTTTTCATTGTCGATCTTGTGATACCAGCAAGGATACATGTTTTATGTCTTTAGTGTGCATGTGGTCAAATTTTAGTTAAACTACACAAGTTACATTAGTGGTAATTTTTAAAGCATTACTGTTATATGTCTTTTTCAAAGTACGTTAATTAAGTAATTTTAAAGGTATAGTACATGCATGTTTCCATTGCAAATATACCGACTAAAGGTACAAAAATATGATCCATCGTGATACAGCAACAAAGTTAATTAGTTACATTCATTACTGAAAGTGTAGTTTTGACGAAGAACGTTTTTTTTTTGCGGGTAATTTGCTGAAACATTAAAATCAAATTGCAGTCTTTTCAAAGTTTATTTTTACTCACAGACTGGTGGAGGAAACCTCACTACAGAGAGAGAGAGAGAGAGAGAGAGAGAGAGAGAGAGAGCCTGACCAAGTTTCACTGCGTGGTGTAACACTGATTAAAGATTAGTCCAGTCGTTTTGACTTACTACTGCTAGAGGTCAAAATACCTGGCTGACAGAAAACCTTCAATTTCGCCTGAATGTATTGTCGCAGAACGCCACTCGTCGAGACCCACCTCTCCGCTGTCTCCTACATGCTCCAAAGTAACGATGCCTTTGCTTTTCGTTTCGTTGTCGCTCAGAACGTCGTCTTCGGACTCTTCTAACACCACGGACGAACCAGTGGACGACACGGACGAGTTGGAGAGTTTGCGGCGGAGCGGCGCGCCTCCGTTCAGCGCCTCCACCTCCTCGTACTCGAGCTCCCGCGCGCCGCTGCTTTCCACCGCCGTCACGGTCACCTGCGGCACCTGGCGCGCGCTCGCCATCGGCAGCCGCTCATCACAGACCGGCGGGGACGAGCAGTGGCTCTGGCGCTCTTTCCCGCTGCTGAGGGGAGAGGAGCTTCAGGTCAACGCCTCCTTCCGAGACCTCCGCCTCTCTTTTGGCATCGATTTTGGAATATTTTTAAGAGGAAAATCTACCTCCACTGGTCCAGAGTTTACACCGTGATTGATCGATCCATGTTCCGTTTACCAAGTCCTCATACATTAATCATCGGATTTTAAAAGTCCGTCACAGTGATACACCGAAGATTTGAGTTCCAGTCCAGTTGGTCATGTTTGTCTCGATGCGCACAGCAGCGGTGGGGAAGCCCTGTGACACAGTTAACCTCAGCGCGGTTCACTGGGCCAAACGTGATCTTCCGCGTTTCAATCTCTCTGTTCTTGTGCTTCCTGATTCTGCGTTTGTTTCACTTATTTCCTCGTTAGCTTCTGCTCGGTTAGCCTATTGCGACTCACCTAGAGAGGTTTCCCCTCTACTAATGCGCGCCACAGGCACAATGAACGTTATACTTACTACTTCTAACAACAAAACTATTACCATTAATAACAGTTACAACAAAACTACTACCAGTATTTCTAACATCAAAACGACTACCAGTAGTGCTAAAAACAACAAAAATACTACTTTTCCTCTTACTACTACTACCACCAGCAACAAATTTACTACTATTAATATAGAACTAACATCAAAATTACAACTAAAACTACAAGACTACTGCTACGATTATGTCTACTACTTGTAACAACTACAAAAACACTACTTATTACAGCCAGGATCAACATAATACTACTACTATTAGTAATGTTAATATTACTACCACCAACTATAACAAATCAGTTACTACTGCCGATACTGTTACTGCAGACAACAATAAAAAAAATAAAATAAAACTTTTATTACTACTTATGCTACTTCTACTACTGCTATCAAAACACTGCTGCATTCAATCATTCATTTACATTGCATTCATTTATATTTAGGGTCACCATGAATCTGGGCTTGAGGTTGGAATACAAGCTGGACAGGACACCAGGACCTCATGCACACACATTTACACCCAAGAGCAATTTTAAGGAGACAAGAGAACCCGGAGGGAACTCATGGAATGAGAAGATGCACAGAAACGCCACATGAACAGGGACTAGAGCTTGGGATTCAACCACCTGAGCTGTATCACATTCTGCGAAACCATGTTGTCCTCACAAAATAGTAGCTGTAGTAGTAATTACCAAAGTATATAATGCTGTCAACTTATGTCCATATTATATAATAAGTCTGTGACATATGTGACTGTGCAACGTTATTGTTATCCATACATTTACAGTACCCTAGTGTTGTCAAAAAATGTGACGATCTTTCTGAATTAAAGGTTTTATTCGAGTCTAACTGTTGTCAGGCAGCTGATTCACGAATCCGCTCAGAGCTCGGAATAATTGAGATTCACTATTTTAATAAAAGTGTTTTTCTTCTTGTTAACTGTAAAAAACTGTAAAAAAAAAAAAAATAAATAAAAAAAGTTTTGCCTTTAATGTATCACTTTATGCTTTGGATTGTTGATTGAAAATGTTTATGAGGGTTAGGTGTAATATGTCAATATTCATGTTAATTAATATCTTGCTATGTTAATAGTTTCTTTTTGACCTGACTGTGAAAGTAAAAATAAAATAGTGAAAAAAATAGTGATAGTCTTGGCTTTGGGTGTTTGATGTGCTGTTGTGTTGCGAGGGGCCCACCATCTTGGTTGTGTGACCAGGTTCCAACATTTGGTACTATGCCCCTGCATATAAGTGTACAATATGTATAAAACACTGTGGGGGCTGTGGGCAGAGCATCAAGACTTTTTTTTTTTACACAGTTTTACTTAGTTACTTGCAGATTCTGAAGCTTGTGTTACATATAAGTGTACAATATATATAAAACACTGTGGGGGGCCATGGAGCTGAGCATCAAGACATTAATGCATAAATACAAATCTCTTATAGAGTACAGAAACATACAAATAAGGTATATCCTATAATTAAGTATGCATACAACTTTTTTGAGTATGCATACTTATTTTTTACATTTTACTTTACTTCAATTAGTTATTTAGCATCAAGACTTTTTTTGTTCCCAGGTTTACATGAACAAAGGTGAAACGCAGTCCCACGTTACTGATTTTGTAAAACAAGCCTTGTGCGGAAGCCCTTGCTTCCTGTCCTGTAGATGGCAGTGAAGTGTCAAGTGTTCACATTATAACTGAGAGAAGAAGTGACCTCTTTGCGTGAATTCATATAAATACTCAGTGTATTTGCACGGATACACTTTTTTTTTTATTTACGTTCTTATTAATATTTTTGTTTTGGCATTAAAAATGTTTGCAGTTAGAGGAGTCTTGCGGCTTACACAGCGGTTGGCTGGTGTTAGTGTGTCGAGGCGGGGATGTGCCGGTGCTGTTCCCGTGGACGACATTATAAACGGACTTACAGATGAGCAGATTCAGGTGAACTAAACAAAATGCTGTCGGTATTTTATGATTGCGGTGCAATCATTATATTGATGGGTATATTGGACGTTAGTCAGCTAACTAGCTAGCTGTTCAACAACGTCTGAAAGTCTGTACTGAAAACACTGCTTTATTTTTTACTGTAGTTTCAGACTTAATTTAAGGTTATTATTTTGTAAAGACGTATTCAAACATCTATTTACGAACTATACAGACTTCATCACTCAGTGTCAAGTCACTGCTCACTTCCCGACTTGCTAATAATATATTTTTTTGGTAGGGGAGATACCTAGCACTTGTTATAACGAAATTAAGCTACTAACAGCCAAAACGTATTTCCAATAAAAACTGCCAGTCGCGTGGAAACCTAGTAGCTTGGCTTTACCTAACTTTTCAGGTGACGTCACTCCTGACCTTGTTCAATGCTCTCTAAAATATCGTGTCAAATATATGACCGCAGCACCTAACATACGAATAGTTTACTACATAGTAGTTAAAGTACTTCTGTTTCGTGTCTAAACACGTCAGTGTTTTAGACACGACAGAGGTTTATGTCTAATAATCCATACTAGTGGGAAAAGTAGTACGTCCCTTTTGGAGTGGGTCAAATTAGCGTTTCTACAGATTCGCCATTTCCCCCAGGGGGCGTAGTCGGAACACCGTTTCTGATTGGCTGCCAAAGCTTCCCACCTTCAGAATACAAAGATACCTAATCAAGAATGTTGATTTGTTTCTGTCTTTAAATCGAGTACTTCTCTATTTTCGGTGCTAGATTTTTGTACACAACCTCTTGTAATATTTAGGTGAATAGAGTTCACCTTTAGAGTACCTTTGCTGTTACAATAACCTCCACTCTTCTAGGAAGACATTCCATTGAGTTTTGCAGGATCTCTGTGGGGATTTGTGGTCAGTCAGCCACAAGAGCGTTAGTGAAGTCGGGCACTGGTGTCAGACGAGGAGACCCAGTCTCTGTGTTCCTATTCATATGAGTTCAGTAAGGAAAATAGGTTCCAGTGAGGAGAAATTGTAATTTTATAGCTTGCAAAGACATCATATAGAATCATGCTTCCAATTTGGTGCTAACAGTATGAGAAATGCCCACATATGAGTATGATGAGTCTGCCTTAAAAATGTATAAAACCTTACAAGTATGTTTATTTATTTATTTATTTATTTATTTTAGTTAAACACAACAAAACAGACAGTCCAGGTCATTTAAAGAACATAAACAACAATTTTAACCGAACAGTATAAGCATTAATACAAACTGGTATTAATGCTTATACTGTTCGGTTCAAATTTTTATGTTTATGTTCTTTAAATGACCCAATAAAATAAAATCATGGAACTGAGACCAGAGATTAGTTGAGTGAAGCGAAGATAATGATGCTTGTGTTTAATAGCTACAGGTGACTTTTACCTCAGTTGATGAGGAGTTGATAGGCGATGTGAGAGCCCATTTCCTGCTGTAAATATAGAATTCCTTAAAGAAATGTCAGGAATGTTGTTTTTGCCACATATAGATTAGGTTCTAAATAAAGAGGAATGTCCAATGTCTTTCCATGGTATTTAAATGGACTCAAATATGATTTTCTCCCTTTTAGACCTTTGAGGAAAGTAGATTATTATAGTAGCTTGTGATATACACTGCTCAAAAAAATAAAAGAAACACTTAAACAACACATCTTGGATCTAGATGAATAAAACATAGTGTAATGCGATGAGAAAGAAATAACCTACGAATGATCAATGGAAATCAAAATCATTATCCCATGGAGGTCTGGATTCAGAATCATACTCAAAATAAAAGTGGAAAAATCGGATCACGGGCCGAGGCAACTTCTGTGGAAATTCCTCAAGACAATTCAAAATGAGGCTCAGTAGTGTGTGACCTCCACGTGCCTGTATGCACTCCCTACAACATCTGGGCATGCTCCTGATCAGATGACTGGTGTTCTCCTGGTAAATCTCCTCCCAGACCTGGATCAGGTCATCAGTCAACTCCTGGACAGTCTGTGGTGTGATGTGGCATCGGTGGATGGAACCAGACATGATGTCCCAGAGGTGCTCAATTGGATTCAGGTCTGGGGAACAGGCAGGCCAGTCCATAGCATCGACAAGCAGGATCTGCTGACACACTCCAGCCACATGATGCACTGCTGTTCCCTTTATTTTTTTGAGCAGTATATATTTCAGTTTAGGAAAACCTAATAATTGTAAAAACCATCAAAATGTGACCATGCGAAGGGATGTTGCTACTTGCCACCACCACATGCATGCTATGTTTTTTAACCCAGAATTAGCATCCTTGATTATTTCTTTTGAACTGCATGATTGCTACTGCACAGTCACTGACCTATCTCATGTTTTACACCAGCTCAGACACACAGTTCAGCGGTTCTGTCAGGAAAAGCTTGCTCCCTATGCTGACGAGATAGACAAGGCAAATGATTTTCCACGTATGAGAGTAAGTCCAGACACACATCCCATTTACGTATCATGACACCAGAGCTTTAAGCGTTCATGATTAAACAGAGGGTCTTGCTTTTAAAAATCTCCCATGTCATTATTTTTTGCTTTAGGACTTTTGGAAAGAGGCAGGTGAACTGGGATTGCTTGGGATTACAGCTCCAGGCAAGAACTTCTTTTTAATACTTTTTTGGTCAGCAACATCCCTGTGTCTGTAAATATACACTTACTGAGCGCTTTATTAGGAACATCTGTACACCTATTCATTCGTGCTGTTATCTGTGTGACAGCAGCCTAATGCATTACAATCATGCAGGTTAATATTTTCATCAGCCGTCAGTGGGGGAATATATGATCTCCTTGAATTTGACCGTGACATGATTGCTGGTCACGCACGGCTGGTTTGAGTGCGTCTATAATTCAGGATCTCTTGAGATTTTCACACAACATTTTTGGTTGTAGCATCAGAATTTGGCACCATCAGAATGAATCCATGGACCCAACCTGCCTTGTGTCCACAGTTCAGGGAGTGAAGGTGGTATAATGCTGTTTCGAGTTTTTTTTTTTTCTTTTTCCCCCATCAGTTGAATGCAACAGCATATCAGTGTTTTGTTGTTGACCATGTGGATCCCTTTATATCCAAATCTTACCATCTTCTACTAGCATTTTTTTTATTGCATCAAGGTAATACACCAAAACAAAAGTCATCTGTTCTTATGTTGACTGGTCTTCCCAGTCAACGAATCTCAATCTAGATCTCAAACAGCTTTGAGATTCACAGCATGAAAGTGCACCTGAAAAATCTGCAGGAATTGTCCGGGATCTCAAAGGAACTTTTTCCCCCCAAAATCTCTTGGAATCTGTTGAAGCCACAATGAATTCGAGAGCAACAACATGCTCTATCCAGTGTTAAGATAATATTCCTAATAAAGTGCTCAGTGAGTATATAAGTGTTCTCTAAAAGGAGTCATAAATGAACTGGCATCTTCATCCATGGTTTCATGACAGTGGAGTACGGTGGAACGGGACTGGGCTATCTCGATCATGTAATCGTGATGGAGGAGATATCACGGGCGTCAGCAGCCGTGGCGCTCAGCTACGGCGCACATTCTAACCTGTGTATCAATCAGCTTGTGCGCCATGGCAACCAGAACCAGAAAGAAAAGCATCTCCCAAAGGTAGGAAGTTAAATCTCGTACAAAAAGATCTCTCTCTCTCTCTCTCTCTCTCTCTCCCGCCGTCTCTCTCTTTTTGTGTTCTCTGTCTCACATTTACCCCTTAAAGCTCTTTATGGTACGTTCATACATACTGCAGAGACAAATCTACTGGAGATCCTTTAGTTGCAACGAGAGCTGCTGTTTGTGTCTCGGTTTGGGTGTGTCCAGTGATTGAGAAAAGTTTCGCTTCACGCAAACACAGAGCGGTGTGGTGCAGCGACTTCTATTGGGAGTGAAGACAGTTGAACAAACACTGCTTTACCTTCTTGTCACATGATATGGTGCAGATATACTCTGCTGAAATTTATACACCAACACCAAATCTCCCTCCAGAATGTTGCATTTTAGCATTGAGAAAACTAATTTTGAATGCTAGTTGCTCCACCCACTAATGAACGTTATTACAATGGCAACTAATACTAGAAATTAGTACTCCTTCTCCTAATCAGACATAAAAATGCAGTATGTGTGAACGTAGCTTATGTGTTCCTCCATGACTTAGTATCACTCTGGTATTTGAGACAGGACACACAAATTTCCCAGAATTCAAATGTGGTGTGAAAACGATGATCAGGTGTTTCCATAAACTTGTTTGTAGATGGTAGAAGCAATCGTAGATCAGTGCTTTTACATTGAGGTGCATTACCTTTGATTGGGGGGGAAAAAATCTGGAGAACTGGATCTTTCCTCATGACAGTGCACCTTTACACACTGTGTAGTCAAACAAATCTTGTCATTTTTAACCTGGTTAGCAATTCCAACACATTCACCACATCTCGCTCTTTGCTTATAGTTCCTGAAATTAAAAATGAGATTTAAAAAGATATGGCACTGGAACTAGGACAAAAATCCATAGGAGGCTCTGGTCTCAGTGACAAAAGAGGCTGATGAAAAGGAAATGTTTCCACAAATAATTCGGATGCTGAGAACAAGTCCTTCCTTGTAAATTTGAGATTATATAGAAATCAAATGAAGTTCTTTAGTCAGCTCAGGTTTTTCATTTCTGGCAATATTCTGAAGCTGACAATGTTCATAAACAATGATCACAGCAGACGAGATGCTTTTCTTGTATTAATTATACAAGAAACCTAAACAAGTAACTTATCTCTAAGTGATGACCTCATCCTTTGTTAATGTAAGGACTTCAACTGCTACTTTTAATTAAAAAAAAAAAAAAGCTCTCTATTAAAATGGTACCTTGCTATGGAGAGTCAGTTGATATATAAGGCATGATTTTCTATTTTCCAGTTAATTACAGGAGAACACATAGGCGCCCTGGCCATGAGCGAGCCCAACTCTGGCTCTGATGTCGTATCCATGAAAGTGACTGCAAGAAAAGAGGGTGAGCCATGGCCTTTTGCTTCCTTTCCTTTATGGCCTAAATGTTTTGTAATACACAGTGATCTGATTTTAGACCCTGATTATTGCATTATATTGTGGCGCAATTTATGTTCATGTGGCTGGATATTCAAGATTAGTTGTGCTCGGGGCAAATCTAGCCCTTCTTAGGCCTATGATACGTTTCATAAATGTTTGATCAGCATCGCTCTGAAATAACCTCTTTTGCCTTTTTTTTTTGTTTGTTTGTTTGTTGTCACATGTTCTTTCCCATTTGCTTTGACTACTTGTTCCCTTTTAAGGTGACCACTACGTGTTGAACGGGAACAAGTTCTGGATTACGAACGGACCTGACGCAGACGTTGTGATCGTGTACGCGAAAACGGACGTAAACGCAGCTGCACGTGGAATCTCCGCGTTTATTGTGGAAAAGGTTAGAGAAGCAAATGAATCAGAGGGGAAGCAGAGCAGAAACTTGAGGCTGGGTTCAGAGCGTAGGGTCAGCCATGATACAGCACCACTGAAGCAGAGAGGGTTAAGGGCCTTGCTCAAGGGCCAAACACTGGCTACCACTGCACCAGGATCACTACTGGATCATGTAGAAAATCCCCACATGTACACAGTAATGTTGTTCCATCTACGTTTGAAGTCACTAAAGCTGGGCCTTAAACGATGTCCTACACATTAGGCCTTTACTCTACTGTTTGTTTAGTGGATCAATTTTAGAAGGTGAATATTGTCTCAAATAGCACTCTAACGTTTTGTTACTAACGGGCGTATAAGTCGTTTCCCAGTCGATGACGATCGCCGTCAAAAGCACTTCAGCAGTTTTAGAGCTGTACAGTGAATAAAATGATGAAATACATTACGAGCTATTTTGAGACATTTGTGAGATGTCTTGTCTATCAGTTTTATATCATTGTCGTCCGCCATCTTGAAATTTTTTTTCATCCAGCGTCAGCGCCTGGTGGCTCTGCCCTTCCTCTGCTATGTAAGCAAAACTCAGACTGTCGAGTACATGAAGTGTCCGACATTTCACACTCCGTTTGTTCGCTTGAATAAGTGCATCATCCTGGTACTTGAAACGCACTTGTTGTTGGAGTGTGACCGCATTAAGTGCACTGTTTACACTACACACTGGTGTAGAATATTGAATACGTATACGATTTGAAGAGGCACCTTCAGTGCCAAATTACTTCTGTGTTTGTTCCTTGAAGGGAACGCCTGGTTTCAGTACTGCACAGAAGCTGGACAAACTGGGAATGAGAGGTTCCAACACGTGCGAGCTCATCTTTGAAGACTGCAAGGTTCCAGGTCTGTATTTTATGGAATAAATGAAGGAAACAAAGTCAAACTCTTTCTGGTTGGTTTTACCGCATCGTTTTAAAGCACTTTGTTGATTTTAGAGAAGAACATGTTGGGACCGGTGAACAAAGGCGTTTACGTACTGATGAGCGGACTCGACCTGGAGAGGCTGGTTCTCTCAGCCGGGCCTGTTGGGTAATTTAATCACCTCCTGATTTGTTTTCAAACGGTTTTTCAAATACTTTTGTAGAATAGGTTGTTTTATCCTTATACTCTTTATCTTACAGCATTATGCAAGCTGTGCTTGATCACGCTATCCCTTATCTGCATATTCGGGAAGCATTCGGTCAGAAGATCGGCCATTTTCAGGTTGGTTTTTATAGCAAGTTCTGATTAAAAGGATTTTAACAATTTTAAAGTACAAAAATAAACTTGGTCTGCTATGTTCACATACTGTTTGTCACACGTACGTTGTATTTGAACACCTGTTGTATTGCTCCTCTTTAAAAATGTATTATTACTACTCTTTTAGACATCTTTTTATTTAGATCTGGATCTAATCTATACATTTATCTATTTTGACTTTTGTTTAAATAAACAGCAGGTGAGGAGTCATCATTTAACCTCCAAAAACTCTGAAATAAGATGTAATTTAGCTCATAACACTGGGGGGAAGGAATATATGTTCAGTCAGATTTAAGAAAAATATTACATATAGAGAAGTTTATAGTTTATATTATATTATGTTTGTCAACAAAAAGAAATTCAACCATGTGGAACTGATGTACATATTTTAATGACGTCAACTTTTTTTTTTTTTTAAAGAAAGCTGTACACAGAAAAAAGTGCTTCTAGTTTGTTTTGGGTTTTTTTCTGTTCGAAGTGCTGTGGGATCATTGAACTGCACAGTGTTTTTCTGGTTTTAACACTTGATTCATATTAGGAACGGCTTTGAAATAGCTAATGAGTTCTATCCAGTGTACTGAAGCAGGCCAAATGTGATTTGACAACGGATTACAGAGTTCAATAACAACTCTTGTGGGTTTTTTTTTTGTTTGTTTATTTTTGGCTGGCTAGCTGATGCAAGGAAAGATGGCCGACATGTACACTCGACTTAGTTCGTCTCGCCAGTACGTGTATAACGTTGCCCGTGCTTGCGACAAAGGCCACTTCAGTGCCATGGTGAGTTTGTTCAAATAATTTCCCTCTCTTTGAATTGAAAGCAAGCAGCTGTTCAACAGCACTCTAGTAGCTGTATTGATTTTTGTCGTGTTGTTGCAGGACTGTGCTGGGGTAATCCTTTATTGTGCTGAGAACGCCACTCAGGTTGCCTTGGACGGGATTCAGTGCCTGGGTGAGTGTGTTGCAGTTTGCACAGCAAAAAAAAATGAAAGTAGGGAGGTGTATGTTTAAAAATATTGCTGGTGAGGAGTTTTAATACATTATTGCCTGATGTGTTTGCTTACTTATAAATTCTTGTATTGATTGAGTTGTAATTGTGTTGGGGGGGAGACGGGGAGGGGGATGGAAAAGGCTGGTGAAAAAGGGAATGTGTGCGCTTCAAGTTTTAATTTTAAAACACTTAAGATTTCAGACTACACCATTAAATCTAACTGTAACATATATACAGTATATATATATTTATATTATATTATATATTATATGAGTATAATATAATCAATATAACAGTAATATTAAAGTATTCATGAGAAACCGATCGTTTTATGGAGCATCATCATTTATGAGCTTCATAATATTATTGTATTCAAGTCATATAATATTAAATCTAATAATTTACAAAGATAAATAGTTAATTCCTTGAATCTACCCATAGCTTATTCTCAAATGAATTAAATCTTAAATCTTATTTCTTAAAAATACTTCAACCCGTCGGAGCGCCTCTAACAGTACGTCTGTACCCACAGGTGGAAACGGTTACATTAACGACTACCCAATGGGCCGCTTCCTGCGAGACGCTAAGCTCTACGAGATCGGCGCAGGCACCAGCGAGGTCCGAAGGATGGTCATCGGCAGGGCCTTCAACGCCAGGTTCAAATAAGACTGCGGACGTTATCACAAGGGATCTAGTGGCTCTGCCGTTCACAGATTTGATATTACAATATGCACAGATTAAGCAAGGAGATAAACTTGTAAAGCTTGTGAATTTGCTGTACAACAGAATAAAAATGAAAGACTGGTTGATTATATAAATGCTTTTATTTCCAGTAGGGGAAAATTGTTGAGCAATTAACAGTCGTCACAGTTTGTGTTAGAAAGCTCAGCAAAGCTAAATGCATTGCTGGAAATGAATATTATTGAAAACCTGTGTTCTGTAAAACAGACCGTTCTCTCTCTTTCACACACACACACACACACACACATACCTCAGAATGTTTGCTCATGAAATTCACGTAAAAGTACTAAAAAATTCCTGGAAATCTATTTGTTTTGGTGTGATTCTGTAGTATATTAGGGAACTGTGCAGAAAAGCAGTGTTTTATTGCTGTCTTTTGAATATAATCGTCCATTACAAACTATTTCATATGTCCGTGTCTTAATAACAACCTTAATGAAATCCTTTTAGTTGTTTTATTTTGAACATTGTAGGACACTGATTTGTAGCAAATAATAAATGTTTTGCTCAGTGAAACGTGTCCTGAAGCATAAGGTATGAAGCTCTAAGCACAATTCAAACACTAAAACTCACTTTGTTGTACAATTAAAAGATTGGAAGCTCTGAATGAGCTTTTCAGTTTTTGTAAATGTTGGTCTCAATTTTTTTTTTCTGTACTCATTAACACTGTCCAGCTTTTTTTTTTTTCTTTTTTTAATTCCACATTTCCATAAAGTAATTACTATGAATGAAATATTTTGTATATATTATTTTTTTATATGCATCATCACATGTTTATGCTGTCTGAACAGCCTTAAAGTCTGTGGCATGGAAATGTTTTATCACTAAGGTTGTGAAATGTTCCTCTAACATTCTGGTCCATGTTGACATGACTGCAGCACAGGATTGTTGGAGATTTGTCAGCTGCACACTGATCCTGTGAATCCTCTGTACTACAGCATCCCAAAGGTGCTCTTGGCTTCAGATCTAGTGACTGGGGAGACCATTGAAGAACAATGAGCTCACTGTCTTGTTCATGGAACCAGTTTGAGACACATTTGGGCTTTGCGACAATCATCGTGCTGGAGGTTACATTTATAAAGTGGGAAAATTGTGGCCATATAAAAGGAGGCATTTGGTCAGTAACAATACTCAGATGCTCAGGCTGTGGCATTCAAACCATGCTTGGTTGGTATTAAGGGGCTGAATATGTGCCAAGAATGCATTATCCACGTAATTATTCTGCAATGTAGGTCAGGTTCATGCGAGTGACGCCAAATTCTGACCCTAACATCTGGAGGAGAAATTAAGATTCATTAGAGCGCCAAACATTTTTCTAATCTTAGTTTAGTTTAAGGTTCGTTTAGTCCACACACACTGTTATCTATTCTTTTCTGACAGAAGAGGAACATCATGTAGTCTTGTGATGTAGCTCATCCACCTCAGGCATCAGTGTATTAATTATTTAGTCTGTCTGTCTGTCTGTGAGGTAAAACCTGATTATTTGAGTTAGCATAGACTTCACCTCAGCTCATACTATTCTGTCCATTCTCCTCAGACCTCTCTATTTAACAAGATCTGACATTCAATGGATGTTTTGCTTTTTTTCTGTATAAACTGTTTGCTTGAAAATCTCAAGAGATCAGCAGTTTTGGAAATAATCAAGCCAGCCTGTCTGGCACCATTAACTATGATATGGGAAAAGTTATTGCGATCACATTATTTCCTCGTTCTGATGTTTGATATGAACATTAACTGAAGCCCTTGACCTGTAACTGCATCGTGCTGCTATTCCATAATTGGCTGAAGGCCGAGGGTTTATAAAGCGTTCAGACCCCATTAGGTTTTGAGTATTTTATTGGGTTATAGACTTATTATTAAATGGAATAAATGTAAAGGTTTTGTCTAATCTACAAATCTACGCTTAGATTAGATTGATTTTTAAACAATAATGATAATAAAGCCAAAAACGGACAGATTTACCTCTAAGCACTTATCACACCATGCTTTGTACCACACTCTTGTCGGATTCTCTTTTCTGTTCTGACATCGAGGTGATGAACGTTGCCTAGGTGTCCAAACATCTGAGTCACTGGCTGACATCTAAAGTCCTACATCTTCCTGACTTTATTTTCGTGTTGCCTTTGTGTTTTTTTTTTCTACATTACCTCCTCAACACTTTCTTAATTGACGGTATTCTTAGTCTGTGTCCCAGTGAACCAGATCCTGGATGTTTTTATTCATAGAGACTTGCTTTAAATGGAAATGTTTGTAGATTGATTGGATTTTTAATAAACATTCAAATGTCTACGTTTTGACATTTTGGATTATTTGGAATTATAACCCAAACCAAGGAAATTGCAAAGAAAGAAGGGGACTGAACCAACTGTATACAGATGTTGATAGACAGAAACACTTTACATATACAGTACAGTCATTTAGTATACTGTGGGGAGCAAATATATAACAAACCTATAAAACCTTTGTATCTATAATGAATAAATATGTCAGTCTAGTTAGTTTGTTGAGTTTTACAACTACTAGAGCGTGTACACCGCCTTAGTTTTGCTGTTTCATCCTTCCTAACTGCTAAGGGCTGTGAAAATAACCTGGCTACCTTCTTGTGCGCACACATGCTGAGACATTTAAACAAAATCACATGTAAGGGCAATAAATACTGCTGACATACGGCCATCCTTCCCTTTTTTCCTCTTGCCTCTGGGTTTTGGTGAATCTCAGCTTGTGTTACTGAGATGACTCACAAACGATGCTTACAGAAATAGACCCCAATAGGTGGAAAAGAAGAGGGAAGATCTATACGATGCACTTCAGTACAACTGGTGTCTTTAATGATGGACATGAAAATCCATTCTCAGGTATGCTTAGATGTTATGTTTAGATTGTGTTTGTGCAGCCCGTGTCATTATATATTTTGTTCCTTTTCCTCCATTTGTTGACTTTACATTTAAGCATCAATGACAATTTCATTCATTTATTCATTCACCTCGCTCTCCTTGTTATTATTATTCATTATTCACTCATTTACACTTTTCATAGTGGTGTAGTATTGGGCTGAGAAGGTCAGGCTTTCTCTCAAAATATTGCAGCTTGCTCACATAGCAACAGAGAGATATAGTCTTTCCAATGGGTTCTGGATCTAGTCTGAGGTCTCTGTCCTTTCCCATTGGGAAAACTAACCAGAATCTTCCTTGTAAGATGCCCAAACCACTTCAACTGGCTCTACTCTAGTCAGAGGAGCTGTGGATCTTCCAAATCTCTTAAACTCTCATTTAAAACTGCTTATAAAACACATATTTTCTCAGTGATTTGTAATGTTCGTGTATACTGTATGTTGGATTTTGAAATTCAGGATCAACATACACAATTTAATTTTTGAAAAAAAACCCATTAAGGACTTTCTCATGAAAAACATCCAGTCTCATTATTGTGATTTGATTTTTTTTTCTTCCCTCTTCTCTTTCTCTCCTTTATTCTTGTAGCCTCTGGGGAGGGTGGGTGGGGGTTTTGTTGCTGTATTGATTGGTTTGTTTCATGTTTTTTTTTTCCCTCTTAACAGACGTCCTATCTCATTTTGTATCTGAGGTAATACGTTGTATATGTCTGCAAAAATGTAATAAAAAAAAAAAGAATCCAGTCTCACTTTAGATCAGTGGATGCTATGATGACTGGTTCAGGTATCTACAAACACCATAAAAATGGAGTAATGGGAATCTTCATTAATATTAGCAAAATATGCAAATGAGACCATTTCATAGCATTGCATAATGTAAATATTACATGACATAACACCTTTCTTTAGCTTTTTTTTTCTCTCACAGTGGTTTCAGAAATGACGATAACCCTGCGTTCTCCCATGTCTCGCCTCTTCAATTAATATCTGACGAGCTGATAATCTTCTTCCTGTAATGTCAAACGCTAGTCCACACTTTGTGTGTAATTTCTCTGTTGATCTGGATGACAGTTTGAGATCATCAAGCTCATTCGACAGTATTTTTAGAAATGATTAACTTTGGCCTAAAACATTCATGACATCCTAACAACAGTCCCTGGGATACTAGCTACAAAACAGGGCAAAACAAATCATCCGATTTTACAGTGTTATATTACGTTTCTTCATTTCATCCCTCTATTTTTCTCTAATCTTCCAGAAATGATCCAGACCACGTCCAAAAAGTTTGTCTAATCTGGCCACGATACACGACTTAGCTTCGACGATGCTTGAAGTTCTCGTGCTGTGTTTTTGTGTTGTTTTTAAGAAGGGTCTCTTTTCATGTGAACCTTCCAAACAGCTACTTGTTAAGAAGGTGGAGGTGGATGAAACCCCTAGAGACAACAACACTGCAATGCTTGAATGGTGATCTTTGTTTTTTCATAATCTTCCTCAGCATCCTCCTCTATGTACGTGAGAGCAGTATGCTCCTGGATCCTCTTTCTTGCTTAATTCTAATTGTTTCCCTGATTGTGGTCATTAATAATTTAGCTGTACGTAACAGTCATTTGTAGTTCTGGGTGGAAATATTTGTGTTTTTTCCCCCCAGCATGATGGATGACATGGGGATTTTATTTCTGATTAATACCCCAGGGAAGTACATGGTCACAAGCTTCAACAGAGATTAAGAGGACTGAAAGCAATTAAAAATACATAAAATCTTTAGGGATGACAAGTTGCTTATCTTCATTATTAGTGCTGTGAAGGATCTTTTTATTTATAAATCGTTTGTGTTAGAATTTATGCATAAAAAGCTGTAACTAACTAATGTAAACTTCAACCGATTGGCTATAAGTTAGCACTTTATACAGGAATTACTCTAGGTTTAAATAGCTTGTGCTTTTCCGTTAATTTAACACAGCTGTCGTGACGTTTCAGTCATTTCATATTAACGGCATTTGAAAATATCTTGAATAAGGGGGAAAATTAACAAAGGAAGCAAGGCAACATAAATCCTTATATTAGAGCAAATACGACTGATCAGTTCATTAAGAATGCTGCTGTTTAAAAGGGTTTCAGCGGCTCAGGCAGTGTGTGTGTAAGTTTGCTCCATTTGTCACACCATTTTCTTTTAATGCTGTGCAACACCTCATTAAGCCAGCACTAAGCGACAGATAAGTGAACGATCTGGTATGGCTCTGGTATACAAGCTGCCGTATACTCCCAAGTGCATTGTGGGCCAATGTTCGCATCTTATGACACGTAACCTCCTGCTTTTCCAACACAACATCAGGATGTGCACAGCTGGGTACAAAATTTCTGACCAAGAGTTTCCGAGACACTTTGATTTAAAAATAAATAAATAAATAAAATAAATTGCAGACACTTGCTATTCATGTCCATGATCCCCTGGTTATAAGTACTTATATTTTTCTTCATTTTTATTCTAAACCCTGAAGATCTGTTTTTGTCACCTACATAATTAAATCTAACATAATTCACCTTTTCTGAAAATATGGCTTCACTTTTTATCCTTTTCAAAGGTTATTTTATTTTCTGTTATATTACATATGCATAATATATTTTTATTGTCATATATGATTCAAAATAATTTATAGCTGAAATATTTTTCTTTCTTTTTTATTTATTTACTTTTCATTTTACTGACCTAATTTTTTAACCTTATATGGAGACTGTGAGCAATCCTTGATGTAAATCCCACACATGGCAATTTACTCTTGATTCAGTGTATTACAGAAGGTTCGCATTCCAGCAGACTTTGTAAATCTGGTGGAAATCTTTTTTTTACTTTGTCACATACAAGTATTTAGAAACAGTATTTACTGAAAGACTGATGAATCAGCTTGATGAACGTAAGTGTAGTTTGCTGCATGAATTTAAACAGACTTTTACAGATTATGATCCACCTCTGCCTGGACTTTATGTAAAATATTTAGATGGTTAACTTTACCAAAACTACACCAAGCCACAAATATATATATTTTAATTTAACCTACCCCTACATGCAGATAAAATATTATTTATTTATTATTATTTAAATATCATTTAATATCAATATTTATTTTATATTATTTTTATTAATATAAATTAATATTAATATTATTTTTTAAGGTATTTTTATTTCAAAAGCAACATAAACAGAGAAATGCATGAATAGTGCATGATTTCCAGGGACTAGAATATTATGTATTATTTAACAAAAGACAGTATGAGTGGATTGTTTTAGTTTTGTTCAAAATTGTTCGAAAGTTGTGAAAAATGGCATAATTCCTGAATTTCTTTCATTCCATATCCAGGAAGAGAAAAGAAAGGTGAAGGTGTTAAAGAGAACCTTCCAGGTTATTGCTTATCACTAGCATATTGCTTTCTTAAGAATTGAAAATGAACGTAATTTTCTAGTGAATTGTATTAACTTTCATCAGCGCATTGCATCAGTTCCACAGTGAAATGCAATCACAGAGCTAAGCTGCACTTGGGGGTGTGTTTGTAATCTGAGAAGGGCCTGAAAGAGTCATTTTCCAGGAATGAGACAGACTCTTCATCTCCCATGGCCAGAGTAAAGTGGTTATGAATGAATATCTAGGTCTTCACTTTATGCTAACTATACAAAAAAATACAACTGCGTTTGCAATATGTCAAGACAAAGACATTTCTACCTACAGTTATCCAAATATTTCATTTCTGTACAATTTCTGTACAATCAAAGCAATGCCACAACTCATCCTCTACAGACATGAGCCATATGAGATGAAATGATATGGACCACTTCTGGGCCCAGTGGCAACTTGTCTATTGGGGCATTTATATTTAATTCAAAACTCCAATAAAGTTTATGGGTATTGCTTATCAGCAGGGTAGTGCTTGTCTTTTTTTTGTTTTTTAAGAATTTAAAGGGAATATAATTACCTATTGCATCACATTTCATTTTCATCATTGCCTCACTGAGATGTAATCACAGCCCTAAGTTATACTTGGAGGTGTGGTTGCAATCAGAGAAGGCCTGAAAAACGTCATTTTTTTCAAAGGGTGTTTATACAAATGACTTTATATAAGCACTTTATCTAGGCAGTTTCTTCCTTTGACAATCAATCTGCTTTGATTGTTTGACCCCTTAAGCATCAAGCGTTTCAGAATTACTTAACCATGATGGGGTAGAAATTACGCTAAACTGCACATAATGCCACAAAGCCAGTTCTTCCTTGTTTTCAGTTCTAACAATTTATATATCTTTCAAGAGTATAAATATATTTAAAAAAAAAAATTCTTAGTTATACCAATCAGTCATAACATTAAATCCATTGACAGGTCATGTGAATAATACTGATGAGCTTGTTTCAATGAACCTGACAGTGTGTAGGATATATTTGGCTGCAATTAAACAGTCATTTCTCTTTTAAGCAACTTTAACAAGGGCCAACTTGTGATGGCTAGTTGACAGTGTCAGAGCATCTCCGAAACAGCAGGTCTTGTGGCGTGTTCCCGTTATGCAGTGGTTAACTACGAAAAGTGGTCCAATGAAGGACACCCGGTGAACCAGGGTCATGGACGCACTAGAATCACTAATGAATGTGGGGAGCGACGGCTAGTACATCTGGTCCAATCCCACAGAACTACTGTAGCATAAATTGCTGATTAATTTAATTCTGGCTATGCTAGAAAGTGTTAGAACACACAGTGCAGCGCAGTTTGCTGAGTTTGTAAAACGGTGTGTGTACATAGCGCATTCTATCCAGGGTGTATTGGTTACTGAGTGTTTTATTGATGTGGACATAATTAATGCACATTTTAATGATCCATTCAACTGTGGGGACTGCTGTGATGCTTGGAACACTGTATGATATACTGCCTTGTTAGGTGAGCTACTATCTGGATTGAATTTGAAATATTAACTTTAACTATTGCCTCAAACATCAACAAGAAAGTTATCTACCTGGCTTCCAATGGCAATGAACAGAGTTTGACATCCGATGAACTTACAAGCAGCTGTACTTAATGTAAATAATGTTGATATAAAGTGAAGCTTTATCTCATTTGTCAGCTAACAGATGTGGTGTGGTTGCTTCTGTTCCAGTGCAGCAGGTAGCAGATGGCGTGAAGGTAATGTGTGCAGTCATTGGGTCGATATTTACATTGAGTTTAATTTCCAATATCAGACTCAATTACAGTTGGAAATCTTTTTGTAGGGGGTCTTGCCTTCTTGGTCCCCCAATTTTTGGTGCCACTGGTGTGGTATTGGCTACATTGCATTTGTGTTTGCTCATTCAGTTGCCACTTTTCTTCAACATGACAGAATTGAGATACGATACAACTGAGCAGATGAGGTTCGAGAGATTTGCACACGGATTCAACAGTGGTAGTTTGGTTGTGTTGTGATTGATGTTTAGTCTACTTTTAATCCAACACAGGGTTATGGGGACTCAGGTGACTCAGTTCACAAGGCAGGGGACATCCTGGACAATCACTGACACCACCACTTTAGAGATGCTAATCAGCTAACAACACATGTCTTCGAACTGGATGAAACTTCTTAAACATGGTGAGAACATGAAAACGCTGTGGAGACAGGAATTAAACCCCTATTCTCACATGCACTCAGACCACTAAGCCCCCATGCTTCCCAGATTACATTCAATTGTCAACAGTACTCCAAACAGTTTCTGTGTGGTGAGCTGTATGCTTGATACCTGTGCTTTCTTAGTACCTCAGTCAATGTATCCAAAGAATACATGCCAAAGATTCACATTTGGCCCAAATCTGTTCAGTCATACCACAGTGTATCTAGATAACAATCATATGTGGCCCAAATATGCGTGTTATATGTTTATAAAACATTTATAAAAGTCTATTCACTTAATAAATATTTTTCTGCTGCAATATACAGTAAACTTCAACTCAACTTCAACCTTCCTGACGGGCACTATTTAAAAAAAAAAAGAAGAAGAAAGAAAAGAAAAGAAAAAAAAAGATGTATCAGTCGATATATCAGTCGCCGTGGCCCTTTAAGAAACTCCATATTGTCCAAACATGTGATGCGTCAACACTCACTGAGGGAACGGATGGTGCTGTTACGTAAAGCATAAATGATTAAATAAATAAATAAATAAATAAGTAAAAGACAGCAAAAAGTGTTCGTCAGTTGTGCTCAGGTATTGCTCTAATCGACTCGAAGTCGTTTGATGGTATACCCGACTGGCAATGCACGGGGAAATACATCTCGACGGGGACACCACAGCCAGAGAGCACAGTGGATAAAAACGAGACTGAATTAAGCCGTCACTAATCCATGCGCTCGCGGAGAATTTAAGCAGCCACATACATTGATAGCTTAAGGTAAGGATTGAGCGTTACTGGAAGTTTTACTGCCTTGCTTGAAAATGTAACAAGAATTATTTTGTGTTTTGCATTTTTGCGGCTTAGTCAGAGGGCAGTTGTGCACCACAGCATGGTCAACTTAGATTGATATGTTTTGTCTTATCGTTTAATGTTCTTCACGTCGAGTTGGTGTAAAGATATTGTTAAAACGTATCGGCTATGACTGTTTGCTTTGACTATACGAGTCCGTCTGTTTGACTGCATTGTTAAAGCGAAACATTAAGGTGGAAAAACCGTCACCCAAAGCTGTTAAAAAATAACGAATCGCCTTTGTAAGAAGAAAACACTCGACGGTGCGCTGTTTTGTTGTTGTTGTTGTTGTTGTTGTTGTTGGTAGTGGTATTGGTGATGTTTCCATGTCGAAACCTTCAGAACTCAAGCTAAAGTTCAACTTCCATATCAGAGCGTCAAGTTTAGTAACCGTGCCAAAAGCTGAACTAAAAGCTGCTACCTCAGCCTCAAGCCCTGTTCGGACGGCGTTTGCATCTTGAGTTATGGTAATTACAAACACTTACCAGTGGTATATATAATATATTTGTAATTAAACCAAGTTTCCATGTCTCTATTTTTCTTCCTCCATCCCATTTCACCCCAAAGTCTAAAGTTGTTTAAATAATTGTATTCATTTAGCGAAAAATATTTTTCTGTTTGCATGTTTTGTCCAGGTGTCTGTAAATTCCTTTAAAATAAAAACAGGATCACAGAAAATGATGAAACCCTGCATGGTTCTTCGGTAAAGCCGGATTTAGGTTGTGTGAGTTCAGGAGTCTTTTAAGATTTTACTTGTCACATATCTCTGTATCAGATAATATGATAACAATCCTCTAATTATAGATCTGTGGTTAAAGAAAATGACCATGTTGTGCTTGAACATGTGCATGATCCACGTTTGTGAGGAAACACTGGGTTGCATAAACCATAAGATCATGAGCTTTAGATAATGAGGAGACTTTTGTCTGGTCCTTTTTTTTTTTTTTGCAATGCAAGTGTTGTAGCAGTCACACTGAGATTTTAATTAAAAATTTCTGACACCATCAAAATTTTGGCTGTCTTTGTTTGCAACGAAACATCTTACATTCAAATTCAAGTGTTATTTTGTCACGTACACAACCAGCCTATAATCTTCACTATAATATAGATTATAGTGAAACCGACTGGCTGTGGCATGAAAGTAGAATCACAAAACAAAATCAAATCAAGAATGAAAATATACTAATAGAATTTCAGTAACATTACATTAAAAAAAATAAAAAGCACAGCATCCAAGCCCCGGTGCTGTACACCCTGTCCTGCTTTTTCCTGCTCTAACGCATGCATTTCGTTCCTGGAAGGGCTGTTAATTAGCTGATTAGTTGGATTAGGAGTGTTGATAGCAGGGAAGACATTAAAATGTGCAGGAAAAGGAGTACTCTTGGGTACTGGAAACTGTGCTGTAAGGCATGTGAGAAGGAAAGTTAATGAAATTTCATGAAACCACAGGGTGAAATAAATGGGCTATTATACTGAAAGCAGCATGTGTACTTACTCGCTGACTGTGTGCGCACTTATGCCAGGATGTCTTTAAGTAAAATTTTGAATACTTTATTTTTTATCGTTATATATGCAAGAGACAGGAATGCAGGAATTTTATGGATGTTACCCCAAGACCCCAGGGAAGGCTGCGTTCCATATGTGATCAAGATACAGTCTGTTTCCATGGGTGGAGCAGTCTACTGAGCAAATAAATGTAAGATGTCTCAAATCACAAAGAGATAAACAAAACAACAACAACAACAATAACAAGAAAACAACAGATAGATGGTTTGTTCAGTGCTTTTGATCACAGCTTTAATAAGGTCACCTGTGGAGTGCTGTGTGCCAGTCCAGACTTCATTAAGACCAACCGAGCGCCCTGAGAGAGCTTTCGCAATCAACCGCGTGTTAGACCGAGGGATCCCGCAGGACCCAACAAAATAGTTGCGGGAGCCGGAGGTTTTTACGGGAGCAGGTGGTCAGATATGAAGCGCACAGGAACAATGTTCATTAACAAGGGAACGTATTCAGTGTTTGAGCTGAGCTGCCTTGACGCATCGTTCACAATCCGTTCATTACAAACTGCTTTATCGTGCTTAGTGTTGCTGGTTTTCGATGAGTAATGAGCCCATAGGACTGTTCGAATATACCGCAAGAGGATTCAAATAAAAATAATAACCGCAGGGTCAGATGGGTTTGCCAGAAATTCCTTCAGAAGTGTATAGGATTTTTTTTTTTATAAAAAGCCTATCCTAAATTAGGCTTCCTTTCAGTGCTTTGATTTCAGAGTGGTTAATGCTAGAGAGCGAACCCTTTACTGTTTGGCTCTGTGCGTGGGTTGATAGAAACACCTACCACATCAATAAATGTAAATGTACTTATTTCTTCTCGGGGAGTTGAGCAAGATTCATGTCATTGTGAATAACGGGTCAGTTTATATGATCCTGAAAACACCTAGCCAATTTGTCTGCTGGTTAAACAAGCACGCACACTGCAAAAATGACTTTCTTACTTAGTAGTTTTGTCTTGATTTCAGTAGAAATATCTAAAAATTCTTAAATCAA
>JAOTRN010000002.1:7504424-7515834 GCA_028566695.1 Bagroides melapterus
TATATGTGTTTGTTTGTGTGTGGCATTTGTGGGCATGCTTGTGTGTGTGTTTGTGTGTGGCATTTGTGTGTGTTTGTATGTGTGTGTTTGTGTGTGGCATTTGTGTGTGTTTGTATGTGTGTGTTTGTGTGTGTGTTTGTGTGTGTGTTTGTGTGTGGCATTTGTGTGTGTGTGTATTGTGTGTTTGTGTGTGGCATTTGTGTGTTTGTGTGTGGCATTTGTGTGTGTTTGTATTGTGTGTTTGTATTGTGTGGCATTTGTGTGTGTTTGTGTGTGGCATTTGTGTGTGTTTGTGTGTGTGTGTGAGGTCAGTCCTTTGTGCTGTAGACAATACTTACATTTAGAATGTAAAGTAATCCCAAGTAAAATGCATTAGTCATAAACCCCATAATTAAAGTCAATTAAATCATTCTTATTTCCGTATATGGAGGTCAATTTATCAGTCCCTTGACCACAATATGGTCCATGAAAGAGCCAATAAAGATTCAATAATGTTCAAATCTGTTGATTAATGAGTTCATGGAAGGAGCTTTACTTCAGCCTGGGATTCAGCAAAACACTCTTGAATAATTATAGCAAATTATATAGAAACATCATCAGTAAAGTGTTTGCACCGTCCATTGCACCTGGTCCTAGAAAAATTGCCTGATATTTCCCGGCTGTTCTACAACCATGCAATGCAATCACTGAACCTAATGATTCACACAACATGGCTGCCTGTAATCCCCGATCATACCCAAGAGTTGCAGGCAGATGTTTTCATATGTTGAACGCATCCTTTGGCTTCCTCCAATATATGGAAATATGATAAAAGTTGACTCTCGAGAGTTTTTTTTTATAACCAAGCTATGTGTTTTGTACACCGAGTGAGCAACTTTGCACATTTGGCTTCAATAAGCAAGGTTTTCTCATGGAAGCGCCGGCATACATTCCGTTTCTATAAAGTTTCTAACATAGAGTTTTTATTAAGTTTGGGTCATAGAGGTGCTTGTGGAATTATTTTGAGGCTCTTTCGGGGAGACTCTCTGGTATGCGTGTTGTCTATCTGAGATGCTTTTATGGTCATCACGGTTGTAAAGACAGTACCCTTCCTGTCAGCTCCAATAATTCTGGCTATTTTCCCCCGAGATCAACAAGATGCTTCCGCCATTATGTCCACCACTGTTTTTTTTTTTTTTTTCCCCACTATGAAATGTAACCTCTAGAGACTAGCGTGCTTGAAAACCCCAGGAGATCTGAAATACGCAAACCAGCCCATCTGGCACCGACATCCACGGCACACTCAGAGCCACTTATCCTGCATTGTGGTGTTTGAAGTGAACTTTAACTGAGGTTCTTGACCTAAAGCTCTTATCTGCATGATTTTACACATTGTGCTGCTGCCATATGATTGGCTGACAGGATAACAGCATGACTGTGCATATGTATAACAGGTGTACAAAGTATTTACATCCAGTGTGAAGTGAGGTTTAGACTCGGAGTCAGAATATTTCAAGTCTCGCTACATTTGTTCAGAAAAGATTTTTTTGTTATTTTTGCTGGGGATTTAAGCTCATATCTTCAGCTATAATTTGGTCTGTACTTGAATAGTGATCTCCCCCCAAACCTTATTTCTAGGGACTGAAACACTACTTTACTCAGCTGCTCTTTGGCCAGGTCTGTGTTCATCCCTCTTTTTTTTTTTTTTTTAACTTACAATTACAATTAAGCAGCTAAAAATTCTAGAGTTGATTTCAAGTTTGCGTATGAAGGTTGTTACTGTTGACTCCAAAGTTCCTTCGCTGTCCAAGTCGCCGTTAACATGAAAAATCAAACCAAACCCCTTAAAAAAAGAGATAGCAAAAAACATCAGGTGTTGCCAAATCAAGTATACCTTAATAACGTAAAAAGCAGGAACACACTGAGTGAGCTCAAGGATACCAAATGTCCCACAAGACAACGGAACACAACCCTGAATAAACCCTAACCTTAACCCTAACCCTAGAGGAGACACTTTAAAATCCTGTACAGTTGTGTAACCACATCTCAGGGAGAAATCGGACTATGAATACTGATCTCTAGGAGTCTGTCTGTCTATCTGTCTGTGTGTGTGTGTGTGTGTGTGATTGAATTATTGCTGTTTCTGTACCTACTGAGATGTTGAAGGCACAGTAGGTGAAACTGAAATTAAATAGATATGAATAAAACGACACACACGCCATCACAGGAGCCACCTTTAAAGGATAACTGAATATGAGGCATCAGTAATTATGGGACTCTAGACGAGAGAACCTTGAAGTCGAATCCAGGAGGAAATGAAGCGAACTGCCTGAGCGAACCTTAGAAAAGGTTTCTTTCTCTGTAGAAACCGGCTTCAGATTCTACAGCACAAGGAGTCGCCAGTATTCCGGCTGATCAAGAATATTAGTTTTGCTGCCAATATGCCGTCCAGAATTAAAGCCACCCCTAATTTTTTGAAAAATAAACAGAATTACAGATTTAAAATATGTTCTTTTAAAAGTCAATGCAAACAAATTGGTGACATTTTTAGATCTCAGAATGAAACCCAGACATGCTGTTTTGGCCTTTTTACTACGGTCTGTTTCCCTGGCATATAAATATATTCGATACACGCGAAATCCTTACGCCACCTATTATTTCGAGAAATATAAAAGAATTTTTAGCACCCACAACAAATTGCTGGCCTGCCTGAATCGAGTAACGGGTATAAAAATACATATGCAGCCTTTAATCATGACTGGTCCATTACAAAAGGCTTCACATGTCTGGAGCAGCTGGAAATTTACCAGGAAGTGGACCTTTGAACCCACATAGTGAGGACTGTGAAGAACAGATCGCAGATTTAGAATTGCACGACTTAGTTGATTCTTGTGGTTTTCAGGCTGTTTGGAAAATGTCGCAAGGAAGAAACTCTTTCTTGAAGAATCTTAAAGGCAGCACCTGAGCTTCAGCTAGTATAATTTGAACTACGTGTGCTACAGTGTGTTGTAGTCAAGATGGCGTCAAAATCCAATTTTATGTCCAATCTGGTGAGAAAACAGGATTTCATACAAGGTAAAGCACAGAGTGGATGCTATAATATATGGAGGTGGGTCACTGATGCTTCGGGGTGGTTTTGTAGCTGGTTCAGGAGCTCTTGTGAAGATTGATGGAATCCTGAATTTTCAGAGGTACCAGGTAGGGCTGTGCGATTAATCGAAATCAAATCGCAAACGCAATTTGAAACATTGCGATTAGCTAATCGCAAGAGGCTGCAATTTGGATGCAATATGAAATATATATATAATTTATGTTTAATTTATGGATATTTAAAAGAAACTTTAATAAATGTTGGAATAAGTTAATATCTTTTCAGTGCTTTTTGTTTTTTAACTATCACTGACTGCATTTTAGCAGTAGAAGTAGTGGGTAGAAATACACACTGCATCTCATATAGAATATTGAGCTGAAGCTTGACTACAAAATTAAATCGCAAATAAAATCGCAATCACAAAATCTGTCAAAAAAAAAAAACACAATTAGATATTTTCCCCAAATCGCACAGCCCTGGTACCAGGATGTCTTTGCTCAAAATATCTCCTTGGTTGCTTCAAGAAGATTCAGACTTGGTCATAAAATAAGATCATGAGAGGAAAAAAATGCTTCCAGATCAACACAGAGAATTTTGCAGTGATTGAGTTAGCCTCCGGATATAAACCTTTCAGCCGAGATGTTTATTACTCGTCTGTGCTACATTAAAAGCTGGAGTTTGACCATTCTCAAGTTGAAGAGTTTTCTAATACGGATGTTCCTTATTCTCACTGTCAGAGATTATATACGAGAGTCTCTGAAATAGCGTTGCTCCTCTGGACAGCACGGAAGCACCCGAACCAGCCATCTTTCATTTGAGCTTCACGTGCTGCTTTTCTTTCGAACAATCCGTAGCAAGTTTGTTTTAATGCCGGCGTAGACACGCAAACACGAGAGCTGGAGCGCTTTAATTCTTTATCGAGCCTACGAACGAATAAACCTTCACTTCATGGCTGCTCACACACCCAAAGACAAGCCAGTTGTGCCAATACTTTCATCTTCGGCGTCATTCTGTTCTATCTGATGCAGGGTGTAAACAGAGTGAATAGGAAGCCTTTTAGGATTTAGCCTTTGAAGATTAGGATTTTCCTTGGATCATGTAAAGGATATGAGCCAGAACATTAACAGCTCTCAAATAAAAGTGAAGCTGAAATAATAAAATGCACTTGAAATCCATGATGTTGGCCTTTTTTTTTTTAAAATGAAGAGTGAAACACTCAGAAAATCATGACTAGATTCGTGACGATACCAAAGCCAGGTGTAGACGGTGCTTTAGCCGCCAAATAATAAATAAAACACACTCACACAGACTAAACATCAGGAACAACAATCAGACTAAACAAAGTCAGTCAGTAATGTACGCAACACTTGACATTAGTCTCCTTTTGATGCTTTTTTACTTAATAAGTGCTTCATAAGATGAAAAAAAGGAATTACAGATAGTCATGCATTAGATCTGAGTACCACAGACTAATAGGGACTCAGGAAAAGCTGCTGTCGTCTTGGTGTAACAAAATTCTTATCCAAATTATTCAAAATATTCAGATTTTGTGATTGGAGAAATGAACATAAGATTAGATCAACTCCTGTTATTCCATGGAGCTTGTAAGTTTTTTTTGAATTAACAACAATTTTTCCACAGATTTGTTGCATCTGTGGAAAAATTGTTAATTCAAAAAAAACTTACAAGCTCCATGGAATAACAGGAGTCAATGCTGTACGTGTGTGTCTTCGCTGGTCAGAGTTTAAAAGTAGAATCCTGTGCTCACCATTTCACCCTTTCAAGTAGATTTCCGCACCAATAAATCAGCAAAAACTCTGCAAAATGTAGTTTTTTTTAACCGTAACTATCACTCTGTATCGTCATAGAGGCACTGAATAGTGAAAAAACAAAACAAAACAAAACCTCAACTCAAGTATGCACAGAGAGACATTTTCAGTTGCATCGTGCATGCAGTGTTAATTTAGAAGGCTACAGTGTTCTGTCTTCATTTTTAAGACTGAGTACTTTTGTCTTGATTTCATTTATAGAATTTAGCAGACACCCTTATCCAGAGCAACTTACAGTCATATCTCATTTTTATACAGCTAAGGGTTAAGGGCCTTGCTCAGGGGCCCAGTAGTGGTAGCTTGGCAGAGCAGGGATTTGAACTCACAACCTTCCAAGCAGTAGACCAACACCTTAACCACTAGGCTACCACATCTCTAGTGCAGTAGAAATATCTAAAAATTCTTAAATCAAGATGCATTTTCTCGATGAGCAAAATGACATAAGAAAATAAGTCTAGATTTTAGACAAAAAAAATCAAATTTAAGTGAATTTGTGCTTAAGAAAAGCAAAGAAATCTGCCAAAAATCTGCCTACTGAAATCAAGACAAAAATTCTTAGTAAGTAAGCCATTTTTTTGCAGGGCGTTTCATCACACTTGTTTAATATTATGCTACATAAAAAATTAGACGGATCATTTCACGGGTCACTACAGAGAAAACTCAGTTAATCATGCGCCTGAACGTTTCCCGACTCAATGCCAGATTTGCTATTTGTGTCTGTCTTCCACTGGAAGTCCCGCCCACTCCTGCAGTTATTTATTTTCTTTCTTTTTTTTTTATATCCTGCTTGTGAGATTTTTCTAACGGACTTAAACTACAGAGATCACGGCCACAATAGAGGAATGAGCAGCTCAGATGATAATAGAGCTTAGCGGAGCTCCCATAGCTGTGGAAACGGCAACCTGGTGTACTACGGGTAAATAAAATGAGCTGAGTTATTCCTAAAACTACAGGAAAATTCTCATTATGAAATCATTTTTGTTTTAAAAATGTAATAAAGCGTTTTCCAATTTTTATGCTGTGTAATTGAAACTGCTAGGTGACTGGACTTATTGTAATATTAAAGATTCGTAGGAAATTTCCCAGCACTTTTCAGCATTACCACAGAAATAGAACGGTGAGAAGAGAAAGAAGAAGAATGGCTCTGTTATAGGCAGAAAATCATTGTTCTAAAATGTTTTACAGATATTTAACAGATTTACAGTGAAGTTCTTTTTTTTTTGCATGCTGGCTATTTACAAATCCATGGGTCCATAAATGTGGGAAGTTTTTTTTTTAACTACTCAGTAGCATATTCACTGCATGCGCTGCTATTTTAAAGCCTGTGATTCATACGCTTCAACACCGAACGCTCTCAGTTGAATTTCTTTTTTTTTTTTGTTGTTGTTGTTGTGGGTAAACAATCTTCATGACTGCACTAAAATATTTCCATCGTTGTCAGTGTTTTGCAGCCAGCCAGGGATTTGAGAACGCAGAGTTTTGTGTTGTTATTGTGCTGAATGATCCTGATCCTCATCCAGCCAGTGAGTTTTCTAGTAATTTGATTTCATCCTGTTCGTGCCTTTCTTAATGAAGATTAGTGAGCCAATTCCAGTCCGAGCTCTAGATGCCCGGTCTTATCATTGTGGAGACTATTAAAAAATATTAAGGATGATGCAATGTTTCCTTAAAATCAGTAGCAGTGACTTTTGCCAGCGGTCGTCTATCTCACACCAGAGGCTAGAATTACAGCAGATGAGGAAAAAAGGGAAACAAAAACAAAGGCTATTTTTTTTGTTTGTTTTAGTTCACTAAAATGAGCTTTAACAATGAATTCTGGGTAATAATAGCTGCTGCCAGGATGATTTTACCAATTGGTGTAATTAATTGGCTCTAATTAGCCAAGATCTAATATTGCATGCTTGTGTGTGTATATATATACATATATATATATATACTGTGCACACACACACCAGCAACATTAGATCTAGGCTACTTTGGATTTGCATATTGCATACACAAAACACAACAGAATTAACAGGCTCGAGGTATTTGTTCACTTTTTCGAGTGTTCACATTAAGTCATTTTAGTATTACACGTTTTATGTGTTCACGTAACGTAAGAAACTTTTCCCATCAGAAATATATATATTTTTTCAGGTAACTGTTATCTTTGCATAAATATCAGAAAGGCCTCTGCATATTTATGTCGCCTGTTCGTTGGAGAAAAGACTATGACGACGGCCGTAAAGGATTCAACATCAAGCCGAAGTTCCGAGTAAACTCATCTCAAAATTTAAAACTCTAGTTTCCACATAATAAATCCCGAATCTTCTAAATTCTCAGTGTTACCCCTGAGCCCTGAGGTAACCGAGTAAGTTTGACCTCCAAAACATGAGGGGAAATCCAACAGAATGGGACAAAGCCTTTCAGTAGGCTAGCTGTATCGTAGTTGAAAGCTATTCAAAGGAACCCTGCTGTGATTTATTACAGTAAACAAGCTCCGAGACTCAGGGAGAGATGCAGAGAGCCAGCACCACCTCCTATCATGAGTAACCTTACTCAGCGTACTCTTATCCCCACCCCAGCAATAGCTCATCATAATTAGTAGTAATTTACATTCCAGTAATAAGACCACAGACTTTAGGATTAACAGTAACCTGTAGTCTGTATGTTCATGGTGGCTTATTGTTATGTTTCTTTTACAAAGGGAAACAAAATGATTTGATTTTGATTTGAAGCAGCTGACTCGACATAAGTCATGTAGAACACGGATTAGAAACCTCCTGGAAAACGAAGTTGATCGAGTGGGCAGGAAATCGTCACTGAGGGTCAAACCTGTAATCATCGATCTCCTATAACGGGCAGTTTATACGTCTGAAATGGACTTCTATTACGTAACCCACTCAAATGTACACAGCGTGGGTTTGTAATAAGAAAGCACGTCATCTTGTACTGTACTTCATGTCATTTATTATATTTACATATTCTAGCTGTATATTTTCTCAAGCGTACGTTGAAGCACGACGACTGGTTCAATATTAAGGTCAGGGATCACAATAGACTGAATAAACTGCCTTAAGAGACTTGTAGAGTTTTTTGAGTGTTCACATAAAGTGATTTTAGAATTATACTGAATATTTTTCACCGATTCTATTAAAAAATGTCTCTCTCATGCCTTCAACAAGGTTCTCTGTGTTTCCTGCACCGTGATCATTTGCGTAGCCTTAACGGCGACCCGTAACAAAATCACGGACATCTGTCAAACAGGGATGTTTTGCTTCTGACCCGTCCTCTAGCGCAGAGGTCGTCAACACACAGAGCACAGTCGCCAGCAAAGCGTTTCAACTAATCAAGTCGGATATTTCAGGGAAAAAAACAACAACACACATTTGGCTGTAATATGCTGCTACTAGTTTTCTAAACACGATCCTGCACGACTTCTGTGGCGGATCCGCTTTTGCGGCTCAACCGATCAAATGAATTATTCACCTGAAAGCGGCTCGTCGGATCAGAGGCGAACAAAATGAAGGCTACAGGCGTTCGGTCAGAAAGAGGAAAAAAAATCTTCATCGATTTTAGCTTTTACTTTTGAACGATTACCAATCTGTCGACACGGCTTTTTAAAGTCAAAGATAAAAACAACGTCTAAAGATGAGCGCACAGAGAAGTATGCGCTTGTTCTCCCACACGTCGAATTCAAAGCAGATGTGTGTTCAGAGTCTGTGTTAAAAGAGGTAACGTGAAGCATCGCCAAAGAAACAAAACACAACCGCATCCGTTTGTCTCATAGTATAGACGGACTCCTAGATGGATGAATAAACCTAATCATTATTGGTTGAAGGGAGACACGGGGATTAGTGGTTAGAATGTCGGCTTCACACCTCCAGGATGGAAGGTTTGATTCCTGCCACTGCTGCGTATATAGGAGACGCATGTTCCCGGGGTTTCCTGTGGGTACTCCGGTCTCCTCATGTGGTCTAAAGATATGTTTGTAGGCTGATTTGTAGGCATTTCTAAATTGTCTGTAGTGTGTGAGTGTGTATGTGTATACACAGTAGACTACCATCCTGTCCATGGTGTTCTCCTGGGATAGATTTGAGGTTCTCCGTGACCCGGTACAATAACCGGTGGATGGATTATTGGCTAAACCTGAAAAGGAAACTGTTCATTAATACTCCAGACCAGTTTTTTGTTTTTGCTATTGGATTTTGCTTGTAATAATCCAGATATACATGAAGTATGCAGATGATTATGTGAACATCACCTCGTGCGGCGTGTCGTGTCAGGAGTAACACTATCCTGAGGCTCGTTGCTTTTTAGCAGATAGTTGAGAACGTTCAGAATTTGAGGATGCAAATGGAGCCCCGGGGGGGGTGGGGGGGGAACTCCTCAAGCTCCCTGAGATATTCCCTAGATACTCCTTAAAACAACAAGATTTGTTTGGACAATAGTTTACATTTATGGCATTTGGCAGATTCTCTTATCCAGAGCAACTTAGATTTTATCCACCTGAGCTAGTCCAACACCTTCACCACTAGACTACCTCATGCCCTGAGTCTGTGTTGGTGTAAACATTTTAACAGACTTGTGTTTATTGCACAGTTAAAGGCATGCGATCGCTGCGTCTGTGGAAGTAAACTTCACGTCTGTGTGCGGTCCTCCTGTAATCCAGAAGTGTTCGTTTATATCTTCAGCGCCTCAGCACAAACGCTCGCGTCTGCATTTCGGTCTTCGATCTCATCCTTTGTTATTCCTGGAACAACTGATAATTCACTGCGTTGTCAATAAAAAAGAAAGCATTTTGAAAACATATCTTCTGTAAGTCACTCAGGATAAGAGCAGCTGCCAAATGGCGTGAAGGTAAAACACAAATATATCGAGCGAGAGACTTGTTTCGCTCGCGATCTTGTCTCCTGCGCGACAGCTCTGTCTGCCGCTGACTCTCATCGACTTTGATTTAATCTCAGCAACGAAATCCTCCAAGGTGAGAAATTGCTCAGGCCACATCAAAAAGCAGCTCTGGTACATCGTGCTAATATTTCAGCGAGGTTTGTGCCACTGTGGAATGTTTTTCATTCCCTTGAAGCCTTTTGGCTCAGACGCTTCCAGCTCTTGTGTATGTTTAAAGACGGATAATTTGTTTCATATGGCTAATCTTGAAACAAATCAAATTTATCCTGATCGCTTTCCAAAGCCGTGGCGGTGAATTTACTAGCGAGTTGGGATAAAGAAAAAGAGGCGGTGTCGAGGGGGAGGGTTACTGAATACACACTCAGCTGTTTGCGAGCACAGTGCAGCTGAGATAGATGCGAAGTATCGCCCCGAGCTCCTCAGTCTGTTATCGCTCTTCAAGTGATTACACTGAGAGGACGGTAAATCCTGTTTATGAGCCACACAAAACGCTTTCCAAGCGACTGAGAGATTCCGGGCTTCCACTGGAAACCGCGCGTACATTGGCTTTAAAGCGTACAATGCCAAAAAACAACCAAACAAAAAAAAAAAACGCCCCCTATTCAGACACCACCAGCTTTTTTTGTGTGTGTTTTTTTTGTTTTGTTGTTATTTTGTCATTTACCTTTCAGTAGGACACGCAGTGAAGAGAAATGACCTTTTTACACTATCAGCTGCCTTTTCTTTTTCACTCGCAAGATTTAGTAATGCCGTTTGAAAGAGGGATCTTTGTCATTTCCCCCCCAGCATGTTGCTTCACATCTCATCTTTGAAGACAGGCTGCTTAACATCCTACAAGGCTTCCTGTGTCATGTTCTGTCAGATCAGAGGTGACAGAATGTCTGTGAGTCTGAGCCAACACATGCAAACACATTACAGTGCACCAACACTTTCAGGATTTCTCAGTAGGAGATTTCGTTCTGTGAACATCACGGTTAAATACTCGCTTCTACTTGGAGAGCTGGGAGAGCTGGTGCAAGACTGGTTCGGGAGCTCACAGACAAATCCAGTTACAGCTTTTTATCCTGAAACAAATTAGTAGGCTGAAGAAAATGTGTGTGAAAAGGAGAAACTGTGATTTGCTAGACGTTTTTCCTCTACAGTCTGGTCAATAAGCACTTTGTACAGTGACACGTGTTTGGTCATGTCACATCTTTTAGACTTTCATCTTTAATTCAAGAGGTTTAACCAAAAATATTATATTCACCATTTTTAATTAGAGCCATTTTTTTTAACATAGTCAAAAATAATTGGACAAACTAAAAAAAAAAGTATAAAAAAAAGGAATGTTGGATACATAATAGTTGCAAGTCCAAGTCTGGACCCTATGAACGTCACCAAATCCTGTTTCCTCCCTTGACATGCTTTGCCAGACCTTTACTGCAGCCACCATCATTCGCTGCTTGTTTGTGGGTCTTCAGTTTTAGTCATCGGGTAGTAGCATGCTCATTTTTTGCTTCTGGCCATTTAAAAACAATCTATGCAGAAGGTTTGGCAGCTCGACATGCTCCGCAATTCATCCCACTGCTTCCGTCAGAAGTCACATCATCGGTAAACACCAGTACGCTGTACCACTTCC
>JAOTRN010000002.1:7561188-7588477 GCA_028566695.1 Bagroides melapterus
AAGTGGGCTCAGAAATAAAACTTACTTACTGATACTACAATACTGTAAATAATAATAATAATAATAATAATAATAATAATAATGTTACAACTGTGTTGTAAAGAAAATGTAGCCATGTATCAAATAATATATTCCCTGTTTTGTCATTTTAAGGTAAGCCTTCAGGTAAAGAGATACCAGTTTCAGTGTTTATATTCTGTTCATGTTGGCATATATAAACTTCACTTCATCTTGTCAAGCCACAATGGAAAATTACTAAAGAATAAGCGTCGGTCTATTCATGCGGAATAGGAAAGCAATTCACACCCAAGAATCGATCTGCCTTCAAAGTGGGCTTTGGCTAAAGGTCATCATATCTATATAATACATTTGTGTTTCAAAATGAAACAAACATTACTTTCACCCCAGAAAGGACAATATGTTCAGAAAACGTCTTGCTCTGCTGTTTTAACAACCAATGCATAAATCATACCTCTATTCATATCTCTATTACTGAGTCAGTTTGTATCCTACATCTATGTTTCATCCCTAGCCCTTTTAATGAATTACTTTAAGTGCCACGCAACATGAGGCGCTAGCATTAGGTGATGAACGAGGGTCACATAGTGTGACGTCTGCCAGAAAAAAGTCTTTACCCGGTGAAAATGAACTTGGTGTCTTTATTTCTCCATCTCCACACACGCGCACACGCACTCTTCTCCCTCAGCTCGCTCTCGCACATGCGCGCCCATACCACCCACACCTGTTGGGAGTGGTCGTCTTAAAGGCACAACACATTAAAAAGGGCAAAACATTAAGTGGTCGTTACAATAGCACTGACAAACTAGCTCATCTGACAAACAAACCTTGACTAGACCATGTCACGAGCATGATTATGAACTTGGTATGACTTCTTGTGGGCAAAAGTTGAAAGCACTGGCATTGCTTCGAAAAAACGAACATGTAATGTACAGTACACTCGCTGTCCACTTTAATAGGAACAGCTGCCCATTTATGTAGTTATCAAATCCTGTTGCAGCAGCACAGTGCATAAAATCATGCAGATACAAGTCAAGAGCGTTATTTATTGTTCACATCATCAGAATGAGCAGAAAGTGTGATCTGTTTTGACTTTAATCTTTGACATGGATTGAGTGCCAGCTGGGCTGGTTTGAGTTTTTCAGAAACAGTTTTCACATACACCAGTCTCTAGAGTTTACAAAGTCTACAAAGATATTTGCCTAAATATGCTCACATCTCTAGGTTCCCTGATTTAATCCTGAGCTTTGGACATTACTTTTTCTTTGGGACATTGCTTGTTCTATCCATGGATTTTCTCCAGCCTCTCCGGTTTCAGTCAAAAAACATGCATCAAGGCAGACTGAATTCTCCCACACATCTTGTGCCCAGTGTTCGCAGGATTGGCTTTGGATCCACTTGGACCCTGACCAGGATAAAGCAGTTAACATTAAAATGGAGATTAAATGGAGTGTAGCAGTGACATTGAGGAGAACGGCCCAATGAGACAAGCCCACAGAGACAGACCTAAGACTAAGAAATAATAAAATCTTACTTTGAACATGGAAGAAGAACAAGAAGAACAAGAAAAAGAATAAACCTATGGGAGATTTTTGAGTTTGGGAGAACTGGTGAAATAAAAGCAAAATCTGACATTTTGGAGTATTTCTTCCAAAATGTCTTGAGTGACTAATATAAAAGAAAGACTTCTACACTTGACGGGTGACTCATTACAGTAGCAGTGTTACAGAGTCAAGTGTTAATCACAGTGCACAATGCTTTTCTCCGGATCAGCGCTCCGTGTGATTATGGAGAACTGTGAATTAGGTTAGAGAAATGCATGTGCTCTAACAGGCTCAGTGTGCAACCAGGGAGAGAACAGATATGGCATTATCAATTCACTGCTCTGTGTGCTCAAATAGAGACATGTCTCAGGAGAAAGAGAAGTGTACAAAAACCAAAATGTGGGAAATCTGTTTTCTGAAAATAAACATACATCAAGCTGAGTTCAACTGCATGGATATGGGCGATGAGATATTTAGAAGCACACAGGCCACATATGGATCCTAATCAATTCGGTATGATCACTGACCACACAATATAGTAGAGTGCAACCTTTCGGGCCTTCAGTGTGCACTCTGATCCAAATCATCCCTGGGATATGACCATATCAGAGTTGAGTTATGTCTGTGTTCTGGCAGCCAGACATCATCCAGTTCATTGCTATTTATCGCTGTCATAGCAGTACGTGGATGAGGTGAAATTGTGAAATGTGTGCCAGCATTGAGCCATTATTCATTTGCTATCAGGGTAAGGAATGGACCCTTGTTTTTCCGTTTTAAATCAATAATCTGAAAAGCAGCACACAGACAGCATACTTTACCGTGTAGAGCAGTGATGTAAGTGAAGTAGGCACACTCCTCTCCTAAGTGACTCACTTCGGACAGTGAATGCTTAATTAGACATAAAGTACGCATTGGCGAGACCAAAAAAAAAAACTGTCAAAAAAAGCGGGACTGTTAAGCACTAATTTCGTTCAAGGTGACACACGAGCTAGAGATGTGTGAATGAATGTAAATGCAGAATGCAGAATGGACAGATAATGTGTTCTACAACAAAGCTATAACTAGGAGGCACATGATAGATAGATAGATTATTGTTTCTTATAAAGAGAATAACAGAGATAGGCTGCTAGTTTGTGTCGATTTTGGGAAATACGACTAATTAAATCTTTTATAACAGAAAATTTGTCCTGCTCACATCTTTAATTGAGCTTAATTAGGTACTTGAGTGAGGAAGCTGAGATTGAGGACAGTGCAGGCATTTCTTCCTCTGTGTTTTTTCCCAAGATTTTCATATTTAATTGCATTGCTTGCATTTGACCTTGAGGTCAATAATTCCCAAGCACAATTTTATGATTTTACTGCAATTTTATCAAGAATCTCAAATTAGCTTGGAGTAAACCTGGAGTATTTCCATTATTTGCACATTCTCTTTTTAAAACTTATTTCTTTCTGAATTGGCCATGTCTTCAATTTAATGTTTTTCTACCCTGAGAAAATTATAGAGCAGTCTTCTGATTATTTTAACCCGATATGTATAGATATGTACAGCAATAATTCTGCAGGCAGACGCTGCCCTTAATGCACTGAAAAAAAGGTTTTGGAGTGCTGCTACTCAATTTGGTTATCTAGCGCTTCTACTTACTGCTTAATTCATAAAAAAAGATTATTGCTTTAGAAGAATCAGGTTACTTGGTATGGGGTCATCCATCTATTTTCTGAACTGCTTACCCTACACAGAGAAAGCAGGAACCTGGAAACTTCCCATTCATACAGTGCGAACAATTTAGAGATGCCAATCAGCATATCATGCATGTCTTTGGACTGGGGGAGGAAACCAGAATACCCAGAGGAAACCACCAATCCATGGGGAGAACATGAGCACAGATGGTGTGAATCTGATGGCGTTATGAGGCAGCCGTGCTAGCCAATAAGCCACTTCAGACCCCTTAGGTATTGGTCATGTAACTTCATAATCATGTAAGCAAATTTGGATATTTAAAACAATGTCAGTGTAAGTTCCTTTAGCATATAATGTAAAATGTTACCTACCAAACTGACAGAAAGTTCTTCCCTCCTGCACTAATTTCACTGCCATTTGGATGCAGGAGTAAAAAACTAAATAAACACTACACCGATCAGACTTAGTTGGTGGCAAGAATCTCTTCATTCGTCTCATGCACAGCGCATTCGCTAAATTTGGTGACCGCATATACAACCAAAAACAGGCACACAAAGTCAAGCAAAAGGCAGCTTTTTTCTTTTATTGCAAACAGTTTACACATTTTGCTCTTTGTCCATCTCTCACAGATTGAATAAGATATTCAAAAGCAGTGCCATTAGTCTCACACAACCCTCTCACCCACTAGATGGTCGTACCAAGCAGCACTTAGTGATAATCTTTGAAAAATGGGTTTTGAGATGAGATAATGGCTATAGACAATGATGAGAAGGAGGACATTCGGTGCAAAACAGCCAGAATCTTAAAAAAAAAAAAAAAAGGGTAATAAATTTACAAACAGCATCTTAGAGAGCAGACCCATGGATTGATGGGTTTCTGTTTACTGGCAGGAATTGTTGTATTTCCAAGAGGAATCACTGTAAAGGCAGTTTTAAGTGTTTGAAGATCCTGTCCTGGCTATTTCTGGAATGATCTATTGCTCACAAAAGAAAAAAGGCTGATGTTGTAGCTGAATTTTTAGAAAGTTGTTCTCAAAAAATGAGGAAATGAGACATTATTGATGACTAACTCTAGGACCTGAACAGATGCCTGGGTACACACAGAGCTGTAAATGGTCTCTTTCATGTGCTTTGTTACACACCGTAATGATGCACTAGGTAACACACAAGCAGATGGGCTCTTAGCTTAATATCCATAGGATCTAAACAAGTTCTTCACAGATGAGCTGCTTCAGTTTGGGCCCTTTGTCAGAGAGGAGAAAGAAAAGACAATGTAAATCCTTTTTTTTTCAAGCTACAGATTACAGACAGCCAATGTCATCCCAATTTCTCAATGCCTTTGTCACACGAAGGCGCTTTTTTTCCTGAGATGATCTGTGTCAAACTGCAAGCAGAAATGAGAACAGACATTTTTCCTATACAAAACAGATAGAGGAGCTGAGAACAATCATGGGCCAGAAATGTTTTTCACCACTGCACCTAAAAGGCAATTTGGTCTGAGCTAGTCAGGAAATTAAGATTTAAAGATCTGATAAACACCTCTGCAAAGGCAAAAAATTATAAAAAGAAAACTTCTAAAAGTTGAGTTGAAATAATTTTACAGTCCTGTATTGTAATGTTATATAGAGAATGTTGCAGTGATTGACTGTGAATTATAATAAATCATTAAATAACTGTTTAATTAGCTAGCTCTAATTATGTTTTTAGATCTTATGATATGGCCTTACTTTATGGACCATCTGGGACAGAGACAGAGACATGACCTATAGTGTTTGATAATGTGCTGAACAAGTCATTTCATAATTTCTTCTATCACCTCATTAATGCATTTATGGTCCCCAGGTTCATATGTTGGTCTCAGAGTGGTATCTGGAGAATTCCTTGTACTGCAGGATTGGTTGTTCTAAACATACTGTCTCTGGACATATCTACTGCCTGTACATCAGTGGGAATGGAATTTCATGGGAATAGTAGCCGGTTAAAAGAGTATGAATTGCATGATGTAATGTCAAAGGGAATTCTTGGCATATTCCCCCATGTGAGAAACATGTTCATGCTTAGGGTCATTTGTGACAAAGTTCATAGAAATCTTCCTATTTTTTGATTAGCCTGCCTCTTGATTAGGCTCTTACTCATTATCTGAAGAGTGATAACCTGACCTGACACTGACTGAGTCTCCCGGCTTATCCAGGAATGATTGCCACACTTGTGATTTAAATTGGAGTCCTCTATCAGAAACAAGCTCTGCAGAAATATCTCTATGGCATTATTACCGGAACACGTTCTGAAATAGCACACTACCCATCTCATATTCTGTGAAAGAGCTAGGAGAGAGAGTCTTAAAGAAAATCTATCTGGTTGCCACCAAAACAGCACTGAGGGATAGAAAGTGGGAGTAGTGTGCATACCGCCTGCGGGTTTATGGTACGCCTGGTGCACAGATTTCATAAACATGTTTTGATGAACTGCAGAATGTCCTTTAAAATTGGACTTGAACCAGGACTTTGCACTGAGGAGTTGATGGGTTTTTGTTATCCTGGGGGTTACCAGTGACTAGGGAAGCGTGAGGACATGTAATAAGGGCATATGTGTAGGTGGGGGGAACTTAAGTCTTCTCAGAGGGGCACAGAGATGGCACCGGTTGGTTACTGCTTATCAATGTCCCTGCTGAGAATAGCTATGTAGCAGGATTTGGAGATTATGAGGTCTTCTTTATTGGTTCTGGGTCATGAAAAGGGAGAAGAATATTGCCCATCTAGCTCAATGAAGCATGAGGTGTTTTGTGTTGATTGAATGTTTTATGATCAGTAAATTCACTGAATGGATGTTTAGCCCCCCGTAACCAACCGTGCATTTCTAATGGGAGCTTGATTTTCCAGCAATTCCAAATTCCATTGCCAGTGCCATAGTACCTCTCTGTCTGCATATTATTTAGGAATAAAGCCCAGTGGGGCGAATCTTGAATACAGAGCCTTGACTCTGACATGGAAAAGTCTCCACCCCTTCCACTGAGACATCTACTTTGCCTATAAAGGATGGCTTAGGGATATTTTAGAATTGGGGCAATAATTAGATTTATTTTCATAGCTGTAAAGGCTTGGTTGGCCTGTGGGTTTTAAACTTATTTCCTTAAATTTTAGTGGTGTAATGATGTAATGGGCACAGCTATGGAATAAAACATCTAAATAAAATATCTGTTAAATTAGTGAGCTCTAAAAAGCATTGCAGATCCTTTATATTATGAGGTATTGGCCACTTTTGGGGCATCCATGGTAATTGTATCTCAACTGATCCTCAAAAGACACAGCTTCTATTTTAATTTTTTGGCTTGCAAAACCTGCTTTACATATTGTGTGTGGATCAGAGAATTGGAATATATGCTTTATCGTCTATATTTGATTTAAAAAATAGATCCTTGTTCCTTGTTACAGTTTTCATTTATTCTTCCACGGGTTTGTTTTCAGAGTGGGACAAGGGATGTGTGATGTTGGACTGGTAACATCAGAAAGCGGTTTACTGGCATAGTGATAAGGTCTGTGAGGAGGTTTTTGACAGATGTTGAAATGGTTCTAACATGGTTTGAAATACATGTGTTGTGGCAGGACCAGGCTGTGATTTCTTGTCCAGACCAGAGATTCTCGGACGGTGAGTTTGTTGCCATGGCAACTCTAGTACAGTAGAATAATGGAAGTTTCCATGATGAGGAGGAAGGCCACTTCACTATGCATTGTCCTTTTATCTATGGAGAGGGTCCTTATTTGGTGTGTGTGATGACAACCTCACTGACCAGTACCAGTAGAGCTTACACAGATGCAGATTTCAAAAACTGCATGGAACACTGAGCTGCATCAAGTGCATGGAACATTGAGTAGTATTGGAGTCTGTACAGTATCCAGCCACTTAAGGACAGTCCAATAATATGCAGGTCATGTCTTTTAAAATTAATAAAGATACAATTCAAAATATAAGAAGGTTTTCTTTCTTGGTAAAATTGCTTTTATTCCATATGATAATATATAATGCAAATGGTGGACAAACATGATTGTTTTTGACCATAGACCAAAAATATATTGTACATGTCCATATACAAACTGCAGTAGAACACAGATCCTGTCTTCTGTGAAGAAGACTCATGACAAGCAAGTTAGGTCATGCCAATGAAATTAACAATATGTTCCTCCACTTTCACATCATCTTTGCATACTGTTAATTTCATTGACAAGACATGGCTTGCTTGCCATGAGAGCCTTCTTCACTGAAGACAGAGCCCAGTTAATTAGATCTGAATCATGAAATTTTGATTGACCATATCTAAAAACGTTCTCAAACTGCTCATTGGTTAAATGCATCAGTTCTCTGCTTGGGTTTGGTGACTACACAAGATGGTAGTTCAGATAATTGTGAATACATAATATAGAAGAACAAAAGCTGATCTGTTTGTCAAAGTTGTGAAAGTCCAAGAAGGTGATTAATGTAACTTTGGCTCTGCGACTAAGTGGAGGACCATCAGGAGACCATGATCACTTGGGCTGAAAAGAATGTTTTCATACATCAACATAATATATTAAGTCATAATAATGAACTAATTGATCACAAACACATGAAAAATCTTCACTAATTCTGGAATGTCCAGGTTGTTTAAACTGTTCTCAACAGCCATGTCCATAGAACCTTAATAAATCTACTCCACTTTATTAGAAACCTATAAAGTATACTGGCACATTTATACAGTTATCTAATAAGTCAACCATGCAGATAGAGGCCAGGAACTTGAATTAGCATTCCTATCAAACATCAGCATGAAGGAAATGATTTCTGTGACTCATCATGGCATTAATGTTGGTGTCAGATGGGCTGGTTTCAGAATTTCAGAATCTGCTAATCTCCTGGGACTGTCACACACAATAGTCTCTAATGTGATTGTTGTGATTGTTGTGAACTTGTAGTGAACCTTAACCGAAGCTCTTGACTTGTATCTACATATTTACAATGCTACTTAGCATTGTGCTGCCACCACCTGATTGGCTGGCTGGATAACTCCATGAATATATAATAAAGTGAGAGTCATTTCTGCTTTCAGGCAGTCCCAGTTAATAACGATTACCTTTATACAACCTGCATTGTAGAACCCACTTGGTGAAAAACACAGACATTTAATTCCTCCACTTGTTTATTTATTTCCCTTAAAATTGTATTTTATTTACAAGAAATAAACAATGTATAATTACATGGTAAATTTAACATGAATGTGAACATTCAGTAAATAGCTTAATTGTTGCTGCTTCTTTCAATTCAAAATTCCCAGAAACAATCAGAGAGGCATGAACTGATTGCAATTTTTTTTTTAATTTAATCCCACATTCTACATTAAACATTTGCATATCAGACTGTCTTTTTGTTTTTAATTTTAACTAGTCAGTAGTAAATTGACAAAATATCTATTATTAATGAAAACGTATCAGTTTAATAGGAAGTATTTCAAATATATGGTGTCAAAAAGATTTACAAGATTGTCCTTGCTTACTGGGATTTTTATGGCTCTTCTGTACTAACACTGATCATTGTATTGCGTGAAAGTACATGAATTGGCTCCTCCATTGTTCTACTGATTACCTTTTTTTCTGTTCCTTTTTCCTCCTTCCTTCTCAATCACAAAAACTGGAACTTCTTTAAACAAATATGCGGCTAATCAAGTCATACTGTACTGGTCATTTATAAAACAGGAAAACGTGTGGAGCAAAATAAGCAATATCCTTAAAGTACTTGCTAAAGTGTTATATTTTTAATGACTATTTAAATAATACATTTATGGTTTGTATTTATTTCTGTTCATATTTGAGAAATATCCTATCCTGTCGTTATAGGAAAATTGTACGCCATGTAAGGTTTTTGTGAGAGGAGAGGTATTAGCATGTGAAGCACGAACTCCATGTGTGTTCTGAAGTGGCTCTGCACACAGGAGGATGGGGTGGAAAGAAAAGACAGCACTTATTCTGGGCTATAATAAATGCCCTTTAGCTGGCTAGTGTCTATATCTGCTCAAAGCTCTACTTTCAGATCTCAATTTACTTTTCATCCTTTTATCCTAGCGGAGGCAGAAATTGCAAAAGCCAGCACGGTCTCCTTCATTTCCTTCTAATTACTAAGAAATTAGTATTTTCTCCCGCTTTTGCTTCTACATTCTGTCGAGCTTTCTAGTTAGATAATAATTGGGTTCAAAATAAACATTCACCTACCACTCAGGAAAGCTTTATACTAATAGTCATCAAATGTCAGTCAGTTCATATTACTCATTTTGGAATGAGACAGAATTTTTCTTGGTATATTTCAGACTAAATGTATTTATGTTGTATTTAACCCAGTCAGTTCACAATGGCTGTAAATAGACAGGGAAAAGACATCAATTTACAGAATCAACAGCATTTCAATAGTAAACTTTTTAACTGTTTAACTTTTAAGGGTTATAAGCTTATTACTAACATTTATTCTAACATTTATTCTAACATTTATATTCTAGAGGTCTGAACAGCTGGCTGTCTTCACAAAACACTCGAACTAGCACTTTCTCCCCTTGTGTATGTGTCCCAAAAACAAACAAACAAACAAAAAAAATGAACAGTGTTTTAGGCTCTTAGTATCGTAAATCTTGTAACCTACTGAACCTGAGTTAATGTATTCAAAGACAGACTGAAAAGCACTTTTGTATGTCGCTCTGGATAAGGGCGTCTGCCAAATGATGTAAATGTAAATGTAAATGTTATACAGTCATAACTAACAGTTCTTAAAAAAACAGTTTTCTATTCTGTTACATATGTAGTAGCTTGACAATGATAACTAATACAGATGAGGTCATAAGTTTACTTACACCTTGCACAGTCAGTAAAATGTTCTGCCCTAAATAGTCTATTTTACATTACAAGTCCACAAGATACAATTATAACTGAATTTACACAAATGAACCAGTTCAGAATTTACATACTGTATGCTTGATTCTACTATATGGTGTTACCTGGATGATCCATGACTAGGTCGCTAGCCTTCAGAAGGTATATATGATATTTACATGTTTCCCAGAAGACAAAATAATAATTTACACCAATCATTCTGTTCAAAGGTTTACACTCCCATGGCTCTTAATGTATCGTGCTGCTTTTTTGAGTACAGGTGAATGTTTGCACCTTTTGTAATAGTTGAGTTCGAGTCCCTCAGCTGTCCTATAAGTGTGAAATGATGGATGAAAGGAATATTGGCTCGTGTAAATACTCAGGACAAACAAGGGGCTCATGAACATATATCACAAAACTTAAGAACATCATCATTGCTCATCCAGAGATTTGTGCAAATTCTATTATTATTATTATAATTCTGTTATTACTGTCTTGTAGGTTATATGTAAACGTTTTAATTATTAACATTTTACATATTCTGCAAGTTGTATGTAAACTTAGGCCTCATCTTTGTATGTTATTTTGTTTTGTTCTAATTGAGAGCGACAGCTGATTCATCTTCAGGAAGGAACGGTCTGAGGCGTGCATCAGGGTAAAATACTCCGCATTACTTCATCCAATGTCAAACCAAAACAAATAAATGTCAAACCATTTATTTATATTTTCATTTTAGCCACACAAAGCAAAGACTACATTAATTGGCCCCATTTATTGCCTAAATTGTTTGTTCTAGGATTCTTCTTCAAGGACTGTGGTAATAGGATGAGAGGGCTCTTAGCCCATGCCTGGGGACTCAGAACTTTAGAGATTTAATGCATTTTCTTTCAAATACTCCTTTGAAAGCCCTGGGTAAACTTGAAAAAAATAAATAAATAAAAAAATAAACAAAACAAAAAACCCTGATGTGTATTTCTTTCATAGACAGTAAAGAAATGGAAATATGCAATGCTGAAGCCTTAAAAAGTAAAGCACAGCTCTAATGTATCTGATCAAGAACAGTGTAATGGAAATAAATCACTGAACGTAATAAAAATCTTGCTCATGTACATTATAACATATATGATCTGGTTAATGTTGTTAATGAATTTAGTTGGATTAAGCTTTCAATAAAGTAGTTTAAGGAGATCAGCATTAAGAATTTTAATATCAACTACAGTGTATTTTCAACAGTTTTATGACTATTAGTGTAACAAGGTAAATGTATTAAGTCAAAGTAACTTCCCTTTATTGTTATCATCCTTTATGAATACGTTCTTATGAGTAACTGGATTTTGGCTGTAATGCAGAAAGTTTTCAGTTCCTACTTATTCTAAGGCCTTTTAACCACGACAAGGCCATTGACAAGGCCATGGTTAAAAGGCCTTAGAATAAGTAGTAAATACCAGGAAATTGTCTCATATTCATCTTTTGCTCTCAAACATTCATTCATTCATTCATTCATTCATTGTCCATACCTGCTTATTCTGGGAATACCCATGTCACAGGGATCAGTGGGGCCTATTCCAGCCATCTACAGGCGAAGGCAGGGTACACCCTGGACAGGTCACAGGGACATGTTTACACGCACATTCACTCCTATGGGCAATTTAGAGATGCCAATCAACCTACAACTCAAGTCTTTGGACCGGGGGAGGAAACCAGAGTATCTGGATGAAACCCCCGAGGCACAGGGAGAACATGAAAACACACATGACGGCAGCTGGAATCGAATCCCCAACCCTGGAGGTGTGAGACAAACGTGCTAACCACCAAGCCACCGTACCCTCCTGCGCTTAAACAAAAATGTGTTAAGTGTTTACCAACCAACTAACCTCAATCAAGCTATCAAACATGCTGTTCCAGTACTTTCAGTGTTTTCATGTTCACAGGATCAGCTCACCAGGATTTCAGATTGAATATATTTCAGTGAATTATAATTTATACTTCTAAATAGACCTTACAAATCAAAGGAGCAGCATGCACATTTGAAAAATGGTGAAGCTGACAGATTTCATGTCATTTGGTAGCCTTTGAGAGTGCCTCGTTTGAAGATATCATTGTGGCTTTCATGAACAGAACCATGACTAATTGTAACATTACTCATCCTCTTACCTTTCTTGAAGTCTTAGATGGATCATGTCTACTATTTCACAATCTCACTTTCAAGGAGTGGGCTGTGGAATCCTTTTTTTACTCTTTAACTTTTTATGTTTATACAGTTAGATATTTGCAATGTATGAAAATTGCCAAAATATTTGAAATACATGAAACTTTATTGTATTTCCATGTAATGTATATGTGAAATAATAATCAAATACTGATCATTGTATTTTATTTGTTTGATCCTGAGCTTGGGTTACTATCTGGCTGAGGTTTGGCATGTCCATGCTGGGTTTCTGTAGGTTTCCTCTGAGTTCTCCAGTTTCCTCCAACCTGACCTCACATGTCTGCGGTTCAAATTTGAGCTTTGGATGTTCTCCTAATGCTTTATCCCATTTACTTTTTTTGCTCCCATTTTCACACATTACATGAAATATATTCTTTAAGTTAACTTCACTGATCGTTGGTTCAGGTGCAGGATATAATGCGACAGTGTTGCCCTTTTGTATTTGACTTTTCTTGCTGTCAAATAATGTTGCTCTTAGGTATTTACAATTCTCCTTGTGATTATTTGTGGTCTATTTACTGCTGACAGATTGGATATTGTTTGTCTACCACTGACAGACGTTTTTTCCACCTCCAAGGCTGATGGCTCATTTGTAGTTGTTGCAAGTCCTTTGGCAATATTTCTTGAATGGTTTCACATTAATATTTTCTTCAAGTAACAACAATTCATTCCATACTATATGAAGCTGGGTTCTATACAAATATTTTTCACAGTTTTTGATATACACACACACACACGCTCATATGTACACACTTATGAAATTAACAAATTCAATGCAATTTATTCACAATGTATGCACAATTCCATACCAATGTTATAACCACCTGTACACACTTTACACTTTGTTTTATATCAGTACTAAATGACCAAGTAAATGAAACACATGAAACACAAAAAATACACCCATGTGTTAGTAAACAGTCACAGCATTACTTACTACTGTGTTAATATCATATGCAGGACAGCTCAGTATTAACACTTACTATTATATTTAATAGTGTTCTGGAGGATTTACACAGCATACATACAGTATATACAACATATACACTCCATCCTACAGTTCCTTATGCAGTACAAATTTATGTAATCATGGTAGGAACTTGTTATGGTGCAGTACCATTCGAAGAAGGCATAATGCTGGTGGCTGATGTGACTGACTAAATTTCATCTTGTATTTTCTTGCTCACAGCCATGGGAATACCAGCCACGGTGGAGCTGGTGTGTTGGCGGGGGAAACGACTGGAGGTGGTAGAGCTACTTTGGGCCTGAGATTGTCTGCGCCTCTGGAACATGTTGCGGCACAAATAAGACAAAAACTTGTCATGCAGAGAAGCATAGATAAAAGGGTTAAAGCATGCAGAGCTCATGGCTAACAAATGGCAGGAGATCTGGATCACGTTGACATGACTCTTGCTCAAAATAACAAAGTCAGTGTCCAGGTCACGGATGAGGTTGACCACCTGCAAGGGGAGCCAGGAGAATGCAAAACACAGCACTGATATTAAAAGCAGACGGAAGGTCTTGCGCCTCTTGCGGCCCCATTTCTCCTGATTGGATGGAATGGCAGCTATAAGTCCCTGTGTGGCACGGTGCTGGAGGTGGCAAGAAATGGCACAGTAGGATATAGACACAGCTGCAAGGGGGACAAAATAGGAGAGGAGCAGAAAGAAGCATGAGTAGATGAGCCGACCAAGCTCTTGCTCTTGCCAGAATTCCTCACACACAGCCATGTGATGACCTGCAGCACTCAGATCCAAATACACAGTGTGTAGGGTAGCAGGGATGGACATTACCAGGGCACAGAGCCATATGCTTAGGACCAGGCCAGTACAAAAATGCTGCCCTACACGTCGACGAATGGGATAAGCAACCACAATGTAACGGTCCACGGCTATGGCCGTCAGAGACAGGACTGCCGCGATGACAGTCGCAGTCTGCATAAGCGTGACAAAACGGCACATGATGTGCCCAAAAATCCAGCCACGCTCATCAAAAGCATAAAACACAGTCAGGGGCACACAGAAAAGACACATCACCAAGTCGGCCAGGGCTAAGTTTCCAATCAGGAAGTTTGTTGTGCTGTGAAGCTTCTTGTTTAGTCCGATGAGAAAGAGGAGGAACAGGTTTCCACAGCAGGCGACTAGGACTAGCATGGCATAGAGAGGGACAAAAAGCATCTTTAGTTCCATCAGAAGGTTCAGTCCGTTGAAAGAGGAGCGAGACGGAGGAGATACGTTTAAAGTGGTGTTCTCCCAGGTTCCATTCAGGAGGGAGTCCATGTTCACCACAGCTTTTCAATCACCTGTGATAAATAAGAACATAAGTATTGTATGGCACCACAGACAGAGTACATTTCCTACATGTCACTTAATTATTGCTGAAATTAAGAGAACTACTGCTGTGTGTGTTTTGAGAAGAGTTTCTTTAGTTTCTTTTTACCTGTGAATTACCTTTTGGAATTACCTCAGAAGATTCTTGACCACTGAGAGGCTTATAAAAAAGGTGACTATTTTCTAACAGTTTAATTGTAGCCTGACAAAGGAAATTATAACGCTACCATGAAACCATAAACGCTAAAAGAACTACAGACTCAAGCTATGCTCAATCTTCTGTAGTCCTAGGCTTCGCTTTGGAATAATGCACCAACTGAGCACGCTTTGTCTGAAAATGGCTGAAATACTTCAAAAGTTTTGATTTGTGCCATTCAACATTTCTTTGTTCATATAATAGCTGTACATTTAGAAAGAACAATACTGTTCTTTAGATGAGCCAAAGCTAATAACATGAAAAAGTTCCAGTGTGCTGTGGTTGCTTCATTGTTTGGTGCAACTTACGTATTATAAATAATTACAAAATCGATGATCACTTCATACTGTGTTATTGAGTTCAAGCAGCTTTTAATCAGCTTGGTTCACAGATGCACAGAATCACTGATTCACTGAGTTTTTTTTAAACTCCACCAACAGACTGTGAAGGTTTTTGTGAAGGTTGTGTTTAGTGTTTAAGCAGGGATGTTCTAGCCCAAGAAACATGTTCTAACCATTTCGTAACATTCACCTCTGGTAATTAGATCACAAGTAAACATTTGAGACAGAAATCTGTTTACCCCTGGCATTTAGTGTGTATTGAACGTGTCTCCTGCGACCACTTGTAATTGGGTTTTGTGGTAAGGCAGCCTTTTGTTGTTATTTTGGCAGAGGTAGTTAGATCCTACATTTGCTTACATTTACTTAATCAACGTTTAAATGAATTGTCTCAGTATATTTGTGCTGTGAGCAAATGCAATGAATATAAAATCCTTTGCAGTTTATTCATTCACTTATTCGTTTGCTGAGAAGCAAGAAACGCCTAATGAGACTATTTTCAGACAGACCCAGCAGGTTATCATGTAAAAAAATGAAGCATAAATGATATAAAAGATTAAACAGAGAAACTAGAAAAAAATGCAATCAAGTATGATTATACATAGCACATGTAAGCTATTTATACACACAAGAAAAACTCAACTATAAGGACCACCTACACTCATTAAAGTGAAATAGTTCTGTGTGAAAAACCCATTATATTAGGTTTGATAATAAATGAAAAATAGCTCTTTTGTCTCTGATTCCATCCTTATCTATCTGTAATGAACTGTTTCTCTGCATGTTCTTCCTGCCTCCTGTCTCCCACCTCTCAAAGACATGCCGATAGGTGGATGGGCTACACCAGATTACACAGATTACAAGTGTGAATATGTCTATGAAAACATGTGCATGGTGCTTTGTGATGGACTCCAGGTTATTTTCCCACCTTCTGCTCAATGTTACAGGCTCCAGATCCATTAAATGATTGACCAGAATAAAATATTACTCAAGATCAATGAAATAAGAGCACTACTCTATATGAAACTGAGTTATGAATAATCTAACCAGGCCAAATTTGCATTAGACTAGTTTCAGTGTGTTACATATTTTATTTGACTGACAAGGGGTAAAAATAAAAATAGATACCCTAGGTTTGTTCATGCTAGAGACTGGAGGATATTCCACTCGTTTGACTGGGTACCACATTCAATATTTCTGTAATTCAATAATATGATTAGTATTTTGGCTGTTTTCCCTGTAAAGCTTTAGATATAAAATCAAAGTGGGTTTAATTGCCTGCAGATGGCTAGTGAGGATTGCACTTATTTTTTATCTCTTCTCTCACTTCTAATAAAGCACAGAGGACTACGAAATATTGAACCTAAAGGTTTCAATATTGATGCAATGTCCATGTCATAATAATATTTCCATAATCTAAATTCTAAAGTAGTATTAAAACAAAATGTAATTTAATGTCAGGTTATTTAGTAATTCTCAATTAATTCTTTCTCTAGTGTCTTGCAAACTCACAGATCTCAATTCAGTAGCTTCTATTTTGCAACCCATTATACAGTATACAGTGTAGGCATTGACCCTGTGGGACAGCAAAACTTTCTGAATCCCGATTTATTTTTATGTGATTCACATTTTTACAGAGTCTGTGCTGTGAGGTAACTATAAAACCAATTACAAGCTGATTGGTTGAAGCCCTGAGAGGAAAGAGCACCGAACACGTAATAACATTAACTAATTAAATTGCTTATCTACTGGAATTTTCTTAACTTTACACAGAATGCTGTGAAAAACTAATATTAGCTACAAATAAGAGTTCCGAGGAAGCCGACCAGATTGGCTGGAGTTAACAGGAAGGATATAGTTACTCGATGTAATCACTTTTTTTACAACCATGATGAGAAGAAAAGCATCTCAGCATGCATAAAACATCAAACCTTGAGGAGGACTGGATGGAACAGCAGAAGACCAGATCAGGATCCACTCCTGTCATCCAGGAATCTGAGGCTGAAGCATGGGCACAGACTCACCAAAGCTGAAGATGAGAAATAAAAGATTGCCTGGTCTTTTTTCAGCCTTCAACTGTCCAGTTTTATTGAGTCTGTACTCAAGATAGCCTCAAATGGTTATTCTTGAGAGTAGTAGAATCTGACATGATCTTCTGCGGTTGTAGCTGGTCAATCTCCTCTGATCTCTCTAATCCCAAAAAGGTGTTTCAGTCTTCAGACTCTTCACACACAGGATGCTTTTGTTTTAACTACACAGATAAAGTGACAGAACTGTTCTTTATTCTGACATATGTCCTGAAGCTCTTGATCTGTGATTTATTTGTGTTGCTGCCACATGATTGGCTGATATAAATATAAACTGCATAAATGAGCAGGTGTATAGGTGTTCCTAATCAAAATGTAGTGTAGATTAGCTGGCATTAAATGGTGACTAAACACATTATATATCAAGCTTTTATTAAAAGTTGTGCCAAATTCTATTTCTGTAGTACCTTGATTTCAATAGTTTCTAAAGCCTACAATTACTGCCATTGCTATTAGTCAAATAACCAAGGCCTTTTTTACTTGCCAGTGAATGCTGATTTCTAAAAACTGCTACAGTGTGTCACAGGATGAGTAAATTTAGCATTTACTAATGCTTTATTCTTTCTTTGTTTCAACCTAGCCAAATCAAGAAAACCAGGGAGAATTATTTTTCCACTATGTGTTCATGCTGTACAGCTTTTACCTGAACAGCCATCGTCAAGAAATGCTTGTTATGTATGTTATGAGTTTTCAAGTTCTCTGTACCTGTGCTTTAGGGACTCATTTGTAAGGAAAAGATAAATAGATCTGTTGGAATTTTTATCAGTCACATGTAGGTTAGTAGAAACAAATTAATCTAACCAGACTCCCCCAGCAAAACATTTCAGAAGATGGTGCCATGTATAGAAGGTGGTTGTTCAAGTTCAATTTTCAAATTACTCTCCAGAGTAATAGCATAATATTCTAAAGTAAGACCATAATATTCTTGTTGTTACTGGGATGCAGTTTTTAGGTAGTAACCTGTGAGAAAGTTTTCCTTTTATCTCCTCTACCGTGCTTGTTAGAGACACATACGGACACAATAGCACACACTATAAATGTTACATGGTCATCTCCGAAAGTGAATTAGGTAGATCAGATCACAATGTAGCCCCAAGACACACTTGACCCAAAAAGTACCATTACGTATAGCACTGTCTGTTTGTGATGATGTGATGTGATGAGATGGGTCTTAATACTAAGTGTATACAGGGTCATATGGTAAGTCTTAAGGCTTTTAGTTGTGTGCTATACTGTATGTGTATAAAAAAAAAAAAAAAGATTCATCAGGATTTTTGGTGTGTTTGGTTTGTGTGTGTGTCTTTAGGAAACTCTGCATAAGCATGCCAAGTGTAATGAAAATCCAGCTAAAGCACCAATATGATGAAGACAAACACTCTCAGAAATTATTCATCCTATTTGAACTAGAGAGTTAATGGAAACAAATCAGGGGCCTAGGCTTTGAAAAACATCTTAATAAAAAAGGAGGTACTTGACATTTATGAAACTGGATTGATGCATAATCAAGAGTTTTCCAAAGCCTATAAGTAGTGAATAGGGTTCATTTGTTGTATCTGTCAAACCTACACTATGTAGTGTTCTCTGCATAAATACTGAACATCTATCTACAACTTAAAAGGAAAAACACTCCATTGTGATAGAGCAAGGCTTCTCAAAATTGTACAACTTTACAAAAACTCATTTAACTGTACAATAAATACCACAGACTCAGATTTAGATTTATGACCATGAACCAGCTATTCAAATAGTTAGCTTATTATGTAAATGTGTACAATAATAATTTGACTATTTATTGGAGCCATAAAGCCATTTGCTTTGTTTCCATTGACAGAAAACATTAGGTATACCTAAATTGTAAATAATTAATCAATTAGTTATTGTGGTTTGGGTTTAGATTAGTTTCAATTAAACACTTTCATTTCAAATTACCACATTAAATACTACAAGAACACAAGACTACACATTATAACTTTAATAAAGGTGGGCTGTGATTACCTCTGCTGTAAAAAAATGATCACAGACCCTTGTTAATGCTTCACTTTAAGAATCAATAATAACAATCAATATTTATATATATAGTTATTTATATAGGTCTATAGAACTAGGTTTTTCATCATACTACAATTTATTACAGCATGTTCAAATAAGCAATTTTCACTCTTAAAAAATACAGATGAAATTGCTAGAGAAAAAATATCATGAAATATTTCTAAATTGAATCTTTTTCATGATCAAGATTTGGTCATATATAATTATATAATGGACCTGAGATTTTAGAATAAAGGCATCACTTGTAACCTTGTTTCATTTTCAGTACATTACACAACAGCCTATGCAATATACCTTCATCCAATTTACCTTTTTTTTTTTATATATAGTTTAGTTCATTTGAAGTATTACAGCTTCAATTTACATGATTATGTAATTAGGAAACACAACAGTTACCTTCCTTTGTCGAGTTGATCACATCTCAAGTAGACAGTGGATGATCCCAAAATAAGTTCACTGTAATTTTTATTTGTTCAGTTTTTATATATTTTAATTTAAAATTCAAATAAAATGACGGTCTAAGCTCACCAAGAGAATATTAGATGCTTTTGACGACAGTCAGCTGTCGTTCACCTTAAGCTGCTCTCGTCTCCTCGTTGCTCCTCGGCAGACTGGAGGATGGCCATACACACACACACACACATACACACACACACACACACACCTTCTTTATTCTCCACGTCATTGCGCTGGATGTGAGAGAGAACCAGCCTCCGTCATTACCACCTTATCTATATTATATATTAGAGCCAGATGTCGTAAACATTCCTGTAAATACCTGATATTGCATCGTTGCACATTCATAACAGTTATAGTTGGAAACATGTAAAACGCGTACGTTTCCAAAGGAATGTCAGTAAAGAATAATACCTATTTATTTTGTCTATTGATAGTCAGTTTATTCCCGATTTTTTTCTCATAAAAACTGTCAGTTTTTAGGTTAAAGAGCAACATAGATCTTTCCATTACCAAATATTCCATTATATTGTAAATTTGCTTACATTACGGAGATGTTCGTTGAAGAAACATAAAATAAGCTTTCCATTCTAGTAAAAATGTTATGTACGGTAATTCATAAGAAAGCAAACTTTTCAAGTGTCATAAGTGAATGTTGGTTACCGTAAAACTTCATATATGCACTCACTCAAATTACACACCCTGATTGGCTTGACCGCAGTGGTTTTGCTTCTACTTTTTTTTTTTTTTTATCAAACATTTCCATTAGCATGAAACAATTATGCAACAGGTTTTTTGTTTTTGGTTAGTTGAATTTGACTGGCGGAATTTACTATAACAAACTATATATACAACTATATACTAATAACATAAACTACTATATAACATAACTGGGATTCGTCACAGTTTCTGTTACTTCGCTTGTCTGTGTTCATGATGTCCATTTAGCAATTAGTTCGTTAGGTTGAAGCTGTTAATGCCTATTTTGGGCTGTCATTCAGCCTGTGCGTTGACATGGCAACATGCAACACTATCCCGCTGTCGTTTGATTGGAAATTTCCGTTAATGGGGCAAAAAGAAAATTCTATTTGGTTATATTATGTCTGAAATGTCAAGTTCCTCAATAAAAATCTCTCTCTCTCTCTCTCTCTCTCTTTCTCTCTCTCAATCTCTCTCCCTTTCACTATCTAAAAGCAATACAAACAAACATCACACGAGCAAGAGAGCTGTACTGTTGCACTAAATCACAGCTGTATTAATATATGCGATATTGAAATGTCGTTAGTAATATCAGCGAGCTTACATACATGGCCAACAATTTTCCTATTTTGAAAATGTCCTATGCATTCGCCTAGTCTCTTCTCGTGTGTCCTTTTATTCGGTATTCGAATTTGTAGGTGATTTAATGCTAAATTAGTTAGGATTATTCTTCCATGCTCTTGGAAGAATGGTATGTTCGTTAAGATTTTTTGTTCATGCTGTGCTTACAAAACACAGAAACTAAAAGGTGTAGCTCTTGTAGTCCAAGTGTAATTAAGCTCTAAACACTAACTGAATTCAAGGCAATAACAACAAAAAAGATTCGGAGAAATTGGGGGGAGAAATCGCAACAAGCTACTGACATCTACTGGTCATTATTTTGCAGAATACAGTCACACAACTGCAATATCCAATGTAATATCCATGTGTAATTAAGGAGAAGCTGACCACCTCTCTTTAAGTAAAAATCTTGCTAATCTATATAATTTACACTGAAATGAAATCAGTAGCGTCCAGGATTTGTTATGAAATTCTGTGCTGGCAGTTTAAAAAGAAAAAAGAAAAACAAAACAAAAAAACTTCTTTCATCAGACGAGACTCCTAAGCTAATGCCATCATCAATGGATATAAAAAATGTCTACACACCGCTGTTAAAGTGGCAGTTTTTTGTAATGTAAAAATGAATCAAAACAGGATGATTTTCATCACATTTTCATACCTCATCCTGAAATTACTATGTATAAATATCAAACTTTGACCGTGAAAGGAGAAATCGGTTTTCATTTTCAGCTCACTAGCAGATGCCATTTAGTTTTATCGACTATTTGTAGCTATACATGATTCCCTCCACCTTGATAAAATCCCCAGATCTGGCTGAAGAAAATCAGCCATAAAGCATGATGCTGCCACTACCATGTTGCACTGTGGCTATGGTCCTTTTTTTAACCATTGCCCACATTGGATGTTTTTATGAGAAAGGGATTTTATCATCCACATAGCTCAGACATGTAAAGAATATGAGAAATTGTTGACACATGCAGAAAGTAATCAATACTTGTCATCAATTTCTGCAGCACATTTAATGTTGCTGTAGATCTCTTCGCAGCCTGCCTGGTAAGTTTTTTCTTTATTACACTACATTATGGAGGGACGTCCTGTTCTTTATGGTGTCCTGTTCGCTTATGTTCCTGTCATGCATGAGATATCTTGCATGCTTTGTAAGACCCTCCCTGGTTTCTACTATCAGATGAAACCATGAAGATGTGAAGGAAATGCTACAGAAACAGATTTTTTTTTAGTCTAATCAGCATCATTTAATTGATGATAGCTGTATACTGTATAATTACTTTGGAACATGAGATTGGACGTGATCGGTTTATTTTGAACACAGCCACATCCGTTCACACTCCATTTCATTAAACACCTGATGTATTAACAGGACATGTAGATATTTAATATCCGTTACAGACGGCTAAGTAGCTGAAGTGATTCTCCACCAGGAGTCAACACAATGTAACTGCAATGCTTTATAGAACTCTGCCCAGCATCTTCCCTGCTTCTACACTGGATATCTCATGGTACTAAAAATGGTGTGTGAGAAAATGCTCTTGAGTTTTTCGGAACCGACATTTATCTTCTACTGAACACTGCATTGGCTCTGGCAAATGTGCCCTTGTGACTGCAGAAAACCAACTTCTCCTAGGAGTAAAGAAAATGCTGCACCAACCAATAAATGAAGAGAAGAACAGCCAATAACATGTACAAATATTTCAATATGAACATATTTAATGTGAGCGTCATTTGAGTGTGGTGTTCTCCTTTAAAACATATCTGCCTACTGAAGAGAAATAAAACTGGTGGAACTGTGTGCTCGATGGCAGCTTTTGTGGAGAAAGGTGAAGCGAAGCATGAGCTCATACTGGTTAACATTGTTAAAAGCTTGTACTATGCATGAAAAACAACAACTACAACAAAACCCCAGAAAATTTAGAGGAAATGAAAGATCACAGAAACACAAGATATTTGTTAAGAGACTGATCCTCATGTATAATTTAAAATATTAGCAAAAATATGAACAGGCATGACAATTTTGATTTTTAGGTTTTCTTGAACACCTAAAGCCATAATGGATGTTAAACCTTTTAAAGGTTTTCATTTATGAAGCTAAACTAAACATATAATACTGTTCATTAACTTGAACACTAATTCATATTGGAGGACTAGTGAAGAGCTTGTGAGTGTGGGGTGAAGGGGAGGTGCAGATCAGTGGGAAATTACTTAACATGCTGTCCCCCCCCTTTAAAATACAGAATATGATTTGAAATTCAAAGTCCACAGCATTATTTCCTCTGAAGATTTTCATTATCACGTCTGAATCTCAAAAACATGACCATCTGCTGATTTGTGGGACTACAGTCTTTGGGGGAATGGTGCGACTTATTTCTCAGGACTTGAACATTCTTCCTCGTCCAGCTCTTCTGTGGAATAACCTGTAATGGATGGGTGATGTGGAGCGCTCTCTCTACTCTTAGACGGCCAAAGGAGGTACTCCAGCTCTTCTGCACTGATTGCTACACGCTCTGGAGAAAACCAACGCTTCAGCTGCTCCAAAGCACTGCAGAGGAAAGCAGGATAAATTATTAGTGTACTTCAGTTCTAAAGGTCAAGGCTGGATATCTGTCAGCTGTGCAATATACATGTATTTATACTGTGAACAGATAAGCAAATGAATATGTCATATAAACACCTTAATAAATATCTGTAATATACTATAAATATAAAATAGTGAATTCTTACTGTTGATTCATGCCACTCATGTGATTTTTTTTTTTTTTGCACCAGACATACCTTTTGGAATTACAGAATTACCATAACCATTACCGAAAATGGATGTTTTTATGAGAAATGGATTTTATCATCCCCATAGCTCAGACATGTAAAGAATATGAGAAATTGTTGACACATGCAGAGAGTGTTCATTTCTGGCTCACTTTACTCCTACATGTTTAAAACAGGTGACCGCTTTTCCCTAACTGCACTGGAGTACAGGCTGTGAAGGAGCATGTCAATGGTTGGACCTATTGAATGAATATGCTCCCTTACTGAATGAGACTTGGTGTTGAGTCTGAATGAGAGCGGTAGTGATTCTGTCCAAACTGGGACGTATGGTTCAGTACGAAGTGAAGAATTTAGTTCATGAACTGGGATTTGCTTTTTTTATAAACTGTAAAAGAACAAACCGAATGAAAGAGGTGCAAGACGTCCTAATACAAGTCTCACCGGTCCAATAAGAGAAGGGTGTGGGAGCCATGATATGAAGAGAATGTAGAATTTGGGGAAGTGTTTTAACTGTGCATAAAATCCCAAGTGAAGTGCAGGCTGTGAAGGTGAATGTTTTGAACTGATACACCTTTTACTTTGGCTCTGAAAAAGAGAGGTAGACCTACTGATTCTGAATGAACAGGTAAATGGCGTTTGTGAACGAAATGAACAAACTGGTTGAATAAATGAGTATCTGATGACACGCTGATGCCGTGCATTTAGTTTCCCACAAGATGCCACAGTGGGCAAAACAGTGTATATGAAAAGCCTAGAGTCTTACATGTCGTGGTGTTCATAGCAGAATCTGTTATACATGAATGTGTAAAAATGACTGATGTCTATATTAAAAACGTCTTGTTGCACTGTAAACTAATTCATACACATATGTGAAAATGTTTTTTCTTCACAAATTACATTTGTAGCCTGAAACTTGGCCACTTTTTCAAAACTAGCTTGCATGGACTGTATCTTGATGATAAATATCCCAGACCTTCCTTGTGTTATATGGACATGCCTATTTTAATAAACCATAATACCAAAACTCTAGAAAACATGCTGTTTTTAAACGACTCTATTGCCTGAATGAAGTGAATGACTTACTCATACTATCTAGAGACACTTGCTGACATGTTGTATTGATAGAATTTACAGAAAAGGTCACTGAATGAATCAATGACTGAACCTAAACAATTCTTTTTGGTGAACAGAATCAAATGATTTGACCCACTGGGGTTAATCAGCATGCCCATGGGAACACCAGAGTAGAATAAATTCTAAAATAAAGTGATTTGTTCTTTACTTGCCTCTGATCCAGATCTCCTTCTTGGAATAACTCTGAAGTCTGGGCATCATGGAGGAACCTGTCCCAGCACTCCTTTTTGGCCTGAGACAATGAGCGCAGCATTTCCCTTGATGTAACTTCATTTGACTGACCTTTAATCCTCTTCAAACGGTTCTCTGTAATACAACACACTCTCCCTTGAAGGTCACAGTAGGTTCTTTCCTTTTAAAATAAAGTCTATTAGCAGCAACGCAAGTCAACACACATGTTCCCATACCCAAACTGGCGATGTAGACTGCAGAGTCTGCCATTGGTTCCCACTGACTGGAAGACATAAGGTTGCTAGGAGAGGTGAAGTTGCTCTGGTTGCTCACAGCACACTGAGGCTGGAATGAATCTGTGAAGAGTTCGTCAGCAGTTCCATGCTCCGGTGGCTCTGGCAGGTCTGAGCAGATCTCTGACCACAAATCACCGCTGGACCGGGTCTCCAAACTTTTGGAATCATCACTCATGTCTCTGCTAGAGTGAGCCTAGTCGTAAAAACAATTGCCAACTCAGTAATCACAGCTTGCAATGCGAGTGTGTTTTTAGATCTACTTCTTGAGGTACAGTTTGAATCAATCATTCGAGTTAGAACACTGGTTACAAATTGCTGCCACAGTTTTAATCAATGGTCATGATGGAGTCCACGCGACCAAACAAACCGAGTTTGAAGAAAGTGGAATCAGATTAAATTTTTGGCCTTTGGAAAGTCTTGTTTAGAAACACATAACGAATTACCAGCTGCACCACACATGTTCATTTACTTCATTTGTGTTCTAAAACAAAGAGCTCGAGAAGGGATTCACTGAGGATTTAACAACACAACATATGATATCATTCAGATCAAGCATGTTGCAGTTACTTGGCAAAACAGTGTTGGTGAAGGAGTTGGAAAAACAGAATTCAAACAGCTTATTTCTTCACATTTTAGTAGCATTTATAAATTTGTTCCTCACAAATATAAATAAACCAATAACAAAAGCACAGGCTTCTGCTTGTGATCAGTAAAGGACTCTCAAAACATAAACACCCGTCAACCATCTGTCACGGAAAGCAACACATCACAATAAGTGTACTTGGACTTAATTATTCTCTCATGAGAATTTATTTGTCTCAAAGCCACAACATACTTATGACAAATTTGCTGTCCTGCATTATAAAATTTCTGTTTAATAATCAGTATGAGTTCTAACTCTTCTTACACACTAGGCAACAGCAGTAGAGCTAAACTAACTGAAACTAACCGCCTGGGAACATGCTTAATAATCAAACTTGCTACCAAAAATACAGAAACTAAACTGGAATGTTTTGTGTTAATATGATTGTAAATAATGATCTAGAAACCATAAGATAATATTTGGTATACTGACTGGTGGTGATTTTCTGAGATACCTGCCTCCAGTTGCTAACACATTCTTTTAGTGAAGGAGCAGTTTGTCATTATTAAACCCATCTTGCCCATGAGGTAAACTGTGATTGCAATGAAACAACAGCTGTGTGCTTAAGTGTTCACATGAGTAAATATTCTCTGTGCAGTGCAGTGATTGAGTGTATATATATATATATAAAAAAAGTGACAATGTGCAATGTGACAGCTCAGAGCAGACATCATTTCTGTGTGTGGAAAAATAACCTGCCGCTCTCTCACTTTGTCTTCAGTAACCACTTTATCTTGGTCAGGGTCACAGTGCGTCCAGAGCCAATTCCAGGAAAAAGAATGAAAAGGCATATGTGCACCCACATCCCAGTATATATGCACACGGTGCAATCGCAGTGCACAATCATTCATTCACTCACTTTCACATGCTATGGACAATTTAGAGATGCCAATCAGCTCACAGCACATGTTTTGTTTTTAGGGCCCAAGCACTATAGTGCGAAGGGCCCTATTGTTTTTCGTCGGATTATTCTTTTCATTTTTTTTTTTTTTTTTTTTTATTATTTTTTTTTCAACCCTTTGGGCACTTTTGGGGGTCTTAACATACTCAAAAACTCATGAAACTCAGCAGCCAGGTTGGAATCCGTGGCCATTAGAACCTCAGTGAGGCTCAGCCCTGGGGGTCCCCCACGAGGGACACAGGGCCCCGTTGGACACCC